>OZ007498.1:55221191-55673691 GCA_963931805.1 Microdon myrmicae | reverse complement strand
GCGTCATAGTACGTACCTTACGTTCATACTTTACACTAAACATAAAATCCTTAAAACCATTATACCATAAAAAGTGGATCTTTAAATGCATTTCATAATCATACCTCCCGGTAATCTGTTGAAGCAAATTTCCATACAATTCATTAAACAATAATTCCATAAAGTTCTATTCCTGGAATTCTGCTTCCATGAATGGTTTATCAAAATTTTCTTGAACAATTAATAGAAGCATTCGAAATGAAAAAAAAAACTCCTGAGATCCTGAGTATAAAAGGACGGCGCATTTTTCGTTTAGAATTTACCCAAAAAATTGCAATCGAGGAGCCCCACAAACAAGAAATTCTACATTGCAAGCGATGCCAAGACTCAGGCCCCTTGGCTATCTCATGCCACCAGCAAAGACGTTGCGGTAGATGCGCAGAGGAACACGAGGTCGATGAATGCAGTGTAAATCCACAAGGCCTGGAACCAGAGACAGTCCAAACCGCCAACGCAGATGGATCCATTACCACAAAGAAGATTACAGTAAAATGTTGTAACTGTGTAGGCCCTCATCCAGCAAATTTCTCTCAACGTCCTCAGAAGCAGTCTGCAAAGACGGAAATTAGCAATGCCAACAGTTAAACCAACAACAACAAAACCAACAGTATTGCAGGAACCAAAGTTAACCCGACCCGGAATATCTTACGCGGATGCAGCAAAAGGAAACCTCAACACTACCATTCCCTCTAACGACAATATTAAAAATTTCAATCTGGACATCATGGGTTACATCCAAAGCCTACAAGCCGTGTTTCCTTCGCTGAGGCATATGTCAGAAACTGAAAAAAAAAATCAGATTCTTTCACTAATAACTATTCTTTCCAGCACTGTCTAAATTAACCATTATCTCCCTAAACACAGAATCCATTTACTCTAATATACGTAAGCAACACCTCCGGTTGTTTGTTGGAAAGTTTTCCCCAGATATCCTCTTCCTTTCAGAGACCTGGCTCAAACGAAATTCCCCTTTCCATTTCCACTTATACTTTTGTTTCTAACCCCAGAACTAATGGATATCACGAAGGTACCGGCATCTTAATTCACAAAAAATTTAAATTCAGTGAAATTAGATTCACCGATATATTCGGCATTGAATACACGGCAGTTAAGCTTTTTGGTGAGAACAATAAAGTGCTCGTCTTAACATCCATTTATATTCACCCTTCACGACAACCACATTTCCCAGATGCTGACATTTTTAAGATAATCCAGGAGTCCGTTCCCGCTCCATTTGTAATCGGGGGAGACTGGAATGTTCGTCATACAACATTCAATAATAATAAATGCAACAAATATGGTCACCAGTTGCTAGCCCTCCTCCCGTCTTATCCTTATACATACATTGACTCCCCATTACAGCCAACTCGTTTCACTAGCTCAGTCAAGTCAACAATTGACTGCTTCCTCAAGTCCGATGATGTTCACTCAGCGGGTCCACCTAGAGTCTCCATTATATTTCCTTCTGATCATGGTTCCATTCACACCACGGTCCAAATCCCCTCTCTCGACCCACTCTACTCATCAAATCCTGTCCCAAATTTCTTCAAAACAAAATGGAGAAATGTCAATAGAGACATAGCGATAAATTTCTCTAACTTGTATATCCCTGAAGCATCCAATCTACTCGCTACTGAAATTGATCAAGCACAGTGCAAATTCTTAAGGAGGCTCTCAGCAATAACATCCCGATAACCATTCTTCACAAGTATTTAGGAAAGCCTTTGCCCGGCATCCTAACCAAATGATTGCGCCTTAAAAAGCAGCTCCACGAAAAACTTCATACAAGATACTGCCCCTTTATTAAAAGCCAGATCCAACTCCTTTCCACTCTGATAAATGAGCAGTTGAAAAAGTTCGCAGATGAAAACTATTACTCCTCACTTAAAAATATCAAACCAGAACGGTTGTAGTGCCGATGATGATGATGGTGATCCCTATTAAATACACTAAGCAAGATACTTGAACGCAAGATCTATCAAAATCTACTCTCATTTGCCAATAAGAATGCTCTGATCCCTAACTCTTAGTTTGCATTCCGCAAGCGACAATTGACATGTCATGCTCTACTAAAACTTACACATGATGTTACAATGGGACTCCAAAACCAAGGCCCTACCGTGTGCATATCTCTAGATATTTCAAAGGCGTTTGATTACGTCTGGATCTCAGGGCTTCTGTACAAACTGCACGCCATATTTAGTCTAAACTCTCACACAACAAAGCTATTAGCCTCTTATCTTTCTGACAGAAAATTCGTTATGTGAATAAATTCGTCCATCTCAGAAGCTCGCAACATAACCGCGGGTGTTCCCCAAGGCTCCATTTTAGGGCCAATCTTATATCATCATCATCATCATCGGCACTACAACCGGGGACCGGTCTTGGCCTTATTTAGCAAGTCCTGAGGCTTGTTAAATTTTCCATAATGATTTGTTTTTTTCCGGGCAAGGTCATTAGTCTTGCGCCAGATTATATCTGGTATATACCTCTGATATTCCTCAACCCGTATCACCTAGTGATGTAATGCTGAATTATGCCGATGATACATTAATTTACTCTAGCAGCAAATTTGTGAAGGCTGCAAGAAACCGTATTAACCCTTTACACTCGAGAGGTGACTCTCGCTCACCACATGATGTAATGCTGCAACTCGGTAGGTTACTCTCGCTCACCACTTTGTTTGCTGGGAAAATTCGATGGTGATATCTTGTTTATGTTTATGTGATCTTGTTCTTTGAAGTTCGTTCCTAAGCACTGCCTATATAATCTTACAAAGACGACGTAATCTCTCTTTTAAACTACGTACGATTTTCTTATCTGAGATTAGTGCGCCACCATGAAGCGGACAGCATTTTCGGTCTAAGTTCGAACTTGACACCCGTGGGAAAAGGACTAGAAAAGTTGAAGTTTCTGATCCCGATTACCATGGAACTTAGTAACGAAATAAGCTCGAGTGAAGATGAGTTGTCATGAAACATCATACAAAGCAGAATTATAAAGACTAATGTTAAAGAAATTATCTTCGTAGAGATGTAAACATACATTAAATATTAAAATATAAAAGTTTTATGTGTTAATTTGTGTGTGTAATTATTTTAAGTTAAAGGTAAGAAATTCAGCAAAAACGCTACGAAACGCTTCGAGATACTGATTGGTCCGCGCGGAAAGGGTCTCGAGTGCAAAGGGTTAACAACTTCCTCCCTAACCTATCATTTAATAAGTGGAAAATTCACCTCAACTCCAATAAAACGCAGCTCATAATCTTCAAGAGTAAAAACGAGCACTGTACAGACAACACTGGACGCTGCCACAACAAAATTAAAATTAAACTAAACAGCACTCTGATAAAACCCTCCAAAACCATAAAATATGTGGGAATAACTTTTTCTAATAACTTTTCTTTTTCCTCACACATTAAAAATTCCCTTCATAAATCCACAATTCTGCTTAATCTCTGTAGAAGAGTCACGTGGAATCCTAATAGTCTCTCTCACAAAGTCAAACTGCTCATCTACAAACAAATTATCAGACCAACACTCACGTACGCGTGCCCATTGTGTTACCATATCACTTCCTCCCAAATTGAGAAGTTGCGACCATTCGAAATAAAATGCCTTAGGTATGTCTCTGGATTACATCGTCGTCCTAACTCCTATAAGTACTACAGTAACGTCGAACTCTACAATACCGCTGGTACAGAACGCCTCGATAGACGATTCCTCGAGCTGTCTATCAAATTTATCAAAACCTACGAAATCCCAAGCCCATAATAACCTCACTCTTAACGAACCCTCTAGATATCAGAACTAACTATCCCAACTGTCTCCACACAAGAGTTATCTTCACCACAGACAGACTGGTAAATGATTCAAACGCGATCATATACCACAACATTGAACTTACCCCCAACCAGTGTAAATACTGTAACGTCCAACCATTTTCCAACATTCTACGTTTTTCCAACTAACAACCGGAAAGAGGTACTATACCTCTGACCCATAACTGACTTCACTCCACATCCTGTAATTTTTCATCATCATCATCGGCACTACAACCGGGATCCGGTCTTGGCCTTATTTAGCAAGTCTCTCCATCGGTATCCGGTCCATATCTGAGACTTGTTAAATTGTCCATAATAATTTGTTTTTCCGGGCAAGGTCATTATCCCTGCGCCACCCTGTAATTCGTATATCCCCTTAATTATAAAACTTTGTTTATAGCTCATTTTATAATAATCAGACTAAGTTAGGTTAAGTTATTTTTATAATTAGGGTCAGGTTTAGATTAAGTAAAAATAAGAAATTCCTGGTTTTCTGACACTACTAAATATATAAACACACATCTATCCTGTAACTCATGAAACATTGTTTGGAAAATGTATTTATTATTATAATAATTACATGTAAACAGTTGTTAGAAAATTAATTTTAAGTCACTGTATCACTTAAATGTACAAATTAAAATTACGGTTAATAAATAGAGTTTTTCAAAACAAAACAAAAAAAAAAAAAACTGAATAAAAAATTTAGAATCAGTCCATCAGCAGTTCTATTATATTTGTACTAGAGTGCGGAAGTGTTTCCGAATAACAAGACAATGAATAACATCATTTCTTCGAGAGAGTTTTATTGGTTCGCACACGTACTATTTAGAGTTATCATTAGATTACATAGTGTGCTTTCATACTGAGTGTTTAAAGCGTTTGTTCATAGGGTTCTGTGCGAATTTATAGTACACAGACGTGTAATGTCGCCGGAAGCAAGTGGACATCAGCAACTTTGAATACAAAGAAACACCAACAACATCAATCAAAGTCCAGAAACGGGCGAACCTCTCTGTTTTAAATTTCATTTTAATTTTAAGCCCAATTTCAATTTCAATTTAATTTTAATTTCAAAATTTTTAAGGTATTTATTTTATCTATAATTTTACCTCTATTTATTATTACTTATTTCAATTTTAATTTTTAATCCTTTCTTACTTTTGATTTATTATAGTTTATTTACTCACCTTAGTAGGTACGAGGGTTGCCTTTTATATTTCGGGATTAGAGAACAAAAGCAAATATTGATCATCGAAAATCACTTTATTGTTTTTCAAAATATTCCCCATGAAGATCTATACACTTTTGCATGCGTTTGAACCAATTGTCGAAGCACTTTTGCCACTCTGATTGTGGTATCTCCAACACATCCATTCTGAATGCAGCAACCGCTTCTTCAGGTGTCGAAAAACGTTGACCTCTCAGTTTGTTTTTTACGTACGGGAATAAAAAGAAGTCATTCGGTGCCAAGTCAGAACTATACGGCGGATGACCCATCAAATCGATGTTTTGGGTGCTCAAAAATGCAGTTGTCGCAGCCGATGTGTGAGAGCTCGCATTGTCGTGGTGAAGAGTGATCCGTCTTCGGCGGTTGGTTTTCCCGATTTCTTGGAAGACAACTGGCAAACAAATGGTTGTGTACCACTCAGAATTGACTGTTCTGCGTTGTTCTAGTGGTACGGTTGCGACATGTCCAGTTTTTCCGAAAAAACAGGCGACCATTTGCTTGGAAGTGCTTCGTGCGCGAACAACTTTTGTTGGATTTGGCTCATCTTGAAACACCCAGACAGTCGACTGCTGTTTACTTTCGAGCTCATACGCGTAAATCCACGATTCATCACCTGTCACGATGTCATAGACGTGTTTCGAACCACCGCGACCGTATTTTTTGAGCATTTCTTTCGACCAATTGACACGAGCCTTTTTTGGGCGATTGACAAATTGTGTGGGATCCAACGCGAACAAATTTTTTTGACAGTCAAATGTTTATGCAATATTGAATGTATGCTGGTCCCACTAACGCCTAAGGTTGTCTCAATCTCACGATAGGTCACATGACGATCTTCCAATATCAGTTCGCGCACAGCATCAATGGTTTTCGGAACAACAACTGATTTTGGACAACCTCCACGAAATTCATCTTGGAGTGAACTACGACCACGATTGAATTCACCATACCATCGATAAACATTGGTCCTTGATGGAGCTTCGTCGCCAAAAATTGAATTAAGTTCATCCATGCACTGTTGCTGAGTTAATCCACGCCGAAAGTTGTAAAAAATAATCGCACGAAAATGTTGACGATTTAATTCCATTTTTGGGCCGAGATGAATCTTTTAAGTTACTGTAAACAACACAAATAGCGCTCGTATGTCAAAACGTTCTGAGTGCGTATAACCTCAAAAATGTCCAACTTTACGACAGAGCTGTCAATTGCCGGATTGCAAGACTAGGGTTGCCAAATCCCGAAACATAAGAGGCAACCCTCGTAAATTGCGGTTTTCGGGTTCTACGTCGTTCTTCTTTGTTTCTTCCCATTCTTTATTCTTACTCCTGCTCCGTTTTCTTGTATTGAATCTCCAGGACGTTCTCCTTATAATTTCACCCCCTGTCTCCCCCGTGGGCTCTGTAACCACTCATTGCCTCTTTCCTAATTTATCAATGGATACCCGCTCTTCTTGTGGTTACGAGTCATCTGTCCGATCAGAGTATAATGACTCCCATAAAGAAACCAAAAGAGGACCTCGAGGCTCTCAAGGCTGAGAACGCTATCCTCAAAAATAAATTATCGCGATTAGAAGCCATCTCACCCGCATCCCCGTCCAGGACAAGTTCAGAAACTTCTAATTCGGAAACAGAGTTCGAGCCCGAACCAGAAAATGTCACTGACAATTCTGACGACTTAATGGACCGCGGTGACTCGCGTGCCTCCACCCCAAATTGATATAGGGCCCCATAGTGCAAAACACCACTCCCAACAATAACCTCCGAGGGAGGTCCCTCCAGTAAGCGTATCGCCATTGGCTGCACGCCAACACCAGCATCATCTGTCCTTAACAAAATGTCGATCCCCCCGATAACCCCAAACCACGATGATCCTCATATCAAGATCATATGCTCGGCGGGCGTTGTGTCGTTGTGTGGGTGTAAAAGATCAACCCCTATGGATAGTGCACATCCATGGGAGTTGCTTCAGTCATTGTCGATCGGCCGAGAGTTCGAAAAGGGTTGAATAGTGAGAGTCAAAAGTTTGGTGGCGGTTGCTTGAGTGAATCTGTGGGGCTTTTCAGGGCCCGAAGAGCCATACATCGCTCGATCCTCACTATTCCAAGCGATGCGACTTACCTCGAAGTCGAACTTTCAGCAAGGTTACGTAACCTTGCTACGGCATTAACCGCCAGCCAGATTGCTGGAATTAATTCAGTTACCCCAAAGGATAACTGACATGAATACCTTTTAGGCAGCTTACCTTTCTTTGGGGGTTTTTTTCCAAACCCCTTTTTCTCCACCACCATACCTGAAAACATTAAGTCCACGGCAAAGATTATCACCTAGCCGTGGCATCGAAAATTTCATCCTCGGGCATGCATTACCATACCTGAAAACATTAAGTCCACGGCAAAGATTATCACCTAGCCGTAGCATCGAAAATTTCATCCTCGGGCATGCATTGCACCCAGTGCATCTCGTTCCCATAGCCTTATGCCATGGAAACAAAATCAACACGGAGTTCATTGATTACTCGTTGTTTTTGTTTGTCCATGGCACCCCTAGCATGCGGCTATCAGGTCCCATCAGTTTGCCACCGCCGACAAGGTTTCGGCTGATGCAAAGCAAACATTTCACTAATTACCAGCAATAGCTGGTTTCCTATTATCGGTCTCCACCGATCAGGGACCGCAAACAAGCAACGAATTGGATGCAGCCATCAAGTGTTTACTTTTAACATCTGGCAATGGCTGCACCCTATATTCGTTGCAATACCTAAACATAGCATTTGCATCACAGATTGTTTATGGTATATCCAATTCCCTATTAACGGCCGCCAACCGTCGGCGGACCTAGGAAAATTCACATCCATCAACCCAAATGTTGATTTATGGCCTCTCCTAGGATGACCAGATCTTCGGCTCGTGTTGTTTTTACCCCAGATGGTCCTGTTGCCGGCAAGTATTGCACAATCAATTGTGTACACAGCCGCAGGCCATGCATTGTTTGTATTCGCAGGAGATGCAGTTGCGACGCTCGCAACCACCCTCGATCACCGGACGATTGTATGCGATGCATACACATACATACGAAATGTATGCCGTATTCCCCGGTCCAATCACGATTGACCGCCTCGAGTCGATCGTGCAGCTCCTCCTCTTTTTGCGGTTTTCTTTGCGATGTTTTTTTCCATCGGCAGCGAATAGTCAGTCAGATTTTAGCTACCAAGCTGTACGGGTGAGAAGTGGATTAACCAGTAATCCCACTAGGGAGTCAATAAAAGTCTCTCCGGTTGCGCGAACAAGTATTCAGTCATCATAGACGTAATATTATATCATCAGGGACGTTACAAATGAAAGTCTCAATTCGATTAAATAGTGTAAAACGGCTTGACCTATTCCAATTAACGTGTCCGAAGTCAATCGTATCTGTCCATATTTAAAAAAACAATAAGAAAAAGGTTTTTGCAAAATAAAATTAGTGAAGTTACAAGTTTTGTTAAGTTCCAAATGTTACTCGACCAAGGCAATAGGAAATTGAAGTGTAAATAAATCTATTGGTGTTTTAAGTAAAGAAAATAGAATGGAACAGTTAAATAAAAAGCTAAGAAACTAAAATTCTCCAGTGTTTTAATTGTCGTCATCGTTACAGAGAAGGAGAAACTTTTTTTTATCGGTGGAATATCAGTGAATTCCTGTCCTTGCCGACACACCCTACTGATAAATACCACAAATCCTGTATAACGAATTAATGTGTACTTGCTTTTAATAACAACTGATAATGTGAATTTTGTAAATCGAATTAATGTGTACTTGTTTGTAATAAGAATTATTTGTTTGAATCCTGTAAAACGAATTAATGTGTACTTGTTTATAATAAGAACTGATTGTGTAAATATTGTAAAACTATTAATGTCAACCATGAGCACTTGTTTTCTTTGAGTAAGAGCAAATATTGTATGAATCAGTTTTAGTTAACCACAAATAGCCTTAAACAAAAGTGAGTTAGTTAAGTTTTGTTTTGCTTTTGAGTAATTAAGACAATAAAAACACTCTCAAGGGAAGAACGACGTGTTGTGTTTCTCGATTTTGAGTTCTACAACCGGCAACCCTCTGCTAAGTAGAACCGATTCCGTACCATGTAGAATCCATAAAAAAACAAAAATCCCCATACACTTGGGGCAACATTTCCTCACATCGAATTCACTGACGTCAACAAATTGTATCCCCCACAACGATTTGTGAAAATCAGACCAGAATAATACAGCAAGGTGAATATATGGGAGCTTCACGTTGCCCCAGGGACCGACATAGATTCCATAATACGGAGAAAGTCGCTTCCAATGTTGCACCAGCAAGAGGTCTTTAGGGTATTTCATAACAGCGAAAAACCTCAATGCAGACGTTGCTAACGTTTCGGGCATGTCTCCCGAAATTGCAACATGAAGCGCCGTTGCGTTCAATGTGGAAATTCCCACAATATTGTTAAGTGCGAACTATCGCCAGCAAAATATGATCCCACAACAAATGTGCAGGATGAAGTAACACTGCCGACTTGCTGTAACTGCGAAAAGAAAGGGCATCCGGGCAGTTACAGGAACTATCCTATATTTAAAGAAATAATTCAAAGATCCAAGGAGGCTCGAGCTAAACAAACAGCCAAGTCAAACTTCGGAAAACAGGTCACAAAAACTTCATCCAAAATGGATTTCGCCGACATACTTAAAGGGAGTATACCCCCCCCCCCCCCCCCCTCCTCAACAACATATTCAAGCCGCTAAGCGACCCGCAGTAAAGGTCAACAGAACCCCACACATTCAAGGGGCTGTCCAAAAGCCTCCCAGGGGGCAATCGGAGTGCACACCCTGGAGTCATAATCTTCCTTACCCCCGTAGCGTGCGAGTGCCAAAGAGTTTCCTTGAGTGTTTCATCGTGTTAAAATGAATAAGAAAACAATTTAATAGTAATAATAAGTTTTCCTTCCTCCCGGACTTACGGCGTTTGGCTTTCTTTTGCCTCCCACCCCTCTTTAGTGCTCGTCGGTGGAACAATTAATTATGATGGAGGAGGAAGTAGAACTCGCACCCATGCCGGTGCCACGACTTCCACCCCACAGTTTTGTCACACCAAATACCCTAGAGAACCTAGTTAAATCTCGAAACTCTAAGAAGTTCCCGGTATCGGCAAAATGTCGTACCACTCCCTGCGAAGGCTTTCTGTTTTATTCTTTATAAAGCTCTCCATTCTGTTCAACCATGCCTACAACATGGGGTACTTTCCCCAAGCTTGGAAACATGCTATTATTTGTTCCATAACAAAAGTTGAGAAACCAACCTATCACCCGTCAAGCTTTCGCCCCATCTCGCTCCTCACATGCATCAGCAAAATATATGAAAAATGCATATACGAGAAGCTAAATAAATTTATCAGTGCCAGGAACCTAATACCTCATTTCCAATTTAGATTTAGAAGAGCGCACAGCACCACTATGGCTCTCAACATACTTCAAAACCACGTCTGCGTGTGGCTCTTTAATAAGGAACCCACCATTGCGTTGAACCTGGACATTGAAAAGGCTTTTGACACGACATGGATCGAAGGTCTCGTTTTTAAGTTATTGAATACTACTACTAGAACGCTATGTAGTATCATCTACCAGTTCCAATAGCAAAAGTTGGGAAACCAACGTATCACCCCTCAGCTTTCGCCCTATCTCGCTTCTCACTTGCATCAGTAAAATATATGAAAAATTCATATACGAGAAACCAAATAATTTTATCAGTGCCAGGAACCTAATACCTGATTTCTAATTTGGATTTAGAGCAGCGCACAGCACCGCTATGGCTCTCAACATATTTCAAAACCGGCTCTTTAATAAGAAACCGCCATTGCGATAAGCATGCACATTGAAAAAGCTTTTGACACGACGTAGATCGAAGGTCTCATCTTTAAATTACTAAATACTGGTCTCAGTAGAACGCTGTGTAGTATCATCTACCAGTTCGCTCTAAACAGAACCTTCCAAGTTCGGGTGCATGGAAAGCTTTCCCGAACTTCAACGCCGCTGCAGGCGTACCACAGACCCCCAGTCTATGCCCCATCTTATTTAATATCTACACATCGGATATTCCATGCCCTGTGAACGGGAGAGTAAACCAGATATGCTGTGCGGATGACGTCCTAGTGTACACGTCATCCAAAAGCCCTAAACTCGCAACAAATCGACTCAACCGTCATCTAGACGAACTGTATCAATATTACAGTCGATGGAAAATTCGTCTTAACCCATCCAAAGCAGTAGCTATAATTCTGAGTGGTAAACACTCACAACCCACTTCTCGGTATTCACAGAATAGTCGAATACAAATAAGAGGTACTACGATCAGACCACAGGAGAGGATGAAATATCTCGGAGTCATTTATATCCCCAAAAATGAATTTCATCAAACATCCGGCCCACATCCGTCAAACGGCCATCGTTTTTTTTTTTGAAGTGGAGCAACAATGTTGACACCAAAGTTAAGTTTCTTTGCTATAAGTAGCTAATCCGATTTGGAATATCGTACGACTTTGCCATATGGTCCTGTATATCTTCGGTCCAAATGGAAAGACTGCGAGCTTTCGAAAGGAAATTCCTCAAAAGTTGCGCCAACCACTTTAGTAGGCCTGACGGTCACCATTACTCCAACTCGCACCTATACGAAGGCGCCTCTATTACCCCTATCGACGAGTACTTGGTACAATTAGCATACAAGTACCCTGAAAGCATTCAGAAGAGCGAGAACCAACTTGTACGGGAGTCTTGCGTTCTTGACCCTTCTCTCTTTCGATCTCTTCGGATCCGACCACCACAATTTCTTCTTCAACACCAAATTGAAGAAAGGATCCTTCCCAACAGCATTCCCCTCTATAATAGAGGATTCCTGGACCCATCACATAGGGTCTACTGCTAACACACCACACACACACATGCACGGTAAAAGACAGCACACACATACACACACTGCGAAAGCGCAGTGATCTGGGTTGACTACCGCACTCAAGATCTACTGGTCTCCACCATACCTCCATCCAAGTAGTTAGTTAACATTTGAACTAACCCTGTATACATTATTCCTAGATACCTGCGCCCCTTTTTATTTTTCAGATTTATTTATTTATTATCAATTAGTAATGTAAAATTACATATCAATAACTCAACCTAATGAGCCTAGCAGCGGGGACTATTGGCTCTGTATTTCTAATTTACAATTTAATCTTAATGCTATTTACAAATTTATTTACAATTTCTATGTTGTCGGTAGTGGGATCTGCTAGAATTGTATAAATATCTGTATTGCGAAATAGTTTGTCTTTCAAGGGTTTTAGGTGAGGACAGTCTTTCAATATGTGAGTGATTGTAAGTGTTGTGTTGCATTTTGGGCAGATTGGGGCTGTAGCTCGGCGGAGCAGGTGGAGGTGGGTAGCAGCTGTATGGCCTAATCGCAGCCTCACAAAGTTTGTGATTTTGGATTTGGACAAGTTATTTGGGTAAGAAGGGTGAGTTTTGAAACGGTTTACCATTTTATAGGCATGGTGGTGAGTATCCCAGTTTGTTTGGTTTATTTGTTTTTGTTGATTGCTGATAATTGACAGTAGATCGGCTCTTGTGTAGATGTTGAATTTATGGACTGGAGCTCTTTTGGCTGAGTTGGCTGCGGCGTCTGCATTCTCGTTACCGCTGATGGCGACGTGACTGAGAGTCCACATTAGTTTTATTTTATTGCAGTATTTAATGATATTATTCCGAATATTGGAAATAATATCATCAGTGTTGTTGGTGTTTTTTATTGAGTTGAGTACCGACAGGCTGTCGGTGCAGATGACATATTTTTCTCTATGGTTGGTGGCGAATGTTACGGCTTGTAAAATCGCAAAGGCTTCCGCCGTGAAAATGGAGCAAAATTCGGGTAATAGTCCGATTTTCTTTACTGCACCTTCTTCGGATGTGACCGCAAAGGAAGTATAGTTGGTTGTTTTGGATCCATCTGTGTACAGAAAGCGCCATCCGTTGGATTTATATTTTGAGGCGACTGACCAGAATAGTGCACCGTATATTTCTTTGTTTGTGTTTGGTTTTTTAAATATTGAGAGTGTTGTTATGATATTATTATTATTTAGAAGCCATGGCGGGTAAGTTGCGGAGTATTTGAAAGTTTGTTTAATATCCAATTCCAATTGCTTGGTTTTATCTAAAATGCGACTGATCGCAGATGGGATTCGGTTGGTGTTTTTGTATCCTATTGTTAGTTTGATGTCTTTGTCAATTATGGAATTTCGCGAAAACGCTAATTTAGCTATTAGTTTTAATGATATGATTTCCATCCGGTCCTCGATTGTTGGAAGCCCAGCTTCAGCCAGTATATTTGTTATTGGTGTCGTTCTGAATGCAAAGGTGCTTCTTCTAGCGGCTTGGTGATAGATGGGCTTTATTATATTTAAAGTCGTTTTGGACTATTGCCATATATATAGATCCCGTAGTCTATTTTACTTAAAATTAGAGCTTTAGTAATTTTACATAGAGTGTTAATGTGTACGTTACTTTTCATGTTGCTTAAGTATTTAATAATATTGAGCCTCGCTGCTAATGATACTTTGAGTTCTGAACAATGTTGTTTCCAGGTATACTTATTGTTAAATGTTATTCCTAGGATTTTGAGGTTGGAGACATTTTGGATTGTTTTGTTGTTTATGTTGAGGTGTATTTGGGGACAAAGTCGTCGTCGGCACACATGAAATAATTTACATTTATCTACTGAGAGTTTGGCACCTGAAGAATTTGACCATTCTAAGATATCTTTCACTGTTTCAGTTAAAATGTTTTTGCAGAAAGTTAGATCACTGGATTTACTTAAGATGCATATATCATCGGCGTAAATGCAATGATCTAGATGTTTCTGTTTGTGTATTATTGTACTTATGTCGTCAAAGGCGATCATAAATAGTACAACTGACAGTGGGGATCCTTGAGGGATTCCGTTGTGTAATGGAAATGTATTGGAGTAAACGTGGTTGACTTTACATTGGAATTTCCTATTGCTTAGAAATGATTTAACGTACCTATATATATTGTTGCCAATTCTCCATTTTAACAATTTATTAAGTACGGTGTGAGCGCCTATTCTGTCGAATGCTTTCTCAAAATCAAGAGAGAGTATTGTGACGTGATTTTTGGCGGATAGAGCCTTTGAGGTGTAGTGGTCAATGTGGAGTAAGGCGTCTGTGCAACCTCTGTTGGATTTGAAAGCTACTTGGTTGATGGATGTCAATTTCTTTGTTTCCATAAGCCAGAGTAGACGTTTGGCTACGATTTTTTCTAATACCTTTGCGGGACAAGGAATTAAGGATATAGGGCGGTAGCCATCCACCGTATCTTTATCTTTGTTCGGTTTGGGAATAGGTATTAGGACCGCGGTTTTCCATATTTGTGGAATGTGTGATGTTTCAAGTATTTTATTGTATAACTTTATAATTCTTTGTTTTGCATAATGCGAAAGGTTTTTTAACATTGGGTAAGATATTCGATCTCGCCCTGGAGTTTTTCCCTTAGTTATACTAAGTGCTGACTCGAATTCGATAAATGAGATGGGTTGTTCTATGCGTAGAGCTGCAGAGTTAAGAGTTTGCAAAGATAGTGGATTGTTAACGGATTCAATTTTTTTGCGATTGAATTCGGAGTGAAAATTATTGTTGTCTGAGAATTGCGACCAGATTTTGGCGAAGAGTTGGCTTATTTCCACTGTGTCTGAGATTGTAGTATTTTCGGAATTAAGGGATGAGATAATTGTCGGATTGTGATTACCACTTAAGCTGCGTATTTTATGCCATATTGTGGTTGTGGAGGATGTTGGATTGATTGAGGAAGTGAATTGAAGAAAGCTTTTTGCTTTGCTTTCTTTCATCTTCCTACGAAATTGTGCATTCGCTTTTTTGTATGCAACAAAATTAACCTGCGTTGGTCTTTTTTTAAATTCAGAGAGGGCTGACATTTTGCTTTTTCTGAGAAGCGTTAGGTCGGAGTTCCACCAAGGTACATGTTGCCTGGTTTCTGATTTGGTTGTGATATTTGTTTGGGGTATTGAGAGATTGGCAGCGGATCTAATTGCTTTACTGATTAGCGCCGCTTCGTGATTCGTGTCAGGTGTGGGGGAATTGCTTGAAAGAAATTCGTCAACTTTTCTTTCAAAAAGTGTCCAGTTGGCGGAATCGGTTTTGTATTTTGGAGATCTGTTGTGATGGGTTATCGGTTGCTGATTATTTATTATGCTTAAAACGGGGAAATGGTCACTATTGTAGAGGTCGTTTAGAACTTGCCATGAAGTTTTCGGAACCAATTCTGAGGAGCAACAAGTGATGTCTATATGAGTGAGGGTATTGTGTGTAGAAAGGTGAGAAGGCGAACCGTCATTCAGTAGGATCAGATTGGAGGTGAGGAGGAGCATTCCCCTCTATAATAGAGGATTCCTGGACCCATCACATACGGTCTACTGCTAACACACCACACACACACATGCACGGTAAAAGACAGCACAAACATACACACACTGCGAAAGCGCAGTGATCTGGGTTGACTACCGCACTCAAGATCTACTGGTCTCCACCATACCTCCATCCAAGTAGTTAGTTAACATTTGAACTAACCCTGTATACATTATTCCTAGATACCTGCGCCCCTTTTTATTTTTCAGATATATTGAGACTGAGCCCAACATCCTCACAGATGTGGGTGATTCTGTCTGGTTATCCCAAGATGACCAGAAGCCAGAGAAAAGATTAGGGCGCATTTGTCCTTGTTTCGCTTTTGTTGGCCTCTCGCCACTCAAATTTTTTTTTTTTTTCATTTAGACTCAGTCAAGTCCCGGAGGCCGAAACTACAGCCAAACAGTCGCTCAGGACAGTTATTAGTCAAAATAAAAATTCATTCCCGTTTTTGAAATTGTGGCTTAATAAAAGACTGTGTTTGGATTTATCACTTGACGTACCCCGTAACTCTATAAGGATACCATCGACAGAATACTCAAGGAGAAGGAGGCCACAACCGAAATGTGAAGCAGCCAGGGGGTCCGTCCCACATCAGGTAACAGCTACTAATCCAAATACAAAATATAACCTTACATAAGTAAGACTTTACAAATCATTACTGACATTTAATCGCACCGGATCAATTTCCAATCTAATTTATGTTAAAAGCGCATCGTTGCGCTTTATTTATCAGTATATGTCACCTCGTTAGTGTGAGCATATTTTTCTAACTACATAGGCATGTCTACCTTTGAACCAATACACAGTAATTTGCTGGAGACTTAATTTTTTTTTATCTCCATTTGAAAAAATCAACAGTTTAAGGTCACCATATGTAAAGTGAGATTTATTGGGAGTATAATCCATCTATTTCAATTTGTAAACGAAAATGGTGATTATGACACCAATGATAAGGTGTAGGAAGATCAAATACCTTTCAAGCTAAATATGGGACCATACTAGACCTAGATTAAGGCCGAACCCGAAAAAAACTTACTTAGGCACTTATAGTGATTAAAAAAAATTACTTCTGTGGCGGTTCTTTAGAAAGCCTCTGCTTACCTGCTGAATTACCACCCTACTTACCTCCTCATTTCCCACCAGGTAACCATTTCCACGCGCGCACTATTCTATAAAAAGCACGTACTTACCTGCCTTAGTCAAACCAATAACCACAGAAAAACCTGTGAAACATAATGTCTGCTGATATGAAAAATACATCAGCAACAACGGACATTCGCCACAAGGGCATAGTCGTGCGAAACGCACCATGTTCCTAAAAAGGAATATACGGTTGCAAAAACAGCAATCAACATTGCCCAAACCGTGCCAAATAAATACCTCCTAATGTGTCTACCACATACCACAGAAGATATTTCTTTCTTTTGTGTTCTTTTCTTAAGGCCCGCGTCGGTCGGTCACGCGAACGACACGTACATAGTGGCATACGGCAATTATCACCCCAGGAAGTCGAGCTTCTCGATACGGAAATTTACCAGCAGGAGTTCGTTTGCTGGGGGTTACCGCCAATAATACATGATCAGCAAAAATGCAGTACGCTGCATCATGTGAGCTCATTTAACCCTTTTCAGGTCGACTTGTCCCAGCTGCAAATATGTTTATTTGTGTTTGACTTCGAGTCTATAGTTCGCATACTGGGCGACACACGCGATGAGCATGCAAAAAGGATCATCGTGTGTGTGTTGCAACCCTTCTTTGGTGGTGCAAATTCATAAGGATATCTGACCATATATGGTCATCGAGGCGATGATTGAATGTGTGGTATTCCATCGCTTCGATGAACTTGGTAATCGCGTTATAGATTCCGTGGAGGCGAGTCGTGCTTCCACGTTAAACAAATTCGAGTCGTTATCCAACTGCAGTCGGGAGGAGTCGCCGAACGAATCGAACTAAACGGTTCCGCGAGTTAACCAAAGTGTCATTTTGGGTTTATTTGGTCATACCTTTGTATATATCTTAACTTTATGTTACTAATTTAATTACAACGAGCAAGAACCAGTGACTATTTAAGTAGAATTATATATATAGCCGAGTATCAGTGATCATCGTTTAGTGACTTTTAATTTTCAATTTCATATATCCGAATTTTGTGTTTGATCCTTATATTAAGATCACTAATGAATTTTTGTAAATAACATACTAACTCGAGTTCAGTAAGCCTTCTTATAGTAATAATTAATTCTGCCACAGTGAGCAACGAACTTTGTGACTTTTAATTTTAACCCTATAACGAACAATGTATTTAGTGCCTTTTTATCCAGCTTCAATATATCCTACGATTGTGAATATCACCAATAATTTAAAAAGTTGTATTATTTTGGTGCGCGGCCCATTTTTCGAATTTGTATAAATAAATTTATTCTTGTATAAATGGCACAAGCTACTACAGTGTTTTATTTTTCTGGAAGTTGTGGAACAGTGACTGTCAACTTGGGGTCCTTGGAGAACCAGTGCACCTGCCTGCACATAGCCAAGAGACATCATACCCATACTTCATTATTTCGTAAAGCCATGGGAATGATCCATAATTGGGGCCAACATGAACTTTTGTTTTATTTCGCTCTCTTGGGTGAGTTGAACCTATAGCGCCGAGTCGGAGGCCCGAGATTCCACCAAATAACTGGTACTTCCCCGCTCTGTAACGGAACGATTTTTGATGCAAATATGTTCGCGCCGTCGGGAGATGAACCGCAAATTGGTGCGATCCGTCGAATTGTCTTGTGGGGCGCATATAAACCAAATTGCGCGGAACAATATCACCAATCTCCAAAAAACATTGCCTGTAATAACATTTAAAAACAGCCACGCGCATTCACTGTGATAGCGACTGTAGTCCCGACGTCAACGCTATGTTCGCGATCAACCGGATCGCTTGTCTCTGTATGCTACCAAGTACGTCGAAAGTATGCTTAGGAGCGGAGCTATAAACATAAGAGGAATATTTGAGCGCCAATCTAATTTCGGATAGGGAGAAGAAGTTTAGCCGGAGTATAATATTTCTTGACTCTAAAAAGATAACTCGGTTTTCCAGAGACGGATCTGGCGATGTTCGACACGTGTTTATACCACGATACATTCCCACAGACCGTGACGCCGAGCAATTTCATGTTTTCCCTAGATTCGAAGGCCTGGCCATTCACCATCAGCTGTGGAACAGTTGACCCACTTTTCTTTGTGAATGTTGTATACAGGTCTTCGTTGCATTGAAGTCGACGAGATTGGACTATCCCCATTGCAGGACCTTATCCAGATGCCGATTCGGTGGGTCAATCTGTCTACATTTTAGCTGATGCGACGCTGGTGCCTTAACAGACCGATTACTCGAAAAAGGAAACAAGCGTCATATCATCCGCATATCTGAAAACTCGCTTAACCGTTGACTCCAACAAATCATTTATGTAAAATAAAAACAAGGATGGGGCTGTGGTGTTTCTCTATATTACATGGAGAACCAACCCACAATTCCAACCACAATTTCCACATTATTTCGACCGCTTTCAGCGCGTCATACCTACCCATTTCCTTTATATGCTATTCCCATGTAAAACATGTTAAACAGACGTATAGCTAAACTCATTATCCTATGCAGATAATGCATAATTGAGTTTAGCTACATTCTTGCCATACGGCAACTCCATTCTTGCTAACCATGAGATTCCCATCGGAAATCTCATAATGTCGGTTAGCAACAACAAGTCTAAACGAACGACGCTGTTGCATCATAACAAAATCGCTGGGGTTCTTTCAGCGTCTTAGAGTCTGGTTCTCACGCTGATTATTTCCCAAGCGTCAGCGGCGTCCTATTGACTTTCCCTCAGATCATCCATTCGCTTGGGATCAATGATCTCTTTTTGCAGGGGAGTGACATCAGCTAGGTTTTCCTCTTCTTCGTATTTTTGTCTTTCCACGGTTCAATGCGCTCTGACTACACCATACCCGTACCACTGGGTCACCAGGGCATGTCAGTAGCTGCATCTGATACCAACACACACAACCAAAGCTACCCCGAGATCACAGCATATCATGTTTTCTGTTCTCTCATTCTCCATGTCCGTCAATTTCCCTATTGACAAAAGTTACCCACACCTCGACGGGCGTGAGGTTGATAGAGCAGAGGCGTGGTCTCTTTTGGTTGTCCTGTATGTGGGATGAAATACGAATTTCACCCCTGATTCAAGTCAGTCAGATCTCAATCGTAACACTGAACAGACGCGCTGCCGTAATCAAGTCAGATTTCAGTTCCCAAGTGGTGCACACGCATAACGTTCAAATCGAGAGTGTCCGTACGGTCGTAGTGAGTCAAACGCAATTAGAAATTCACCATTAAATTCTAAAAGTATTGTTTCTTCCTTTTATTCGAATAAACCAAAATTATTAAAAATCAAATAAAATGTGCGCTATTGTTATCACCACAAATAATCAGTTATCACCGCCCGAACAAAAAAGGAAACAATAAAATAATTACGTAAAAAAAAACTACTTGAGTGTTTATTCTTCCAATGCTGTGTCCGCTTTACCATTCTGCATTTCCTGCTGTACATCTTCACCAGTGTTTCAACATTTCTCTGGAATATCGTCGTTGGGGATTAAGTGAATCCTGTGCCTTACGTTGGCACCCATACTTCTACCCCCACAGGGCCAAAACGAAACCTTGAGGCACCCAGGAATTAACAAGACACAGATTCGAAGACGCGCCGTCTACAACAACCCGGATCGATGGATTTTCGAAGAAGCTCTTTGTCCAATCGCAAAGCCGCTAGGAAAGTCCGTATAAGGGAAGTTTGCTCAGCAATGCTCCATGCTAGACGCGGTCAAACACCTTGAAGATATCCAATGCAACCGCTCTTGACTCACCATGCTCCTCAATCAGAGATGTCCATATATCGATTATAAGAGTCAAAAGGCCTTGTGCCGCGGAATCCGTATTGACGATCATTCAGAACCAAAAGACTGGCATCGAAGTTTGAATTCGTGGAAAATAAATTCGCGAAGACATTAGATTTATCTTTTGAATTTGTACCTAGTGTCCCACTGCCTGTCACCAACGGGGGAAAAGTGGAGGAAACGAAGTTACTGCTGATAGCCCTTGCCATTGACCAGAAGGGACGCAAACCAATTGGGCACCAAAGGACTTTATAATTACTCTGTCATTGTAAGCCATCTTCGCAGTATCAATCGCCTGGTTGCACGCGTTTCTGATTCTAACAAAATTCGTTCTATTAACATCGGTGGGATTAGAATGCCATTGCTTAAAAGCCCTATTTTTGTTGCTGTAATCTGCCCACATGTTTATCAAACCAAGGTTTATCCGATAAATTTCGTTTGATGGAATGCGGAATGTAAATATCCATCCGGAGAATAATAATCTCTGTGACCAACTCCGCGCATGCGTTAACATTGGAGTCATTAGGGCACACCCCCGACCACGGAAACGATGCGAAGAAATCTTGCAAATCGTCGCAGTTAGCAGCCCTATAGCGTTTGCGACGATAGTGAAGAGCGTGTGATTCGAACCGACGCTATCACGGTTAGAATCGCTAAAATATAGAATCAAAGATTAACGCATCAGGCCACTGCCGCGTGTACGAATTCGATTTCTAAACTCAAGTACTTCGACTGATGTGGAAATGCTATATTATTGCTATGGTATACGGCTTTAATGGATGTCCGTTTGGTCGTGTTGTTCTTCACTATTGGTCGGGTGTATCTGCTAGAAACGCTCCTCGATAGTATAGCTGTTAGTATACCCGTCTGTCACTCGGGAGACCGGGGTTCGATTCCCCGTCGGGGAGCCTCTGGCGCAAGACTAATGACCTTGCCCGGAAAAAAAAAAAAAAAACAGATCATTATGGGAAATTTAACAAGCCTCAGGACTTGCTAAATAAGGCCAAGACCGGTTCCTGGTTGTAGTGCCGATGATGATGATGATCTGCTAGAAACGCTACAGCCCCATAACTTCATACATGGGTTAGATGGGTTATCTGTTGGAAATGCAAGTGGTTGCGGACCCATACCAAGCAGTGATCTGAGTTTCCCAGTGGTGCACCGACCTCCACAGTATAAACGCTTGGCTCGACTGTCAAAAACAGATCCAGGGTGTTCTCGGGTATCCAGCACTCGCGTAGGTTTGTGGGGGTACGAAGTCGCGACGCCGCGCGGGCGAGAGTTCTACCTCGTCCCCACAAACACTCGGTTGTTTCGCCAGACACAAAAGGAAAAGCACTAACAGGACTTCACGATGCAACGTCCACAACAGGAAAGGGAAGTAAAACGCACGCAGTTCTTAATTAATTTTTATTTTATTACACTTCATGATCGAACACTGGACTGGAAATGATAACTTAAATGCAAGTTGATATCGTTGGATTTATGAGTTTTATGTAATTTTTTTGAAATCGTTTGGTTCAAATAAAAACATATCGACAAAACACCGCTCGACTTAATGTATGGCGAATAAAATTCACTACGCCAATGACTCCGTATATCTGCGCTTCTCCGCCGCACGCGGAGAGCGGTAGATCGCGTGGCCGTTCTGGTCTGCTGATGTAAAACGACTCACCGAGGATAGAACTCTGACATGTATTCCATCCTAGGTTAGGGTTAAGAAAAGGGAAGAGAGAGAAAAACGTTTCTCTTAAGGGTGTGGTCGCCACAGAAATGAACTCTTTAGTGCAGTGGTGTGTGTGCATGGTTCTTTCATGGGTGAGAACGAACCTAGAACAAAGAAAGGGCATAAAGTGCACTCATAGGATACGATTTCGGTAAAGCAAATAAAACCGAACTCGTCGGATGCTAATGGATTTGCTTATGCATCGTTCGGTAATAAAGGTCGGCTAAATAAATAGCAGCCGCTCATTAAATGAAAAAAACGTTTTTCGGATACCACAAACGATATGATTTGTTTATGGTATCGCAGGAAACCTATGTAGGAACAGCGTTTTTCTGTTTGCACATGGTACGAGTTAGAGAATTTTAATGCTGGAAAAAAAAGGTCGCCGGTCAATGTGTACGTAAAGAAATTTATAGTACACATGGCGAAGTTGGAAAATAGACGGCGCAATATTTATGGTCCCTGTCATGACGGTTACATTGTATGCAAACCGAATCGTTTTGTTTACAGGAATTGTCTGGTACCGCAAAGAAAGAAATCTTACGGAAAAGTGTATGCGAAGAGATGCATGAAAAGGTAAGTTTTCTTTACAGGGACTTTACGATTATAGCTTTGATCTAATTAATGCGTGAAGCATTTTCATGTGCTTAATGCGATTGCATTAGCAAAAACGTATGCGACTTGGGATGAGGTTATGGGGGTTTTTAGGTAAGTGTACCGTGGGTTTTGGCGTCACCACCACGGGTTCATCTAGGAGTTGAGTCAAGCCAGCCTCACAACCTCATCGGTTCTGCTAGAATGTACCAATCAGCCGGAGTTGTGTACATTAAAATCGCCAAAGGCGACAATTTCAGAAGCCGGGTGGTTGATCTGTATCCAATCGACGATATGTGAAAGATGTTTGAAAAGTGTCGCTGGTCGATCGTCCTTCGGGGAGCGGTAAAGACAACAAAAAAATTTAACAGAATTCCGCACCACGACCTTCGACCACGTGATGTCCAAGCAGACTTGTTAAATAAGGCCAAGACCGGATCCCGATTGTAGTGCCGATAAAGATGATGATGTGGACTTGTCAAAATATATGCATATGTTGCCCGTGACATAGTCCTCCCGGAGATCCGAATGGGAATTGTTTATCTCAGACGGCACCATCACGACTTATCTCCATGTCGGTCCGGGCCATCAGCCATACACCCGATACATAGTCGAAAATTTCTCCTGACGATATCGCGTAATGTACAGCGGCACCTCACCTTGGGACCGACTTACCACCTAAACCAACCTTTTCTCGAACCGGTCCATCAGCCAAGCTCCGAAAAATGGCCAGGGATTTCTTCCGACGCATATCACGTCGAACGTCAATTTTTCACTTATGAGCAACTTTGCGACGTCATAAAAGAAAATGGGAAAGCTCACCCCGCCCACTATAATCTATACACATTGCACTGTATGATTATTACTTATTACTCGGATCGATGGTGAACATATTGGCTGAGCAGCACTTTGCGTCCCCGACTTAGTAAAAGTTCCTCTAACATCTTAACCGAGAGGAACATCTACGATTTCGCTGTTTCGTAAAAAGTAACATCATGTCATCCAATCCACTTGCTTTCGTTTTCACCCAGCACTGTATTACCATCAGACGCCGCTAAAATGAGCCCACAATGTACCCAACAGAGAGAACCTAATGATACATCTAAAAGGCATTGCATTGGTAGGCAGATGCTTTCAGAATTTTTATTGTGGTCTAAAAACATCAGAAATGAAACAACCCGTAACGGAGTAACTTCGCCTACCTCAGTTCTCCAACTGGAAGAACGAAAACTACCTCTAAACCAAAAGGGTTTTTGTCATTCGGAAAGCTATTAAAGCTAAGCTTTGAAGAACTGAGAAAGCTGTATAAAATAGGGAGAAGATCGTGAACAACCATACGACTCCTGCCGATCCAAAAACTCGAATCTTAATGACAAATACCGTCAAAGTGTCTTCTTTCTACACCTCTTTTATACAGAAGACCAGTATAAATCTAGCAACGAAACGAATCGATAAATACGTCGAGAGTATTTTCTATTTAAGCAAATCAGCCAGCCATCAATTTCAGGAAAAATAACATGATTCAAGGAAATTCACAAAAGCACTCCCGCGGTGCTTCTAAGAAATCACCTCAACTAATATTCACAGTTTCAATAACCGACTTCTAGGAAGACGACGATAATGTGGGGAAACCAACATTTAGAAGCTTTTTTGTCCACACACCAAAGGCAGGCTCTATAAATAATTGCGTCAATACAACAACATTCACGAAACCAATTACCGCTAAAATGAGGATAACCACGATTCTCCGTTCCTACCATGCCGCAAAGAACGACCAAGAATTTGAGTATGCTGACACTATAACTATTCCGATTATTGTTTTACCCTGGTGGTATCATATGTACACATAGAATGACCTATATAGGTTTAGCATAAAAACATAATAAACAGCAGGATATATCGCTAAGTCCACCAAATAAACTTATGTCAACAATACCGCTGCGAGTTTTTCTTTTTATTGCGTTTTTCCTTGTGGGAACTCCTTCCACCAGTAAAATAATTGGGCGATCTCGTTCCGAAGCCCCACAAAAGAATAGGGATGAGATGAAATTTTATTAATTAATGAAGTTTAAAAAAAAGTTGTTTAAGCTCCTTTTGAGCAAGCCTCGGAACGTACATAATTTTGCTTGGTCCACCCCACTCACTTCAAATCCCATGACTCCACTATAGGTCTGTTAAAATTCCTCTTCTTTTCGCGCCAGCCTACAGGTAAGACTAGTTTTACTCCTCGCTAATTTTTCTCGTTGGTACCTCGATTCCCTCAATTTTTCCGTCCTGCTACACATTCTCCTATCATTGCCACTCTTGCACCACATTCGCCCAATTCCTCCATCATTATCTACGTCACACGGCAGAGCGATCCATCGTGCTCTACTAAAACTATTTTTAACGTACATCCATGAGCCGTACGATTTTTCACGCCATTTTCCTTCCTCCACGAACTTTCCACCATACCCAGTTTAGGCAACAATACCCGTATTTTCTCGTACCTTGTGAAACGATTCTTTCTACCCTTCTCCCACTCTTACCGGATTAATATTTTTCATATTTTCAGGCTTCTACCTCAAATATTCCAAGGATCCGCCTCACCCATCTATCTTCGCATCGACGTCTTCCCAGCACATGCTAAATAATGTGGGCCACCCACATATCAAAGGGCCTACAAATGGCTACATCTCTCCATACAGTCAAGCCAACAAATGCCAAGAGAAGAATAATTGCCCAAAGCCTCTCCCTGAAATCAACGAGTTTCTGTTTTGCACCGCGTAAGCCGACGAACCCTATACCATAGGAGACTCAAAGGGGTTTCTTAAAAATCAACAAGATTCTGCCATATACCAACCAGGTATAGGGATGGCCCCACACACGGCCTTGATAACTGAGAAAAGATAAAATAACCAAAAATACCACAAATTTTCCTTTCCTAATCACAAGTCACTTCCCCGGATGATCTAACCCCCAATCACAGGGGAGGCTAACGTTCCTGACATTAATATTCTGGACGAATCAGCCAACGAAAAAAAACTCGAAATTTCTCCGGTGCTTTTTCATTATTCCTAAATCCCACAAACGTGCATGGCCATTAATAAGCACGTTGCTCATTCAGCCTAGTTATTCTTTTTGAACCACATGCCTTGTGTAAGAAGTAGGGGGGGACGATATATTATCATCATCATCGGCACTACAGCCGGGAATCGGTCTTAGCCTTATTTAGCAAGTCCTGAGGCTTGTTAAATTTTCCATAATGATTTGTTTTTTCCGGGCAAGGTCATTTAGTCTTGCGCCAGAGGCTCCCCGACGGGGAATCGAACCCTGGTCTCCCGCGTAACAGGCGATATATTATGCCGCTTTTAATATTCAAACTGTTATACCGCAATTCCATATCACGATAAAATTGGTTACTCCCTGAGCGAAACCAGCGAGAGTGGAAGAACAACGGCAAAGTCACCCTAAGCATTTGGAATTCTCTAGAAATTCTGACGGCGTCAGTTTTGTTGTTGTTCACAGTAAGCAGGTTGGTTCTCATTGTAGTCTTCGTGCATGAAAGTAATCAATATCTGGAAACATAATATTACTTAGAAAATTAACTAAAGTAAAAAATTCAATCAGCTTTTAATTGTTGTTGGCGTAACATGACGGGAATCTCTAAACTCTATCCACGTAGCCGAGAAGAACGTCTGAGACTTAGCTTGCTTGGTTAAAGGCACTGCAACCTCTTAGTCAAAATAAAGATCCACGCCTTGTGTTACTTATAGCGTGCTTAATAAAAACCATGCGTGTTTTAGACAAGAGAAACGCAAATTAGATGCTTGGTTAAAAGTACTCTAACATCTTCGGTGCTTAGTAAAATCCACGCTAACTTTTATCTGAGAGGAAAGTAAGTAACTTTGGTGCTTAGTAACACGCACTCTGACCTCTTAACAAAGAAGAACGCCCGCGACTTACATACATAAGAACCACGCTCACATCCCAGCTGATTTAAGTGCTTAATGAAAGCCACTCAACCCAAGAGGAACGTACAAGAGTACGTGCTTAGTAAAAGCCACGATCATCTTTTAGTCGAGAGAAGCATGTGCAACTTAGTTGTTTTGTTAAAGGTACTCTAACATCTTAGGTGTTTAGTAAAATCTATCACATAATTAACATTGATAATGACCACCCTCTTTCTAACTAAATAATTACACAAATTCGTGTCCTTAATCCCCACACACACACACACATTTCATACCCAAAAACAACATTTTCCCACACTTCAATAGGCCATATTCATTCTCCATTTTTCATAACACATTTTCATTTTCCCTAACAAAACATAATCCTATCCCCAAATCGATATCATGGTCAAACTTTCCATCGCATATATTATAAAATCACAGCCTATTCAACCATGAATACTCAAAAGTTAAACGGAAAATATATTATGCAAACATATTCCACCCTTTCCATTGCCTATCTCGCAAATGTCGTAATTGTTACCCCAAATAATTACCAAATTCTCTGAACGAGGACAATGAGGAATTTCACACATATCTTTAGGTACAATGATCCTTCCCGGCAGATTTGCCGTTACCTTGTCATTATATACTTGTGCACCATACGATTCACTGGGGGTTCAGGGCTGCGAGAGCTGAAACTCCAAACCAGACTCCAATGTATCAAAAAAGGGTAAGGTGAGGGTAAATTTGTCTCTGAATATAAAAGAACGCGATTGAGCGACTTTGACTCTTGGTTTTTTGAAGATCGCGTGACGACTCGTGTATTTTAATTCGTTACGGGAGGACAAGGATCTCTTAAGTGAGCACGTGAGTGGTCGATCACGGATATTTCAAAAAGTCAAATTTACAACGGCGGAGAGTCTTTTTAAAAAATGACCGAAAACGTAAATCATAAGTCGTTGTTGTCGGAGTTGTAATATCAGTTGCATCACTAAAATTGTTGGTTTAAATTAATAAATAAAGACATTTAATATTAAAAGTAACAATAAAGGAGTTTTAGTGATCGACTGTTAATCAGATTCTCTAAGAAGATAGTGAAGAATATTAAAGTGTTCATTAATTGCAAACAAAGAAAAGTAACATTAACAAAATTAATAAATAAAGACATTTATTATCATCACGGGAGTGTCTCAATTTGGACGTTGGTTTATACGCAATACGCAATTCTAGCGAAGCGGACGAAGAGGACACAACCAGTTTTGAATTTTGAAAACACCAGCTACGACGACAGCAGCGAAAACAGCAACTTCCACAAACACGGGGTAAACCTATCATCAGATATCTATAAGCAACATCGACAACCACCGTTGAGCCAAACCCGGAGGGGAAAAAGTGAGTACGCACACGTTCCCTTCTAATATATTATATAGGGTGGGCCATAAATGTTTGCAAATGACAACACTTGAGGGAGGGGCGCGGGAGTGGCGGGGAATTGTTTATACCAGGTGTACCGGTGTGAAGTGAGCGTCAAGATACAAATGTATCGATAGGGAACGTTTGTTGTGAACGAGCCCTTATATTTTTTTTATTTGGTTGCTATGACATCTGTCAAACATATTTAGTATGCATCAAGTCATTGTACAAACAACATCATTCTTTTAATCCTGTTAAAAATGTCGAATTTTGTACCAAAAAATGATGAATTGCGGAAAGTATTAATTTTTGGTTTTCATTTGAAGAAAAGTGCTGCAGACTCGCATCGAATGCTTGCCGGGGCTTATGGTGATCATGCTCTATCGGAAGCAACACGCAAAAGATGCTTTAAGCGGTTCAGAGATAATGATTTTGATGTGCGAAATGAAGAACGTGGAAGACCACAAAAAAACTTTGAAGACGCCGAATTGCAAGCAATATTGGATCAAGATGACACTTTAAGTCAAAAACAAATGGCACAAATGTTAAATGTTGCACAACAAACAATTACTGACTGTTTAAAATCTATGGGAAAGATCCAAGTGTGGAAACTTGGTGCCACGTGAATTGAATGACAGGCAGGTGGAAAAGCGAAACACCACATCTGAAACGTTGCTTCTACGACACGAAAGGAAGTCAGTATTGCATCGAATTGTGACTGGTGATAAAAAATGGATTTATTTTAAAAATCCTAAATGCAAAAAATCATGGGTACATCCAGGAGAAGCATCAACATCGACTGCAAAGCCTGATCGGTTCGGAAAAAAACAATGCTCTGTGTTTTGCGGGACCAGAAGGGAGTAGTGTATCATGAACTTCTAAAACCTGGCGAAACTGTTGATACGCAACGCTACCAACAACAAATGATCAATTTGAACCATGTATTGATCAAAAAACGACTAGAATGGGCCACAAGACACGGAAAGGTAATTTTATTGCATGATAATGCTCCGAGTCACACAGCAAAACCCGTCAAAGAAACAATAAAAACTCTCGGCTGGGAAGTGTTACTCCACCCGTCGTATTGACCAGACTTGGCTCCTTCCGACTACCATTTGTTTTCTTCGATGGGACACGCATTGGCTAAGCAGCATTTCAATTCCTACGAAGAAGTCGATAATTGGGTCTCCGAATGGTTTGCCTCAAAAGACGACCGGTTTTATTGGCGTGGTATCCACAAATTGCCAGAAAGGTGGTCGAAATGTGTAGAAAGCAATGACAAATACTTCGAATAAAATGTTTTTTTACTTTCCCAAAAAAAACTTTTTTTACTTTAAAAAAAAAAAACGCTCACTTCATACCGGTACACCTGGTACGTTTATTACGCCCCACCATACGCCCCCCCCCCTCTAACGGTTTTTAAGAAATCAAGTGTTGCCATCTACAAGAAGTAATGGCCCACCCTATATAATTATATTTTATTTTGCAAGAATAATGTGCAACAAATCCACATTCATATCTTAGCCGAGAGGACTTTAGGTGTTTAGAGGTTAAAGATGCTTAGTAATAACCAGTCTAAACTCTTAAACAAAATTGGCGTGTGCGACATGGTTAACGGTTTTTAGGCTTGTAGCTGAGAAGAAAATCTATAGCTTAGGTATTTAGCAATAAGCACTATAATCTCTCAGCCCAGGGGAAAAGTATCCGAACTAGGTACTTAGTATAAGGCACTTTAACCTCTTAGTGGAGAAAAAAATTCACGAATTAGATCCTTTTGTAAGAATGTGCTCAAGATACAGCGATATTAAGATTAATTGACAGACATTCTCTCGGAAAGGGACCGAATGCAAACAGGAGTATAAAATCAAAGCACACTCCCTTTACAAATGAACGACTCTGCAAACTACAGAAGTGGGATGCGAAATGAAAGGATTGATGCAGCCCGGTGAAAGTTAAAATTTCAATATGCCTGAGATGCACAAAGCGAGAAGAAAGAAGAAGTACCAAGAAGCTAATCCACACGAGGGCAGTCCTAGAATTAATAGGCCTGAAAAAAAACACAAAATATTTGGCTAAAACTTTATTTATTTCTCAACATAGTCTCCTTTTAACTCGATACACTTTTCTCAGTGATGTTCAATAGCTTCAATCATCATCATCATCATCGGCAGTATAACCAGAAACCGGTCTTGGCCTCATTTAGCAAGTCCTGGGGCTTGTTAAATTTTCCATAATGATTTGTTTTTTCCGGGCAAGGTCATTAGTCTGGCGCCAGAGGCTCCCCGACGGGGAATCGGCTCTCCCGCGTGACAGGCGGGTATACTAACCACTATACTATCGAGCTCAATAGCTTCGATACCTGGTTTATATAAGAAACGTCGAGCTACTTAAAATAGCCTTCTACTGCAGACGTCACCTCTTCATCGTTGGCAAATCTTTTACCACCGAGCCATTTCTTCAAGTTTAGAAAGAGTAAATAGTCCGAAAAGGCTAAATCTGGTGAGTAGGATGCATGAGGATGTTATTCCTATCTTAAATTATTGATTTTGGTCACTGCAATAACGGATGAGTAAACAGGCGCATTGTCGCGAAGGAACAACAATGTCTCTTTCGCCAAATGCGGCTTTTTCCCCCTAACTTCATCACTCAAACGCGGCAATAAGTTCGCGTTATTGGTTTTTCCTTTCTCAAGATAACCAATGAAAATTATACCACGCACATCCAAAAAAAAACAGAAGCCACAACCTTGCCTGGAGACGGAACCCTCTTCGTCTTCCTTGGAGCCCATTCTCCCACTTCAGTCCATTGTTTTGACTGTTCCTTCGCCTCGGGTGTGTAGTGATGGACCCATGTTTCATCCATAGTTATGAATCGACGGAAAAACTCGGCTTTGTTGTGGCGACACATGGCCAATCACTCGATTGAAACATCCTCACGACGCTATTTTTGTTCGATTGTGAGCAAACTTGGCACCCGTCTTGCACACAACTTTCTCATGTCCAAATGTTCAGTCGATATGCGATGCAAAGCACTTTTTGAAATGACTACCATTTTCAGCGTCGCTTAAGCTCTGCCACCCAATACTTCACTGTCGAAACGTGCAGACCCCCCAAGGAAGAAGCTAGCTCGACTTTGATATTGGTTGTATTGTATTTCAAATGAAAGTATTGAATCACATAACGATGGCCAATTTTTTCCATGTTTATAAATTCACTGACAGCGTTCACTATGGATAATCAGACAAGTAATAAACAACGTAGCGTCTTCAAACATGAAACTTAATCCTTCTAAGGTTGGTACTATATACCACAGTTATATTTTAATACTCACTAAAACGACTGTCAAATAAAAACTACCCGTCCAAAATGGCTGAAATTTTGGTGAGTAACTGTCAAAAGATGCACTACTACATTCACTAGCTTTTATTGACGAGTACTGCTATCTTCTCGTTGAGATCGGAAACTTTTCAGGCCACCCTCGTATATACTTTAGATGTAGGTAATTATGTTGCTTGAATTTACCCAATAAATGGAGTGGTTTCCCCACTAAACTAGTACGTTCACCATCTGCCTGCGACATGACAACTGTCACCCGCCAGCTGACTACGCGTCATCGACAAGGGGACGCCACCTAAGCGTCACCAAATTTGAATGAGCGCAACGGTTGCTTAATTCAGTCTTCATTCGGCCACCGCCACGAGCGCACCGCGTAGTTTGTCTCTTAAATCGAGTCTCTCTTAGTCAGGCTGCAACCAACCTTCAACGCGCACACACCATCGGAGCAAACAGTTAACCACAATAAAACAAAGTGTATACGAGTTAAATAATGAGAAAAATAAAAGTTAATCTCAAGGAATAAACACCTCCGACTTTGGTTTTGTTCTTCCTGTTCGCTGTCTCCATCGGCTTCCTCCTGCCATTTGCATTAGCGGCATCCTGGCTTCGATACGCGCGTTGTGGTGTGCAGCCAAACAAGCAACGGATCCCGAACAAGGGAACGGTCAACAATTACGAATATATACATTGCATAAACGTGGTGTTTTATCGACTTTTAAAAAAAAAAAAAGTATATAACATACAGGTTCAGTTAGGATCTAGTATAAAGCCATATGTTGCACGATGCAACTAGAGATTAGCGGCTAGCGATAAGAAAAAGATTGACGGGATTGATCGAGGAAGGGAAAAAAAGGAGTGACAGTGCGAAGGAGGACAAGTGAACATTATAATAACTGACTTAACTGGAGTAGATCGGGGAGAAAAAGTGTTTTTAAAGGCGACTAAGTGTATACAGTTTGCGTCGGATAAAAATTCAAATTATGGAATTCGTTGTTAGCGACCAGAAATGTACGAAATAACGTGATTAAGGAATAGAGATGATTGTAAATATCCACATCGCCTGGAGGAAGCTTGCTCATACAATTGCTGAAGATAACGCAGACACGGGACCTTCAAGCTGTTCGCATAGTCTCCTTAAATCGGCAGTACAGCAATCGTGAAGGGATCACCGGCACCAGAGGATCCAGCATCCGGCACGGCGACTACAACCTTAGGAACATCAACTCTTCATCCACATGATAAATAGGGGAACCAGGGTGAGTAACTCCATCAAGACCATAGCGACACTGAATAATTGAACCAAATAAACAGTTTGAATTGTGATTATCGAATTAATTTCAGGCCTAGGCCAAAGAAATGTCGGATAAAATGAAGGGAATTACATAGACGATCTTAGATTCGCCTTTGATTTAATCTTCCGGGAAATTGGTTCGAAATAGATTACAGTCCACTTACCCTACACGGCATATGAATGTGATACTGCCGCACACCGTACTTCCTCGCGATTGAGGGAAGAGTGGCAACTGCTGTTGAGTCGAGAAAAAAAAATGGACTTTCGTCTTCTTTTTAATATGTTTTTGTTTCACTTATCCTTTTGAGCAGTACGACGTCCATACCTCACTTGAAAAATCTTGATTCTTTACTACTTCCTCTCTCTCCATTCGAGTCCCTTTTGCAAGGACCCGCAGGTGTTCCGGAAAATCGAAGGAAAACCTGCCGTAAAAGAGTATGTTTGATATTCGCTTGTAGAATAGGAAACATTAAGCTGAGTATATGGGAAATAGTGTATGAAAAGTACCAAATGTATGGGGGAGGGAAATGGTAGGGCTTCTCGAGCACTACATGAAATAATCACCGTATGGATAGAGTCTGGTATGAATGTTTACTTAATTTATTACAGAGTAAGTCCCTAAGCGTCGCACCGATTAAAAATTGACTTCTAGAAGACGCTCTCGACGACATTAATAAGAAGTGAAAGTGCTAAAATCAATTTTTTTTCATATTCTTAATATAACATACAATAATGCCAAAGAGAAATACAATAGTCCTTTCACAAAAGAATTTTTTTAAATCCTAGAAGAGAAAATTCCCTTAAACTGTTATATGGCGAAGTTGAGCATAGGGTCAATTGGTAAACTGCACACAAAATTAAATTAAATCGGAACAATAGGTCGTTTGATGTCCTTACAAACTAGTTCCCAACTCAACTTTTTGAATATTTCATAACAAAATAACAGACGATACTTAAAAAACGAAATTTATGACTTACCTCCTCCTGCAGTGGTGGATCGCTTGCATTTAATTTCCACCTCATTTTAAATTATAGATTAGTGTAGTTCAACTGAATCATTAGACCTGAAAGAAAGACTTATTTTAATTTTAGCCAATTTTTGTAATGTATAAATTAATTAAAAGCTTAAAAGATTGCAACAAATCTTTCCGCTTTTCGATTTTACGCAGAAGGTTAAATCACCCCAAAATTAAAAACCCAATCGTTTGTTTTTAATTCAGTAATGCTTATCGAACCATAATTTTACTACATCCGATAATTTTTCAAGCAAAATTGAAAAACAAAAACAGATTTTTTTTGATTTCAAAGAGAAATGATATCTGGCGACCATTCTACCTTTTTAAATAAGACTGCCATGACGTTGTAAAAATATATCGTCCGTATTGGGAGACCTGTTATTTAACTTTAAAAACATATCGGCCGTTATTAGCGAAACGGTATCCAATGTCTGGAAACCGTATGGGGTAATTTACGAGCTAAGTTAGCAAAAAATTGCACCAACATTCCTTAATGTGTTAAGTGCTCTGATTAATGGACCGACCTAGAATAGTGCACATTGAAATCACCCGCAATTATGATTCCGGTGGGCAAGTGAGGATTAAGATCCCTGCGATATAAGCGAATAGAACGTCGAATTTTTTAAGGGGTCTGGTTCTATTTTTTTCAAAAAAATTGTTTTCTAAGAAACCCAGTTTTTTATACTAGATACTGTGGCGGTTCCACCAAACCTCACTGTCTACTTACCCGAAGAACCCCCATAACTACAACCCAGCTTTCATAAGTTTCTGCTAATACAATCGCATTAGCACCTGTACATGCTTCACGCAACAAATTTACCAAATGTATTTAGCTAAAAGCTCCTGGAAGAGAATTCTTACCTTCATTCATTTATTCGAATCCAAAATTCTCTATAAGAATTCTGTTCCAAACATCATAAATCCCAAGCCCAATTCGGCACCTTCGGTTGCCAGGCAAATCCCAAGTTTACATACGCATTTTCCCTAGTCGAATTCCTGAAAACGAAACAATTTGGTTTACATATAATGTAACCATCATTACAGGGATCTTAAACATTGCGTCGACTATTCCCAGTCTCACCATGTATATAATAAATTCTTTTACATACACATTGGCTGGCGACCTATACCCAAAGAACAAAAGCAAATATACGCATCTTGCTTCTTAAATCAAATCCTACAGCATAGGCAAATGCAAATAGGAATTGTATACTTACCCTTGGGAGTGATGCCATAAACACCAATTCCCTGTGAATACGCTAGAACCAATTAGCACTATGTGCAGGATACATTGCGGTCTATCAATACAGCCGCAATGCACATTATAGACAATGATCTATACGGTCTCTTTGTCCTACATATTTCTGTATCTGCTTCTCATGAGCTAGCGGCATGAACAAACAGAAACCCAATTAGCACCCAATGAGATTCGACTTGTTTACTTAGCCGAACTCACATCTCATTGATGCACATTATTCCCTTTCTTGGTTTTCAGATTCGTTCTTATGGCTTTGTCCCATGAAAGAATCAATGTTCACATATACATGTGTACCATTATAAATCTTCTCTATAAGATCTGGTTACCTCCCCCCAAAGAGAGTCTTTACGTTTCTCTTGGAATAGAAAATGCATCCTTAAATTAAGAGAGCCAGTTTCACTGGCCGAATTTCCTTAGCCAACGAATTGATATCGCTGGGTCATTTTTCATCACCCGACCGAGCCGGTCGGACGGTCCGTCTTCCGCTCCCCGTATAGCGCCAGGGGACGAGTACACCCTTGTACTCACAAATCTGCAACCCCGAGTCGCTTGGAATACTGTGCATTAAAGTAAAAACACCGCCAAACGTAGAATAGAACAATGTATAGCCGAAAATGTATTCAGTGTTAATCGTGTGTGGAGTATAGAACAATCGAATAAGAAAACAAATTCAATTGCGCCGTATTTGTTAAGTGCGAAGATGTTTTTGTGTATTGTCACTCTCTTTTAATATATTTAAATCGCAAAGGATAAATAAAAGAACCTTTTATTATAATAATAAAAGCAATAAAATGGTATTCAGCGCGTTTTATTCCTGGAACTACCATCCGTGCGTTTTCGCTTGTTTCTGGTGACAATTTCCTGCGGACAGATTCCTCTTAGTGTTCAGCGTAACAATCGAAGGAACTATCAATTTATGCTGGAGGAAGAAGGGAATCAGCGCCGTACGCCGGCGCACCATACTTCTTCCCCACAACACCATTAGAAATATTATAATATACAACATCTTTTATATATATGATTAGAAATAGTATACAACGTCTTATCAACATCGCTGATTTTTGAATAATTTTTTTCAAATTTTCTGCAAAACTTTGAACACGTTCTTCTCGAAAAAACCGTTTTACGACCGCCTGCCCATGTGATTACGAAAAAACTATTCAACCGATGGGACAAACATTTTCACATATTATTCTACACATGTATACCCGCCTGTCACGTGGGAGATTGGGGTTCGATTCCCCGTCGGGGAGCCTCTGGCGCAAGACTAATGACCTTGCCTGGAAAAAAAACAAATCATTATGGAAAATTTAACAAGCCTCAGGACTTGCTAAATAAGGCCAAGACCGGTTCCCGGTTGTAGTGCCGATGATGATGATGATTCTACACATGTGATGTTATTTCTCGTAAATTATAAATATCCATGAATTAATCTCTTTTGATGCGACCTAACATACAAAAGGGCCAAACAATTCAAAACTCCGCCATTTTGTTTTTTTGGTTTGCCCAATTACTTGATATTGGCTCTTCGATAGTGGTTAGTATACCCGGCTGTCACGCGGGAGACCAAGGTTCGATTCCCCGTCGGGGAGCCTCTGGCGCAAGACTCATGACCTTGCCTGGAAAAAACGAATCATTAAGGAAAATTTAACAAGCCTCAGGACTTGATAAATAAGGCCAAGACTGGTTCCCAGTTGTAGTGCCGATGATGATGAATTACTTGATATTACTTCAGAACTGCTGTGTGAGCAAGGCGTTAGAATACTTACTTACAGCTAAGCCGACTTGTCGTATGAGGCGATCAAAGGCCGGGTGGTAGGTGGGGCCCCAATTCCCTGTCGCCCGGTTAAATAGCACCCATCAAGCTAAAGACACCGTGAAATGGTCGAGAGAAATCCCTGGCTACCTTTTGGAGCTTCACTGATGGGCCGATTCGAAAAAAGGTTGGTTTAGGTGGTAAGTCGAGGAGATACCACCCCATCACGCTGTACATTCTGCGATATCGTCGGGAAGAATTTTCGGCTACGTCTCGGTTATATGGCTGATGGCTCAGGCTGACACTGAGATACGTCATGATGGTGCCTTCTGGGATCGAGAATTCCCGAAGTAAACTAGTTCCCCATTCGGATCTCCGGGGAACACTATGTCAGGGGGAACGTTATGCAAATATTTTGATAAATAAACGAATTATAAGAAATTCTTCATCGCATAATCGAGTTCGTTCTCGAAACTCTGTAGACGTTCGACTAATAACGGCATTTTTTATCATTAGGATCATCGGTTTTACCAATTCGAATGTAAACGCCCTCCACCAATATTTGCAAAAAATGAAACCTGATATCCTCGGCCTAACTGAGACCCAGTTTGATTCGTCAACTGATTCGATATATCTTCGTTGCTAAGAATACGACTTGCATTCGAGATTCTGTTTTAAGGGTGGAGTTAGTTTAGTTTAGTGAGGGCCGAACCCTCCCCCCGCTTGGTAGAAACCTTGACGCGGTGGGCCTAAACTGCAACTGAATCACGCACGCTATGCTGACGAAAGCATAGGCTTCCAGTAGGGCCACCTATGTCAGACAGACTAGCGAGGAGTAATACACAAAGATCTACCGCCCCTAATCCAGGGTGTTCCGCGTCACCGTGCCCATTGGATGGTTTGCAGCCCGAGGTATACCGGATGTATTATAACAGCGCCTCTCTGACACCGGGTCGAATCAGAACAGTAAGCAGACCTTACCATATCAAAGAGGGGCTCTGATATGGCGGACTATTTGAAACCCCAAGACTCGTGGGGCCAAAAATGAATACTCAATATACAAAAAAAATTCCACGAGAAAACCCGGTAGCCGTAGGTGTGATGAGCCGACACTACCATAAGGGAACAAATCATCAAGAAAACACCGACTCGGCAAAAAGAAGACGTAGGGGAAAACGGAAAAAGCGCTCAACGTGCGCACCCATCAACCACAAATAAACGCACCAGACGTACATACAGCCGAGCCTCAGATTCCAGAGCCCTCTTTCAACGAAGTTGTAGACGCAATAAATCGATTGGAAAACAACAAGGCTCCCGCGGTCGACTGCATACCGGCAGTGCTTATGAAGCATGGAGGAGAGGCAACCGCTCGAAAGATCCACCAACTGATTAAAACTATATATGGGATAAGGAAGTCACTCCGGGAGAATGGAAAACCTCAATAGTCGTCCCCATTTTCAAAAAGGCGACAGATCTGACTGCGAAAACTACAGAGGAATATCATTGATTCCAACCACATATAAAATACTAACAAATCATACTGGCACACCGTACGCAGAAGAAATAGATTACCAGTGGGGATACCGTAGGAACCGATCAACGAGCGACTAAATATTCAGAGTAAGGCAACTGCTGAAAAAGAGGTGGGAATACGGAGAGACGGTTCACCGACTTTTCGTTGACTTCAAAAAAGCCCACAACTCAGTCGCAATGCAAAGACTTTACCATATTGTAATTGAACTGGGAATCTCGAAAAAATATGCCGTCCACATTCAAATCCACATGAACGAAAATAAAGGGCGAGTTCGAATAGAAAACCACCTCCCAGAACCATTTGAAATCCGTGACGGACTAAAACAGGGGGATGTCCTCTCACCATGTCTTTTTAACCATGTGTTCGAGTATATCATCAGAAAGCTACAAGACAACAACATGGCCGGATCATCTCTCAACGGGGTCACACAAATGCTTGCATATGCAGATGACATCGCCGTTCTGGGCAATAATCTAGAAACTGTAAGTAAAAACTGTGAAATCATCATGCAAGCGACAGAAGAGGTGGGCCTAGAACTAAATGAAGACAAAACAAAATACATTATTACGGCGAGAGCAGGTGGACCTCAGGGAACACATATGAACGTCAGAGACAAGATATTCGAAAAAGTTAAAAAATTTATACATCTGGGAACGATGCCGACGGCCAGTAACGAAATGTCGAAGGAAATTAACAAAAGACTGCATTCTGGCAACGCAAACTGCTATCACGTAATATTAAGTTTCGGGTCTATAGAACCATAATCATGCCGATTGTTCTATACGACTGCGAAACATGGGCTCTCCCAAATCGGGAAGAAAACTGATTCCGCGTATTCGAGAATAAAGTTTTAAGGGTCATCTTTGGAGGTAAATATGACGAGGAGGCAAGACAATGGAGGAAACTCCACAACCACGAATTGGAAGAGCTATACCGCAAACCTACAATAGTGAGAGTAATCAAGTCGCGAAGATTAAGATGGGCCGGACATGTGGCGCGAATAGGCAACAATAGGACCGTGTGTAGAATTCTTTATGGTAGACCAACGGGAACGAGACCGACATTACGGCTGCGACGAAGATGGGAGGACAATGTTACGTTTGTTCTTGATGAGATCGGATCGGATGGTCAAGCGTGGAAGGAGAGCGCATAGGACAGGGAACGATGGTGGTCTTGAACTTCCGGGTTCCTACAGGCCAATAAATAGAATAATTTACTTTAATGCGTCAGTGGGAGCACTGTAATAGCTTTTATTTTTTATTTTTTTCCAAAAAAAATAACATTGATGGGGAAAAGAGATGCTTTACACTCCAAGTGTCCAGCTCCTTGCTGATTCCAAATCAGAATAAGAAGTCAAAATATTGACTATAGGATGTTTCTTTGGAAAACACATCGGTCGAAGTACTGAAATTATCGTAGCCGTAATTGCTTCAGTTCAAAATAAGCCAAATCAGACGACTCCACGCCATTCATATGGATTGACAATCTCTCAAATCTCATTACGGTGAATTTTGCGTACAGATCTTTCATTCTTAAATGTAACGTGTAAAATTTCACCCCGATATCTCAATTGTTCTATTGAAAACCCAGTAATACAAGTGCATAATTTTTGAGTTATAGTTGAGAACCTAATAAGTAGACAAATTTACTCCCCGCCCGGAAATCCTATGATAATAGCATTTTGCACAGAATTTGACACGTGAAGCAATCTATAATAACTTTAGAAAAAAAATAACCAGAAACATGTGCAATATTAATCTTAAGATTGAAATAAGGGTTTTTCTTGTAGTTTTCCCTTAATTGTTTATTATTTATTGAAATAGTACTATGTTTGTTATATATATTTAAGATTATAGTTGTAAAGGAATTGCTGTCCTAAATCTCAAAATACTAGTTGTAAAATTTTAAATTGTAAATGTATCTACTTTAGAAAATCAGTTCCTTTTATCGCTGTTTTTCTGACAAAGTCAATAGTCTGTTGCCAGAAATGAGTTCAATTTCCTGTAATTCCAATGCGATTAGGGGAATAGTAGGAGAATAGTAATCGGCATATATCCCATATTAATATTCATAATACTCAACGGTTGGTTAATGCTAAAATCATTCGTGTCTTCTTGTACATTTTCTGACCTAATAATAAAAACAAGGCGATTAGAGCTCAAGACCCCAGAATACTTCCCCATAAAGTTTACGGTTAGTAAGAAGTTTGTTAATATAATATCTTCATCAACGTCGAATAGTTTTTGCAACTCATAGAAGAAAACCTTTGTTCACACAATTTCACAGCATGGGCAATCCCGATGGACTTTAAGTGGCCCATATTTTGGCCGTTTCTTTTGATTCTGACCTTGCATACCTCTAAAGAACAATGGGAAGGAAAAGCGTTTATATATCCTCTTTGTTTGGTCTTCACAGTGGCAGTTAACATAAATCCCATTTCATGTTTGTTATGTTTTTTATATTTTATACAAATATTGCTATTGACTTGGTTTGTAGGGAAGCAGCCTGGAGGATCGTTATTTGTCTTTTCGCCGTCGTGTTACACGACAGAGCTGGTAATAGCTTTCAAAGTCGATGCCTGAATTCAATGTCTGTAAGGTAATATTCTCGTCTTAAATGGTTTCACATGATTACGTTTCTTATGCTTTGGATGCATAATGTGAATCATTTCGAGTCGCTTGGTAGTTCTGAAGGTTTAAAATGCTGTAGAACAAGTGTGTCGCGTTTTTCCGGTATTACGATTTCATGTGAGTTGCTCACAATGTGGCACAGCTATTTATTTCAAACTAAAGTAGGTTATTTGTGTGTAAACATTTAAGACAGTGGGGCTGCGGTGACAAGCCAAAACGTTAACAAACAAAAACGTGTCATATTAACAAAGAAGTAATCAAAGGCAAGCGACATACAACAGGGTTCTGGGTAGACGTGTCTATATTAAAAACCTCCGATGATTCGTCTGATACCTTAGCGCGATATAAATTTTATGGGTGTAATGAAATACATTACCCTAAATAAGGCGCGTGGTATCCCGCTGTTGACATGCATTGTGGAAGTAACCGCAGTTCCAATTACAAGTCTTTCGAAAACACGTTGGTGTTTAATAAACTTCTGATATTTTATATTCGACGTTTGATTTTTTTTTTTAATAATGCTGTAAGCTGAAGAAAGAAAAACGATACAGCCTTAGAGGCAAGTAGCGATACACAAAGTTTGAACACTTGAATGCATATTTTTTTCAATTCGGGTTCCTATGACAAAACACTAGTATGTGATATATTTAAAAAGGTGAATTATCAGCCACGAAAACTTAAATTCTAAATTAGAATAAATTTACAATGTTTGTTGTATCTTTTTGCCAAGGGAAAAGTGTTTTATATTTTAATTAAATGTAGAACAAACGCTCTTGTTCCTTTTTATATTTTATTTTATTTATTAGGATACAAATTATTTGGTCCGTTTTCAAAATGTTGCCCTGGTTGTTATGAATGTTTCATAGTGACAACTGAATTAAGCTGTTTCGAAAGGTCAGACATCTGTCAACAAAATTTGTTTTATATCACTTGTCTTTGCATAAGGGAACAAATCATCAGGAAAACACGGACTCGGCAAAAAGAAGACGTAGGGAAAAACGGAAAAAGCGGGATATAGTTAGGCAGGTGGAATGTTCGAACGTTATATAAACCAGGCGCGATACAGACGGTCGTAGAAAACACGAAACAATATAAAATGGACATCGTCGCGCTTCAGGAAGTCCGACTCCCACATCAAGTAATCGAAACCAACGGATTTACACTGGTGTGTGGAGGTACCGATACACATAACCTCGGAACCGGCTTCATCATAAGCAAGAAGATTACGCCCCATGTAAAAGATGTGAAATTTATTAATGACCGAATATCTGTGCTAAAAATACAGGGCCGATGGTACAATTATGTATTTATAAACGTACACGCCCCAACAGAATCTGCGGACGAAGAAACGAGGGACACGTTCTACGAGACCCTAGAGGATGTATTTCATGGGATCTCATCATTCGATGTTAAAATCCTCCTCGGCGACCTCAATGCGAAAATTGGAAAGGAAGATATCTTCCAACCAACTATAGGTAAAGAAAGTCTACACGACGTTTCAAATGATAATGGAATTCGAATTATCACGTTCGCATCGTCAAAAGATCTGTTAGTAAAAAGCACGATGGTCAAGCACAAGGAAATTCATAAAGCCACATGGATATCACCCGACGGCGTAACGCGTAACCAAATAGACCACTTCCTTATAGACAAAAGACACCACTCGAATATCCTTGACGTAAGATCATATAGAGGAGCAGATTGCGACTCCGATCATCTTCTAGTGATTGGCAAAATCAGGAGTCGCCTCGCAGCAATCCCACATGGGCAGTCACGGGAGACAAGCAAAAAGTTCGACACTGATAAACTGAAAGACCTACGCAAAAGGGCGGAATATCAAGACGAACTACCGAATAGATTTAGCATTCTAGAGAATGTGAGCAGTGAGGAAGAGGAAGCTAATAGTGTGAACACTAAATGGACATCGATCAGAGACACAATCAAACTAACAGCCCAAAAGGTATTAGGATTTAAGAAAACAATTAAGTCCAAACCTTGGTTTGACGATGAGTGCAGGGCGAAGATCGAAGAATGTAAACGCCTCAGAGTGATCCACTTAGAAAGATATGATGAAGTCAACGCAGAAAGATACGCGACAATTCGGAGAGAGACAATGAGGCTCTTCAAACGCAAAAAACGCGAATGGGAGAAGACTCGGATCGAAAAAATCCCAGAAAATTCTAGGGCAAAGAACATCAGGGGTATGTATGTCGGCATAAATTCAATTAGAAATGGCTACCGAGGAAGAGCCAAAATAATTCGAGACGCAAACGGCTGTCTGGTCACAGAAACAAACAATATCGTGACAAGATGGAAGCAGTACTTTGAAAACCTGCTCAATGTACGCACCCATCAACCACAAAAAAATCCGCCAAGCGTACATACAGCCGAGCCTCAGATCCCAGAGCCGTCTCTCAACGAAGTTGTAGACGCAATAAATCGATTGAAAAACAACAAGATTGGCATTTGGTAATGTTAAGTACAAAGCAATTTTTATCACACCAAGTGGAGAAGCTGTCAAGGTTAGATTACAGCAGTGGGGAATCAAGTGGTGACTCGATGGTCTTATATAACTTGGTATCATCAGCGTATATGGACAAGCTGGAATTCTTAATGACCTTATTGATGTCATTAGTGGCCAGTATAAAAAGGATCGGACCCGGGCGGCTACCTTGAGGGACCCCAGAGGTGGCAAGGAAGGGGTTGGATGCCATGGACCTGAACCGAACGTATTAAAGTCTATCGTTTAGATAGGAAGAAATCCATATCAGCAATACTGGCTCGAAGGCGGGGGCGGATAATTTGAAGAGGATTCGATTGTGGGAATTTTTGTCGAATGCTTTACTGAGTGTTACGTGCGTCCGCCACCCCATCAATTAATCATTTGGTAATTTTAAGATAATTTGTTTTAAGGTGGTATGATGGTAAGGTGGTGGAGGAGTTGCACGATCCAGAAGTGAGTTTTCGAACACGCCCCGATTCGGGTGTGGATCGTGCAGTTCTTCGAGTTCGAATTCGGTTTTCGAAGTGGACGCGAATGGGGAGCGAAAGAGACAAGGGGTGAATGTTTTTTTTTTGATGTACGGTTTTTTGACGTTCCGTTGTCGGGCAGAAGAGAGAAAAGCAGTTAAGAAAAGGGAAGGATTCGTAATTGAGTGATTGAATGAAAAAGGTGTAGAAAAAAGGTCTTAGAAGCTGTTAATTGGTGGTCTGACCATAAAATGTTATATGAAGTTCAATGTGAAAAAAAAGTCATGTTAAATAAATTCAGTTACGTTTAAAGGAGCTGCTTTTGTTACTGTTTTCTGTTAAGTTGTTCACGAATTGGAGCCACAAGTTGGGAAAACTTGGCCCGACGGCGGTACTGGGCGAAGCAGTTATTCACATTCGTGATAGAGGAACTCAACGGTGCCTCGCAACCAAGTGATTTTCAATTATCTAAACTGATTGCTGTGTGAATGCTAGAGGACATACCGAAGGATCAGGGAAACAAAAAGTTCGTGATCCGTACCAATAAATGCCCACGCACAGGGACCGAAATTCAACGGCGGGAGCAGTCGATCAACGTGGAGCGTAATTTATCAACCGGCATTTTGGTGACCTCCGGCGCCCACGGACTCCAAGAACATTTTTGCTTTACAAGCACAGGAGACCCATATAAAAGTCTTGGAGTCATGCTGCTGCTCAAGATGTTCAAGGGACATATGAACAATTGACGGGGATTGGAGATCACACCAGGCGGCAAGCAGCAAAAACAAGCACAGGTAAAAAAAATTAAACATTAATCGAGATTCTGTGGCAAGAGCACCCAAAAGAAAATACCGTCACACTGAATTCGGTCGAGACCATATCAACCACATAACCTTTTCCAGGAAAAAAAAATTACCAATATATCTAAATCCCATTAAATCTTAAGCACATAAAAAAACGGGTTGGAAAATGTTAACAAATAACATGTAAACAATTATTATATAACCAATATATTATAAGTTAACTGTATTACTTATTGTAACTATTAATTAGTAAAAATATAAGAGGACCTTCTCTTATACACAGCTATGTTATATAATTTAAGTTAATGGATGAGCATTTTTTGAGGAGAATTGCAGGGATTCCATCAGGGCCCAAAGCTAAGTTAAAATAAACAGAGTTCCTGGTTTGTTTGTGATCTTTTCCAGGGAAAAAAAATTACCAATATATCTAAATCTCATTAAATCCTAAGCACATATAAAAAAACGGTTTGGAAAATGTTAACAAATAACATGTAAACAATTATTATATCACCAATCTATTATAAGTTAACTGTATTACTTATTGTAACTATTAATTAGTAAAAATATAGGAGGACCTACTCTTATACACAGCTATGTTATATAATTTAAGTTAATTATAAACATAATCGCAAACAAAAAAAACCGAAAGGCAACCACTTTAAGCCTAAAAAATTGTATACCTAAAAGTGCTCGCGAAGACCTAGTTTGCTAATTAAAAAAAATATATGTAATTTTGTAAATAGGATTTAGCATTTAATCCTAAATAATAAGTCAACATGTAATCTAAACAAAGAAATAAATGCGTTTTTAAAGTAAAAATGTAACTATTAATTTTCAGTCAAATAAATGCACTAAATAAAAAAAAATAAAACCGTTCGGAAACTTAGATGTACACGCTCAAACGAACTTAGTCGTAAGTTGTACTATAAATAATAAATAAAGTCAGCATGCTGTGGCAGCAGTGAGCAAAAAACAAATGACTTTTTTATTAAAAGTGTCGTGACATAAATCTTAACTCCGCTTACGAGGACGCGAAAAGGATGTCAAAGGGAATGACGTCAGCTCAACATTAAGTTCTTTCTTGCACTCGTCTGGGGTTTTATCCTGACCGAATTCTGTTTTAGGGTGAAGTCGGGCCCGGCGAGTAAGTGAGTAAGAAAGAAAATGTGTAACCCTCATTTCCTAAACTAAAATTTATTGTGAAGAATTTGGAAAACTATTATTATTTCTTACAAATTGTATTAAGCTAGATCTATAAACATAACAAATTGCAACAACTGGTAATACCCACTCACGTATACGTGTTTTAGTGATTTCGACATGCAAACTCTTCGAATTGATTAATTAGCTTTCCATCGATACTCTGCTTTGAAAGAAGTTCCGAAAATTGTACAACAATATGAAGTTAATGCGCGAATAACCTGCGTAACCGACCAATAACACGCCACTCAATGTCGCGCCGTTTTGAAAACTTCTTCTTGAACACACTTTAACTTCTACTATGCAACAACTCGTCTTGAATTATGGACGTTTCAAGGCAAACTAATTCCAAATAGCTTTTAAAAAACGGACCTTATGCATTTCCCTTGGCAAGTGACATTGAAAAGGAAGACCACGGAAATTGTATGGCTTCCAATATACACAATCGATTACCGACGAAACTCTATACGGGAGATTCCTGATTCGCCACACCTGTATACACAGAGAACTGGTTTACTATTCAACTGTTTACTACCAGGAGCCGAAAACCTGTGCGTGTTTAGATACGCAGTCATACCTACAAGGGTCGATCGGAATGCCCGAGAAACATTGTGTGGGAAAATCAAGGCTTCCTAAGAAACAAGACTCACACATTTGTTGAGGGGATTTCGCCTTTTGGTTTTCTACCTGGCTGTATATTGACTCATCATCTCACCCCTAGTGAGCAAGGGGAATAATGGTGTTTACACGCCAAACAAGAAAAAACACTACAATGGAAAATAAAACAAAAGGTTTTTGAAGGATCACTGTTGACTAACAATAAGATCCAAATGACAGAATCATCACAAAAACCAACCATGTACATATTAAAGGAAGACTAAATGTTATGTAAATGATTTTTCTTTCACTAAGTTAGATGCTGTAAGTACCCGAGTCGGATCAAGTCATATATCGGAATCTCATTGCTTTGCATTTAACTTGCACAGAGCCCGAAGCTGTCGCTAATACTTAACACGCGAAGATTCACCAAAACTGACAACTTGTTTGAAATGCAAATGTAATTATCGTTAACCGGATGAATATTTAAAACTGCATATGGAAACTGGTTTTATTTTAAATCAGCACAACTGGCTAATTGTTTATAAAACGCACAACTTTACTTTAATTAAGACATATCAAGTTTTTTCGGCAGAGGAAAAAAAAGGAAAAATCAAGGTTTTTTAACTTCTTTATAACTCGCATCCACAAACGAGATGACGAGTACACTTAAAATGTACCAAGAAAAGACATCAGAGCAGAGACGTGCCATCTTGTCATTAACACTAAAACATCGCTTTCCGGATGTTCTTCTTCTCCTTTTGTTTATTTAATGCGATTAAAAAGGTGTGGATGATTAGACAAATGTGCTACAATATATGTTTCAAAATTGTTTTACTCCACACTGCCCACCGGCAGTTTAAGTTAATTTATATTATTATTTAGTTTTATTGTATCAATAATATAATTTTTATGTTTCAAGAAGACACTGACATGAAATAATCTCAAACATCAATATACAATAAATAAACAGGACGAGCAAAAGCAAGAACTAAAACTTAATTTTGTCAAAGTGTATTACTAAATAAGTTCATGTATACTTATTTAGTGATTATTACTAAATAAATATACATAAAAATAATGAATCTATAATAACTTAAAATATTGTGTACACTTCCAATAGTAAGTATTTACTCACACATATTTTTTTGTAATTTCCGATAAACATACTAGAACATGTTTTATTTAGTAATAATGTTATTGTGTCAAAGTACACTAACATACTTTCAAAATTTAAAACGGGCATCAATTTATGTAAAATTACAGAACACACTTCTTGAACGGAGCCACACGCAGTTCTCGATAGTTCGGGAACAGGCATGTGTAAAGTATAAGTGAGAGAACGCCATTTGAATTCTTTAGAAATTTCGATAGCTTCGGTTTTTATTGTTGCTCAAGGTACAGACTTAGTCACTTGACTTCGGTCACTCACATTTAATGGTGGTCAATGAGTGAGAAAGAGCATTTATGAGGCTTTCGTTCGTTTTGTGAGTAAATGCAAGTAAAAAAATTGTAACTTCAACTAATGTCATTTAAATAAGTACATAAGATCAATCTCTAAATAACGTGATAACTTTTAATTCCTGTCGACCGCACAAAAACGCAAAAATAAGGTCGGTGCATCTTCCCAAGTATTTTTATTTTAAATGTTATACATTGTAAATTGCTCCTCGATAGTATAGTGCCCGCCTGTCACGCGGGAGACCGGGAGACCGGGGTTCGATTCCCCGTCGGGGAGCCTCTGGCGCAAGACTAATGACCTTGCCCGGAAAAAGCAAATCATTATAGAAAATTTAGCAAGCCTCAGGACTTGCTAAATAAGGCCAAGACCGGTTCCCGGTTGTAGTGCCGATGATGTTGGTATTATAAATTGGAAATGACGTCGAACTACTAAATGTTCATATTTTTTTGAGATACTATTGTGGGGGGATGGGTGCGAACATACAGGGCAAAGTTTCTGATTGCCTTCAACCCGGCGAAGGCCAGGACGATCCTTGTCCCTGTTCAATCCAAGTTGACATGCAGTCTCCACGTGACACCGCCGGATAACTACTTTAACACACGCCAAGTAGTGAACCAATGCATGCAGCGACATCCTGAGAAAGGTTGGCGCAAGGCTAATAACCAGGCCCGTAAAAATGAATTATTATGGCAAAAAATTGTGGACATTAGAGTATTGTGTCAGGCATGGGCACTCCGTTCACTTCTTCCCCATCGAAGTCACTACAAGTTCATCGGTTCCGCCATTAACCGATCACAAGGATTAAGTCCAAAACACAGAACAAACGCAGCACAGCGAATAAAACACACCGATGGAAGGTTTGTTATAATTAATGTTTTTTATTTCACAACGGACTTAATATTAATGTTAAATTGTTTTTAAAGATTTAATACAAGATGAAACACTTCTTCTTAACACGACTTCGATATTGGTACGCTACTGTCCTTAGTCCCTATCGTTTCAAGACAAATTTTAAGAATCTTTGTTAACTTGACATGATCTACTGTCTTCAAAATGATATGTTTATTCGTCCGAGTCCCATTTAAACTATAATATATTAAATCCTTTTGTCGAAAAGAGGGGAAAGAATGAACACAAATTGTTGAAAGAAAATGGCAGTTTGTTTTCCGATGATATCTCACGAAGTTGTTGTTGCATACAAAGTATTAAAATGTGTTTATTTACAATTGTGGTTTCTTTGATTAAATCGTAGTTCGGTAGACACTTGCTAACCGACGTTGATATCATTTATCACTCGCTTGCCGTTATTTTATAAGAGGGTTTTACACTTAATTAATCACAGCAGAACGTTGTGTATTATTCGACATTACTTTGTTAGTATCTCGTCTAAGTTATAATTTTGGTTGATGTCTTCATACTTAATTGTCCCCAATGGGTTAATCGACCGACTCACAAGACACGCGGCTCAGACTACTATTCACTCGCTTGTACCGACTGTGCGAATCCCGACTCGTGGTTGACACTCCACTCCCCGGTGTACACTCTCGTAGGGTAAGAACTCGACTGCCTTTGGGTTGAAGGGCGATACGCGCTCGACGGTGGTTGTGACTCGTCTGGTGTGGAAGGGTAAGAAATCATTCGTCGTGTCGTGACGGTTGAATCATAGCGAGATAAGCTCACTGCCGCTTACTGGGAACTCGAAAAGGGTAGCCATGTGTGCATAGGGAATTTAGTTCCAGAGAATCATTGCCGTACAGGCTGAGTTAAATTCCTCTGGCGCTATGTATACGAGGAAATTGATTTGGAAATACGACCTAGTATGGGCCTGAGTTGTCGGTTAGACAAAGGAATGTGGGTCTTGGTCGTTGCGATGGTTGTTTCGCGGAAATTCAACGCATCGCGCTGGTGACTTGCTGGTAAGGAGAATTGGTATTGGGTAGGATGGGAGCCGAAATGATTTTCGGGGAAACTAAATGTTGGTTGGTTACAAGCGACGAAATAGTTTAAGCAGGAAGTGAGCCGGAATGATTTTCGGGGAAAATTAGAGCTGCTTGGTTGCAAGCGAGGAATATAATTTAAATAGGAAATTAACCGAAGTGGTTTTTGGGAAAAATTATATGCGGTTTGATGTAGTTGAGGGAGATGATTAATATTCCGTTGTAAATTGGAATATGGATTTATTACAGCTTGGGAAATGGATTTTTGGTAAGTTTGAAGATGTATGCAATTGCAGATTTGGGACGGATGGTGTTGCATATTGGGATGTGTTCTTTGCATGTTTACGAATGGATTACAGGTTGGGTTATGGTGACGCTCTGTTAGCGCTCGAAGTTAGGTAGGGATTGTGGGTTGGTTCTCCATGTGATATAGAGGACCTGTGGGGAGGAAGTATTGTGCCTGGCATGGACACTCCGTTCACTTCCTCCTCCATCATAATTACTTGTTCCCACGAGCACTACACGATTCCGCCGAAGCAAAGAAAACGCCAAACACCGGTAAAAATATAAATCACACTATTTCTTTTGTTCAGTTTTATTTCTATATTAAAGAAAAACACTACTATTGGAATAACTTGTTTAAATCCATGGATTATTGTTCCGTTTCATTTTCATTGGTTACTATCATTTTACGGTAGCACTGCGTGAAAGTTACAATGTGAAGTCAACAAAAACACAATCTTCGAAGACTGCAGCAAATATAATATTCGACATGGCGGTTGCAAACATTCCACTGTAGATAATCGACTTCAGCGTGTCTAAAACTTTATGACATTAAAACTCGACTTAGGGTATTCTCGCGTGTCTGCAGCGCTACAGACAGCAGGAGCGGCATGACCATTGAGGTCAGCGGATGGTAAAGGACTCTGCGATAATCATCTCGTTCAGAGATGATTCGCTTATGGGGTGAGTTTGTGGTGTCGTGGTAGATATCCTCTCCACTAAGGATATCGTTTTTACCTACCACCAGAGAAACATAAAGTCTTTCTTGGTGGAATAGGAAACCAGATCTTGTAATGAAGATCATGGTGGTATGTGTGCGATCGTTCAGATCTGAGTTGTTCACACGTGCTCGAGGACGATGGGTAAACGAAGCAGACAGGCGGCAAAAAGAAAAGGGAGATATGGCCAAATGCGCCGTTGGTAATGCGGTTCATTATTTACGCGATGCGTCGTCGCTATTATCTACGTTGGGAAAAAAAGGTGCTAATGGGATTGGTGGCCGAACGAATCCCTCGCATGCCTTTGTATATGCCGGGTAATTAGCTGCGGCAGGGAAAGAAATTGAAGATTGTTTATTAGTGGAAAAACAAACGATGAGTTGGATCTTATGCATGTTTACATGCGTGGAAATATGGTTTATGGCATCTGTAAAAACAAGATGTCCGGCATAGGATTTTAACACAGACAAAGGGTGCCGACTGGGTTGGGATTCATGATGCCATATGCACTTTAAAGAATTATTTCTAGGAATTTTATCGAACGCGTTGTATGCATTTAATGTCCTTGTAACAGGAAATGTTTCAGGTATGCTGGGTGGAGATTGCGGTGCAGGTGTGGGAAATTGAAATTTGCCAGGGAACCGAAGGTACCGAATAGGTTTTGGGATTCTTGAAAAGGTAGAGAAGAAATCTTACAGGAAATTATATGCGACGAGATGCATGAAGGTAAGTTTTCTTTTACAGGGACTTTTTAGATTATACCTTAGATAATCCTAGATGTGTAAAGCATGTAAGGTGCTAATGCGATTGCATTAGCGGAATTGTGTGGTTGGATAGAGTTATGGGATTTTTTAGGGAAGCGAACCGTGGGGTTTGGCGGAACCGCCACAGACCCCCACAACACCTTCCTACAGAATCGAACTATTCTTGACTACTCTAACTTTCTCAACTCTTACCTCTAGTTCGCTGAACTACACAACACCATTTACTGAGACTATCTAATCAATATTTAAACCAACCTAAAAAATGACCTCTAATACTTTTCTCAGTTCGTCAATCATAAACTTAAATACAATGGTTACGTCACATCGCCTATCTTTAACTCTCACACCTCAAGGGATACTCTTACTATTGCTAATCCGTTTGCCACTTATTTCAAACAATCTCTCACCAATGACTCCTTTGTTTCAGACCTTTCTTACTTCGATTATTTATTCTAATTTTTCCTTGGGCCCCTTCTCCTCCACTCTATTCATCCGTACTTAATTAAATCTAAATTACTCAAAATCAAAGACGAGTTCACTCTGGACCCAAGTGGTATTCCAATAAAATCTCCTCAAAAATGTTTATCCACTCACTCCCTTCTTGAGAATCTTCAGTCTTTCTTTATCTCAACGTGTATGTTATACAATTAATATCGATTAATTATCACCCCCCTGTGGGGGGGCCCACAGATGCCAACATTTTCCGGGAAATATGCGGAATGGCGACCCTTTAAGGACCTGTTCCTAGCGGTACTGGAAGACCACCCCGAACTTGTAGATGTCGAAAGGATTTATTATCTGAAGTCCAGCCTCCGAGGCCGCCAAAGCCATTCAGAACATTCCTGTGACAGAGGAAAATTACCACCAAGCTTGGAATAAGCTGATGGATCATTATGACAATACTCGCGCCTTGGTTCACTCTGCCCTGACAACGTACCTGCCCTTGCTAAGGAGTCAGCCGCAGGCCTGCGCACCCTCCGCGAAACCACAAACGACGCGATTGACAGCCTGGATGCTCATGGTCGCCCCGTAACTACCTGGGATGATATCTTGGTCCACTTGACCATCCAGCGCGTGGACCCCCGAACTAGTCGTGATTGGCAGACCTCACGGGGCAGTACAATGGAACCACCGACCTACAAGCAGCTGGACGCGTTGTTAAAAACAAGTATTGAGGCGTTGGAGTACGTGGAACTGCCCCGAAGCACCATTGAGCACCCTCATCGACTCAAGGGGGATCACCAGCCAAACATCCAGAGGGCGCGCCTCTCGGCCTACACCGACTCAACCTCGGTCCAGAACCCTCGGCTCATCTGTCCATATTGCAGCGCATCACATTCTTTAGGCTCCTGTGCAGGATTTAAAGAACTCAATCTGAACCAGCGAAAGTCCCTTGTTAACCAGCGACGGCTGTGTTTCAACTGCATGGGATCACATTTGTTCCGCGATTGTTCCTTCACCAGCCGATGTCGACATTGTCAAGGACGACACCATACCCTGCTCCGCGCCAGTACGACAGCATCACCGTAAAGTCCAAACGTGGACGTTGCCCGGAATCAACACAACTATCAGACTCCTGGAGTGTCTTCGTGTACCTTAACCGCCCATCAACCGCGGGAGACCCACCTTGCTACTGCACGTGTCATCATAAAATCAGGGGACCAACGCCGGGTAGAGGCCCGTTCCCTGGTGGACCCTTGTTCCGAGGTAACGTTCATCTCCGAACCTCTCGCTCAGCGTCTGCGTCTCCGCCGTCGGACATCGTTCATCCCAGTTCACGGAGCCGGGAGCGTCCGATGCCATACCGCGAAAGCCCAGTCGTCAATCACGATAATGTCTCGTCACGGCGGCGCTAGGGGCTGGACGACCAACGCTCTTATCTTGCCTCACCTGTCGGAGTACGTGCCACCCCCTCGACTCCTGCCTGGCGACCTCGCCGTCACAACAGGCCTAGACCTTGCGGACCCGGACATCCCTTCCAGGGAAAAGGTGGATGTGATCATCGGCGCCGACCTGTACCCGGCCATCATTAAGGCAGGATTAAGGAAGTCTGGCCGCTCGGACATCATCGCCCAGGACACCCATTTGGGGTGGATATTGACGGGTGCAGCCTCGCTCGGCCCATACACCTCTAATAGAAAACAAATCTTGACCAGTCACATGGCCGGTCTTCGTGGGTTGCGAATTTACAACTCCAACCCAGAGGAACTGGTCGACCATACGACTGCTGACAGGTCCACACAGGGGACAACGAGGAGACGTCGTCAACGTCGACACCGAAGAACCCGAATGCAGTACATACGTCCCGCTACCACCATCAACCACGGAACGCGCAACGCCCCGTTTGGCGAGCGGCGCTCCCCAGTATCCAGAGACCGACCGAGTCCCAACCGCTGCATCCGAATGAACGCTGCGGCCTCACCCGCAACCGACCGAATCGTTCCAGCCGCTAACTTCGGGCGGGCGCCAATGGACGCAGCCCCAGATCACACGGCTAGCAACGATAACCGCACCCAACACCAAAGGGGACCATCTCGTCATCACGAACCCCCCGGGCCGCCCAAGACCCTTCCGTCTTCAACACTCTTCAGGGCGGGCGGCTCTCTCTTAATCGATCATCATCGACGTGAGGGTGGACAGCAGCGGACCGCTACCAGCCCACTTACGAAACCCATCGGCATCCTTCCACTGGAGGAGGGAAAACCTAACCAAGCTCCAGACGATCATTCCCTGGGGCCAAAGGGTTCGCCAATGATTGGCGAAGGCGGGTGGAATGTTGCGGATTCGCTGAATGCAATCAGTGAATTCGCAATTGAACGCAGCTACAGCAACTAACTGACGTTTGGTTGAATTTCTGGTTGTCATGGTGACACAAAAACAAACTGTGTGTCACATTCTTTCATTCTTCTTCGTTAATATTCTGTAAGAGAAAGTCAAGTTATTTCCTAATCCGATAAAAACATATTCCATCTTTGAAAATAAACTGATTATTGTGATACGGAACCAACCGGCGTGGACTATTATTATACTGGAAATAATTCTGCTAAGAATTCGTATTTCCTGGATTGTTTTTCAAGAAGAAAGGTATTCGTTGAGTTTTGGTAAACTAATATTCCAGTTTTTAGATCCAGCATCAAACGCCAAGAGAGCACCGTGTTCCCAACGCAACCACGCCAGGAGACACCATCGTGTTCCTGATATTCCATCATCAAACGCCAGGAGACACCATCGTGTGTCTGACGCGTGTGTTCAACGCTTGTTCGGCACACATCGATAGTTAATAATTTCAAACCTTTGCACCAACAACAGCAATTTGCACAAATGTCAGTAATTATACGCTCCTATCACACCCCCTATATATTTAATTGCTCCACTCTTCTCAGCAATGTATCACATGTAGGCCACCCGTATTATAGCAAAATTTAAACTTTAATCACGTCCACTATATATTATACTATCCAAGAGAAGCGCCAGTGGACGAAAGTATTATTCAATGCGCAATGCTTTCCGAGACAAAAACCTGCGGAAGAAAATCTTATTCATATGCTCGATCAGCTATCAGAAAAATGAATAGTTTTCTACTTGTACTATAATTCACAGTTGTTGATACAAGGTGTATGACAATGTGTTAATGACACTTTGCTCCAACTCTATCACGGACTATAGGCTTTTTTGACGCCGGAAAAAAATTACTTACTATAATAGAAAAATATTTTCTCTGGACAATAAGCTTTCCCCCTTGTCCAGAGACCATTAGAACTGCTCCATGCGACAAAATAATAAAGTCTGAACACATGGCTAAAATTACTTTATCGCTCGAAGCTGTTTGTAATGTTTTCCGGACGGAGGATTAAAATTTTTTGTCGTCCGTGGAATAAAAACGTTTTTCTCCGGGGGCCACAAAAAATAAAGGCAAAATAAAACACAACGAATTTCACAAACACTCCTGAAGTTATCCAGAATGAAAGTGCTAAAACAACTGAAATTGAGTTGACATATTTTAGCGCCGGGCTGCCGATTAGACTCCATTCTCTGTTCTTATCTAAGACCCCATCATCCAAATCAATTGGATTGCTAACAAAGCGCAGGCTTATGGAAGAAGTTGCCTCTTTAGTTGCTGGGTTGATGGGGATTAACCCAACCGACGCTGGTGTTCCAAGTAGTGGCTGGAATATTGAAAGTTCGTAAAGAGAAAATCGTCAGTAGTCCATTCCATTTGTGGCTAAAAAAAATCCCGACATTTATGGTCGCAGCCAAATGCATACCCAACCATGAGAGTTGCATTCGAGCTACCGCCCCCATATAAATTGCTTCAACTACATGCAGGGACCTAAATTCAGATACCCATGCAACAGGAAAGTCAAATTTACATAAAAACTGATGATCAATACGTACCTCGTTTCCGGTTAGATTATCCGTTGCTTGGTGCTTTCCGAGACAAACTCCCAGAGCCATACGATCGCGCTACACGAATTCACTCAAACAAAAACGAAAAGTACTTTTCATTCCCGACTTATGTTATGTAAACACAATTTGATGCAAACTCACAGGGCTGTTTTCCGCTGGGCTGGTAATTCGCGTATTTTATGCACGAATCGCAACTAACAAACGCGCGACAAACCAACTTTTTCCCACACTAATAAGTCAAACACACATCACAGAAGACACACGTTTCATCACACATTCGCCGCGATTTCAAACGCGGAAATTTCGCAAATTAAAAGAGATGCACACGATTACACGAACGGTCTCCCCCTCACCCTCGGCCAAATATGCAACCTCACCAAACGCAACAAGTTCAAGATCTCCAATTGACAGCCGTTTGAACCCTTACGGTTTGAACGCACACGCCACCGCTTACTTATTGCAACTGCACTCGGTGAACCTTTCGATAAAGAGAGTTACGACGCAAGGAAAATACCACCAATGGAGATTCGGATACCAACACAGCCAGCTGAAGATGGCCGAAGGAAATATGCAGGCGGATATATTCAGCGGAGAGAAGACATTACCGGTAGCGGACACTTACACACGCACACACGTGAAAGGTCCCTAGAACAATGCACCGACGCAAGTTACAACCGTTCTTTCTCTTTTCTAAATACAACCAAAAAAAACACGAAAAAGTGATATCGTCGACTCTCGATGTTTTACTGTTATTTTTTTTCTTTCTTCTTTGTTTGTATTACAAAAGCGCGTTTCCACTCTCAATAAGATACGAACTTGAAATCGCGATTTTTTGGATACCTCGCACAGTTGATGCTGTGCCAACAGAATCGTACTCGGCGACAGGTAAGCGAAACGAAACCCAGTGAACCAGAACCAACATCTAACACACAACTAACCACTACGGGCACGACAACCTAACTGCTGCGGGAAGCTGCAAAGTATCAAATTAAACGAGATTTGCACACGATCGCTCTCGCCGAACACAGTCGCTCTATCACTGGCGTCTATCGCTCTTAGAGGAGAACTTCGTACTGAAGTTTAACCGATGCAACGAGAAAGGCTCTCTGGCGCCGGTAAGAGTAACGTCGACTTGTTGGCTTGAAAGACGGCTACAGTTGAGGTAAGCGGTTACCGAACATTGGCCTTTTTGGTATTTATTTGAAATAAGCTTCGCAAAATTATTTAACTTGATGATGGATGTGCCTAGCATAATTTAAAATTTATTTAAAATATAAACAGTCTGAGTAAATTAGATCCTATGCTGATATAAGTGGAAGACAGAAGATCCCCGATTTTTGCTAATCATAAAATTGTTTCCTACAGGAACTTACAATATTTTGTAATTCAATTCAATTCAATTTTTATTTGGTAGATAATGTGGTACATTTATATTTTACAACTAGTATTTAAGAGATTTAAGACAGCAATTCCTTTAGAACTATAATCTTAAATCTATATAGTGACAATAGCACAATTTTAATGAATAACAAATAATAAATTAAGGGAAAACTACAAGAAAAAACCCTTATTTGAATCTTAAGATTAATATTGCAAAGGTTTCCGGTTTTTGTTTTTTTTTTAATTAGAGTTCTTTCGGGAGAGGCGAACCTATAGCGCCGAGTGGGCGCCCCGAAATGCCATCAAATAACTGTTGCAGTTCTTTTTGAACAGTTGCCGGTTGTAACGCTCCGGGAACACTCTCGTGGGAAGGGAGTTCCACAGCTTCCCCGCTCTGTAACGGAACGAGTTCTGATGCAGGGATGTTCGCGCCGTCGGGAGATGAACTACAAACGGGTGCGATCCGTCGGACTGTCTTGTAGAGCGTATATAATCCGAATTGCGTGGAACAATACCACGAATCTCCGAAGAACAGTAGCCATGGTAATATCTGTAAAACAGACAGAGGTCGGCCACGCCACTTCGATGTGATAGCGACTGTAGTCCCGACGTCAGCGCCGAGTCCCCGATCAGGCGGATCGCTCGTCTCTGTATGCTCTCAAGTAGGTCGAGGGTATGTTTAGGAGCCGAACTCGAAACATGAGAGCAATATTCGAGCGCGGGTCTAATTTGGGATTTATATAGGAGAAGAAGTTGGGCCGGAGTAAAATATTTCTTGGCTCTAAAAAGATAACTCAGTTTTCCTGAGGCTGACCTGGCGATGTTCGACACGTGTTTATGCCATGATACATTTCTACAGACCGTGACGCCGAGCAATTTCACACTTTCCCCAGCCTTGAGGGCCTGGCCATTCATCATCAGCTGTGGAACCGATGATCCAGTTTTCTTTGTGAATGTTGTATACTGGGTCTTCGTTGCATTGAAGTCGACAAGACTGGCCTTTCCCCACTGCGGGGCTTTATCCAGATCCCGATTCAGAGAGTCAATCTGTCTACATCTCAGCTGGTGTGACGTTAATGCACCAATCGGCCGATCACTCGAAAAGGAGGAAACAAGCGTACTATCATCCGCAAAACTGAACACTTTATTATCCGTTGTCTCCAACAAATCATTTATGTGAAGCAAGAACAAGGTTGGAGCCAAAGTAGAACCTTGGGGCACCCCCGAATTAACAGGATACAGATCCGAACACTCGCCGTCCACAACAACCCGGATCGATCGATTCTCGAGGAAGCTGTTGGGAGAGTCCATATGAACGAAGTTTGTTCAGCAATGCCCTGTGCCAGACGCGGTCAAAAGCGTTGGAGATATCCAATGCGACCGCCCTTGACTCATCATGCCGCTTAATCGCAGATGTCCATATATCGGTTATAAATGTCAAAAGGTCTCCCGTGGACCGCCTGCCACGGAATCCGTATTGGCGATCATTCAGAAGTCCGTTGCACTCCAAATACTTAACCAACTCTGTATTGATGACTTTTTCCATTACCTTAGATAAAATAGACAGGGATGCTATCGGACGGTAATTTTGTGGGAGACACTTTTTTCTCGTCGATTTTCCAGCAGGCAGGAAAGGTCCTCCGCGCATAAGATAACCGGAAGAGTCTGCCAAGAACCGGCGATAGTTCTGGAGCACAGTTCTTAAGGATTATTGCTGGTATTCCGCCCGGGACGGTTGCCTTCCTACAGTCCAGTTCACGTAGAATGCGTTGAATAGTACGCGGACGAAATCTCACATACCGCGTGGAAGGCCGTACCGGCGCGATCACAGGTGGCTCCAAAAGGCCGGGATCGAGGTTTGAATTCGCGGAAAACAAATTCGCGAACACATTAGCTTTATCCTTTGGATTCGTGACTAACGTCCCGCTGTCTGTCACCAGCGGAGGGAAAGAGGAGGATGCGAAGTTACCGCTGATAGCTTTTGCCATTAAGCAGAAGGAGCGCGAACCAGTTGGGCACCGAAGGAACTTATTGATCACCCTGTCGTTGTGAGCCTTCTTCGCAGTATCAATCGCCTGGTTGCACGCGTTTCTGATTCTAACAAAATTCATTCTGTTAACATCGGTGGGATTGGAGCGCCATTGCTTAAAAGCTCTATTTTTTGCCGCTGTAATCAGCTCGCATTTTTTATCAAACCAAGGTTTATCAGGCGTACTTCGTTTGATGAAATGTGGAATATACATCTCCATCCCCAGAAGAATAATCTCTGATACCGACTTCGCGCATGCGTTAACATTGGAGTTTCCGAAGCACACCTCGGACCATGGAAAGGATGCGAAGAAATCTCGCAAATCGTCCCAGTTAGTGGCCCCATACTTCAATACATGGCGAAGCTGCCTATTCGCTTGATATGCAAATTCTTGCGCGACAGATACCAAGCAGTGATCCGAGTTTCCTAGTGGCGCAGACACCTCTACGGTATAAATACTCGGTTCGAATGTCAAAACAGATCCAAGGTGTTCGCATAATCGCCTCGGGCATCCGGCACTCGCGTTGGCTCCCCCACGAGTTGAGTCAAGTTGTGGCTTACAGCAAGCATCTCCGCCAGCCTCCCAGCCTCGTCGGTTCTGTTAGAATGTAACAACCAGCCGGAATTGTGCACATCAAAATCACCAAGGACAACAATTTCAGAAGCTGGGTGGTTGATCTGTATCCAGTCGACGGTATATGAAAGACGTTCGAAAAATGTCGCCAGTCGATCGTCATTCGGGGAGCGGTAAAGACAACAAAGAAATTTAAGGGAATTCCTCAGCACGACCCTCAACCTTATGATGCCCATATTATTGGGTTCCAACGCCTCCGTCCTCTGGCAAGCCAGATTGGACCGTGCGAAGACGCAGACTCCGCCCTTAAAACGGAATCTCGAATGTAAGTCGTATCCTGAGCAACGAAGATATGTCGAATCAGTTGACGAATCGACCTGGGTCTCAGTTAGGGCAAGGACATCAGGTTTCGTTGTTTGCAAATATTGGTGGACGGCGTTTACATTGGTATTGGTGTAACCGATGCCCCTGATGTTACAAAATGCCGTCACCAGTCGAGCGTGGGCCGAGCCTCGAGAGCGAGCCCGGTTATGCGATGACGAACCTCTCAAAGTTCCACTATTTATCATGATATCTGCATGATGTTCCCCCTGACATAGTACCCCCCGGAGATCCGAATGGGAGACTAGTTTACCTCCGGAATTCTTTATATCAGAAGGTACCATCATGACGTATCCCCGTGTCAGTCCGGGCCATGAGCCACATATCCGAAACACCGTCGAAGATTTCTCTCGGCGATATCGCGGAATGTACAGCGTGACGGGGTGGTATCTCACCTTGGAACCGACGACCACCTAACCAACCTTTTCTCGAACCGGTCCATCAGCCAAGCTCCGAAAGATGGCCAGGGATTTCTCCCGACCATTTCACGGAGCCTATAGCTTGATGGGGTGGTATTTCACCGGGCGCACAGGGCGTTGGGACCCCGGCTACTACTCGGCCTTTAGTCGCCTCTTACGACAAGCTGGCCTAGCTGTGAGTATATTCTAACGCCCTACTCACAGGGCAAATGTAATAACGACCTCGATATATTTTTCATAGACAGAGTACATATGTAGTGATTTAGGATAACGCAAGACGGGAGACGAGAACATTGTCAGAGAAAGAACAATTAACAAAGAAGTTTCGATTGATTTTGTCAATAAGGAACTCTACCGGTTTAACGTTAGCGTTTTCATGTAGTTCATGTGTCGAATAATGCCATGGCAAATTCAGCAACATTTTCAATATCTTATTTTGACACCTTTGCAATTTTATTTTGTGTGTGCGAGCACAATTACACCATACAGGGGCCCCGTACAGGAGTATCGCTTGAAAAATGGTTTTATATATTATAATTTTATTTTCGATGCTAAGCTTTGACTTTCTACACACTAATGGATGCATAACTCTTACGACTTTGTTTATTTTGTCAATTGTGGTAGTGACGTGTTTTTGAAAGATAAGTTTATTATCTAGAATAATACCTAGATATCTACAGTCTTCTGACCAATCAATATCAACTGCACACGTACTGAGTTTAGTGCCATTTGGTAGGTAGCAGTGTTTCCTACATCTCGAAAACCAGACAGTTTGTGTTTTATTACCATTTATTTTTATTTTCCATTTCCTGTAAAGTACTGCTAATTTGTCAAGAGCTGCTTGCAAAGAGTTGTAGACATTAGTGAATAAGGCACCCGAAGAGAAAATGGCCATATAATCGGCAAACATTTTCACCTTGACATGGTAAATCTGCGACAAACAATGTGAATAATATGGGACCAAGGACCGAGCCTTGGGGTACACCATGGTGGATTTGGTGAGTAGAGGATATGTCGGTTCCTATACTCACAACATATTTTCTCGAACGAAGAAAGCTCTGGATAATTTTGATAAGCGGTATTGGCAGCTTAAGCTTCAGTAGCTTATAAATCACGGCATCGTGCCATACCGTATCAAATATAAATCTCAAATTAGACCCGCGCTCGAATATTGCTCTCATGTTTGGAGCTCGGCTCCTAAACATACCCTCGACCTACTTGAGAGCGTACAAAGACCACCAATCCGCCTGATCGAGGACCCGGCGCTGACGTCGGGACTACAGTCGCTATCACATCGAAGGCGCGTGGCCGACCTCTGTCTGTTTTACAGATATCACGGGTGCTGTTCTTCGGAGATTCTTGGCATTATTCCACGCAATTCGGTCTATATGAGCTCCACAAGACAATCCGACGGATCGCACCCGTTTGTGGTTCATCTCCCGACAGCGCGAAGATCCCTGTATCAGAACTCGTTCCGTTACAGAGCGGGGAAGCTGTGGAACTCCCTTCCCACGCGAGTGTTCCCGGAGCGTTACAACCTGCAACTGTTCAAAAAGAACTGCAACAGTTATTTGATGGCATCTCGGGGCGCCCACTCGACGCTATAGGTTCGCCTCTCCCGAGAGAAGTCTAATAAAAAAAATAAAAAAAAATGGCTTTTTCTATGTCTAGAAGAACCAGCCCCGTTGACTCCTTGTCGATGAATTTACCAGCTATGTGGTTTTTAATGTGCAAGACTTGATGGATTGTGCTGGGACCACTACGGAAACCGAACTGAAAGGTTGGTAAGATGTTATTGGCTTCCACAAAACGATCAATTTTTTCCTTAATGATTTTTTCTAAGAGCTTACTCAGACAGCTAAGTAGACTTATAGGTCTGTAGCTTTCGGGGCTGTTCTTCGGTTTGCCGGGTTTCGGGATAGGTATTACTTTTGCTGTTTTCCAACAGTCCAGAAAATAACAATTCTTAAGACAAGCGTTGAAAATGAACGTTAGATAGTTACTTGCAGCAGGTGGAAGTGCTTTAATTAATTTGTTGTTAATATTATCAAGACCAGCAGCCTTTTTTGATTTCGATTTTTTTATCAATTCTTTAACTTTGCTAATATTAGTTGCGTAAGTACTTTCAGCTGGTGTTTGAGAGAGTACATGGATAGTGTTAGCAACTTCAGCTTCAGTATACGCGTCGCTTAGATGCATAGATATGGAGTGGTTCTTACTAAACGTGTTAGCAAGTAGGTTCGATTTGTCCACTGAAGAAATAGACAACTTGTCGTGAACTTTAAACGGAGGAATACTTGACCCTCTCTTTTTCATAATTTTTGATATTTTCCAGAACGGTTTGCTTGCTTTGTTAAAGGAGGAAAGGTGTTTATTCCAACACTTGTTCCTATATGCTGAGATTTCGTTTTTAATGATATTATTTAAGACCTTAACATTTACTAGAAAACAATCGATTCTATAACGCAGCCATTTTCTTCTTTCAGAGTTTCGTAGCAGATGTAAGATACTTTTAGGAAGCGGTGCCTTATCAACTGGAGCAGTGGAACATTTAGGTATCGCAAGATCGGCCACTCTATTGATAACAGAAACAAAATTGTTACATAGGATATCAATGTGCTCGCTGCAGGTTATAGAATTTAGGCTGGTATCACATAGTACCAAGTTCGTGTTTATATATGATTTATAACAATTCCAGTTGGCGGCGGAATAGTTGTGGTATAAACTGGTACGATTTACAACTACTGTATGATTCACTGTGAGGCTGATCGGAAGGTGGTCTGAACTTATGGCATTTAGAGTTAATGGTAATGTGCAGTAATTTGGAATATTGGTGATATATAGATCAAGAGTTGAGGGGTTCTTGTTAGCACTCGCTGGGATATAGGTGGGGAGAAGTGGATAAAGTATGGAAAAACTTGGGCTGGATTCAGTAACATCTAGTAAAATGTTACCGCAGCAGTTTGCTCTAAGACAATTCCACGACTGATGTCTGCAGTTTAGATCACCACCAATAATTACCTTGTTTCGAGTGTTGACTCTATACAATTTTTGCAGATCCCGCTTAAAGTAAGTAGATTTCTCAATGTTTCCATTTCCACCAGGGAAATAGACCGAAAAAAGACTCACCTTGGAGTTGTCACTTAATGTTACATCTATACTAATTTCCTCAATTAACTTAAGGTGCAATGAAGGACGCAAGGAATGTTCTATACATTTTTTCACAACAATGGCGACACCTCCACCACTAGCATGTACCCTGTCTAGGCGATAACATATGTAATTTTGATGTGAGAAAGAAATGTTTTGTTTGAGCCAGGTTTCTGAAACAAGTGCTATGTCAATATTAAAATTTATCAAGAAACTAAAAAATGCATGCTTTTTGTTTTTGATGCTTCTCGCATTCCAAGTTATGATGTTAAGAGAGTTTCTTAACATGTTTTTTCCGAGTATATGTACTTAATAGCTAATGAAGTAATGACGTTAAATTGGTCAGCTTTGGTTTGACAAGCACTAAGCTTGGTTACAACTTCATTAAGAAGAGAGTTTATCTCGCTAAATGAGAACAAGTTATCATTAGTTATCATTTCAGACGGATTTTTCTTCGTGTGTGTCGTATCACTGTTGGAAGGTTGCTGGGTTTGATGGAGGCCAGAAGTCCAGGTGAATGAAGGAAGTGAAGGTTGACGTCCAGATCGCGGTAGTGGAGGAAAATTATCAATGGAAAATCGGTCGGGCAGTGGCTGCTGTTTGTCACTCGGAGGTTGTAGGAACGTTGTATTTCCTGTACCACGTCCACGTGGGGATAATTTGCGGCGAATGTCTATGTACTGCTTTCGGCTAATGCATTCTGGATCGGTGGATTTATGTGGCCCACTACAATTTGCACACTTGATGACCTCATTCGTGTTGCAGTCGGATGTTTTATGGCTTCCCGAACAGATTGCACAGGAGCTATTTATGCGATAATGCATCGAGCCATGGCCGTAAAGCTGGCAATTGTGACATTGTGTGACCTTACCTGGATGATGTTTTTTGAAGTCCCAGCGAACGATGGTTTTGAACAATGTGGAAAAGTTACGTTTGAGTTCATTTAGTTTTATAGTACCGCGTTTATTGTAGACGATGTACAAGTACTGTTTGTACAGGGCTTTTGTTGACGGATTTAATGTGATGGTTTTAACATCTAGGCACTTAATCCCGAGGGCAATTAGTTCATTTTTCACTATATCGTTACTAATTAAGTCTAATCCGGATAGCACTACCTTTAATGGACGATTTTCCTTACGGGAGTGGATAAAAAACTCACATTTTAACTGTAAGAGTTCAGTTATAATTTCGTTATATATGTCCATTGTTGGGGCACATATTTTTTGTCCAAGCGATATGCTTTTAATTAGCACTTTACTTTAGCACTAGTTGATTTTAACACCACAATTGGCGGAACGGTTTCTTTAGTAACTTCTGCGCACTGATCGACGTTGGTCGAATCCATTTCAGGTGAGTCCTCCATCAGACTTTGAAGTGGTTGGAAAAAGTTAGTGTTTGAACACATTTTGGATTCCTCTAGAACTCTATTATTCCCTTTTGTAAGTTTATCGGGAGGAGTTTGGCCTCCAATACCGGGGTCGTAACGCAACCGTTTACGCTTAATTTTATTTAACACACGTGGCCCAGGGGCCATAACTTAACGATTTTAACACTGGTTCAAATTTTATGTATCCGGAAAACGAGGCAAAGAAAACAAGAAAACCGGATAATGGCTTGTGACAATTGTTGTTAATATAACAGTAGAAGTTGTGGGGTTGGTCTTGGTACCGAGCACGGGCACTGTTTTACCTCATTCCCCAACGAAAGAGTTGTCTATTTGATACTCCGAAAAAAAACAAGGCGTCAGTTGATCCCAAATTATGGAGCGGACACAGCACAGCAAAGACGAATACTCCGATGTAGTTTGTTTTTAAATTTGACTTTATTTATTGTTCCTTTTTTTATTTTTGTATATAAACACGAATGGATTTTATTTAAACATTCCTTTTCTATTGGTAGTGAGAAACATACGTTTTTTTACAAGGACGAAAACTTCACAAATTTTATCACACGATAATGCTTTTATTGTTTTTAATTAGAACATAAATGATAGTCTCCGGTGACATTTATTGTAGGAGTTCAAGCAGTTAAGACTGAATTTGAAAGGCACTTGACTATTTAACACACTCGACCGCACGATAATTGCTGGTGACTCGACGCAAGTGTTCTCTACGTGGAACGAAATCTGACTGAACATTTACAGCCGACGAAAGAAAAGGGACACCGCCAAGCAAACCGCAAAAGGGGAGGAGCTGCACGATTAACTCGAGATAGTTAATCGTGATTGGACCGGGGAATACGGCATACATTTCGTATGTCTGTGTATGCGTAGCCTACAATCGTCCGGTGGTGGTGGTGGTTGCGAACGTCGCAACAGCATCTCCTACGAATACTAACAATGCATGGCCTGCGGCTGTGTACACAATTGATTGTGCTATACTTGCCGGCAGCAAGGAACATCTGGGGTAAAAACAACACGAGCCGAAGATCTGGTCATCCTAGGAGAGGCCATAAATCAACATTTAGGTTGATGGGTGTGAATTTCCTTAGGTCCGCCGACGGTTGGCGGCCGTTAATAGGGAATTGTATATTCATAACAATCTGTGGTGCAAATGCAATGTTTAGATATTGCAACGAATATAGGGTGCAGCCATTGCCAGATGTTAAAAGTAAACACTTGCTGGCTGCATCCAATTCGTTGCTTGTTTGCGGTCCCTGATCGGTGGAGACCGATAATAGGAAACCAGCTATTGCTGGTAATTAGGGAAATGTTTGGTTTGCATCAGCCGAAACCTTGTCGGCGGATGCAAACCAAACATTTCCTATTATCGGTTGAGGGGTATTGTTGACGTGCGGAATTATGGCAGAGTCCTTTAATGGTGCCGGGAGTCCGAGGTGGAGGTGTGATAAGAGTCGACAAACTTCGCCTGCTCGCCCAGGTAAATTTACTGGGCTGAGTCGATGAATTCCCCCGGAAAGTAGCGGTGACCCTAAATCTTTGGTGTTGCTAGCCGTATGATTTCCTCGTGCCGCTTCCAGATGACCTCCCATTTCAGCCTAAACTTCTGCAGGCGAGTTTCCGCTGAGCCCGACGTTGGTGGCCCCATTTTCTTCGGGTTGAGGGACGCGCGAGACATCTGGTCTTATACCACGAGCTCAGTGGCGATGAGGTCCTCAATCTGGGACATTGTGTCCATTTGAAGGCGAGCGAACTGTCAGCGAAAGTATCCAGAGTCCTGGTCAATGATGTATTCGCACTTTCATTACTCGATCCCGGTTAAGTTTATCGTGCGATGTAGGCGATAATATAAATAACGATCGGAGACGCGGAGGTGGTGAGACGGCGTCCACAGACGATCTGCTGACGGATGTAGGTAGTGACGCCCACGATTGGGCAATCGGTGTCCAAAGAGAATGATCAATGGTCGTGAAGATAACGACGTCCACGATGGTGAATTGGCGTCCAGAGAGGATGAGCAACGGACGCAAGTAGAAACATTCACGACCGTAAATCGGCGTCCAGAGAGCTTGGGCAACGAATGTAGAAACAGTTACGTCCATCATCGTAAAGCGTCCAGTAAGGTTGAGCGACGGATCTGCAAACAGTAACGGATGTAAAAGCAGTCACGTCCACGATCGAAGGTGTCCAGAGAGGTTGAACAGCGGATGTAATGCAGCTACCACGATCGTAAAGGCGTCCAGAGAGCTTGAGCCATCGATGTAAATGCAGCCACGTCCACGATCGTAGGCGTCCAGAGAGCTTGAGCAACGGAAGTAGAAACAGTAACAGATGTAAAAGCAGTCACGCCCACCATCGAATGCGTCCAGAGAGGTTGAACAACGGATGCAAAGCAGCAACCACGATCGTAAAGGCGCCCAGAGAGCTTGAGCAACGGATGTAAATGCAGTCACGTTCACAATCATAGGCGTCCAGAGAGGCGTTGAGCAACGGATGTAGAAACAGTAGTGGGTGTAAACCAGCAACGGATGTAAAAGCAATCACGTCCACGATGGTAAAAGCGTCCAGAGAAGTTTCCAAAAGGTAGTTGAGTGACGAATTGAAATTTGAAGTTTTGTTCGTGACGTTCCTTTTCTGTTACGGACGGGATGTCAGCTGGTGGGTGTGAGTTGGCAAACGACAGGCAGATGTGAACGTACTAGAATTCTCCAGTACATTTAATTGTTAATCCGCAACAACTAGACACATAATATAATTCTCTTTCAGGGCAGTGCAGATACAGGTATTGTCCAAAGCAACAGTGTAATGTCGAGCATCGGGATATGGGATATTCGACCTCATCATGGCACTTACTCCTCTATTCCCTCAAGACAGTTACCAATTCGTAAATTTGCCTCATTATGGTAGATGTATCCCAATGGTGCTGCCCCCTGTTTAAACGTCTTTCTCAGATGTATGTGAATTCGACTTTGTATTCACTGAGGTTATGTGGATTATGTTGGCACTACTTACGTGTTTTCATCGCTGTTCTAACTTCCACGTTCTATTGGCATGGGGCCCACAATCAGCGTACTGCTTCATTACAACATTCTGCATGCTCTACAAATTCTTAAGTTGCATCTCTTGTGGACGGAAACCAAGGGCTTGATGATATAACGTTTGCAACGATAGTGAATAGCGTGCGGTTCGAACCGACACTATGACGACTAGAATCGCTAAAAGATAGTACTAAGGTCTCAACACATCCGTCCACTGTCGCATGCACGAATTCGATTGTTATTCTCACGTACACTTAATTGATGCGGAATTGCTATGTTAATTGCAATGGTACCCGGCTCTGATGCTTGGCTTATTCAATTTTCCTTCGGTGGTGTCATTCATTATTTGGTTGTGTACTGTGTGTATCTGTTAAAAACGCCACAATGCACGAGCCGAAACAGGTTCCTGTGATCCTATAGAAAAAGGCAATGGTGACAATGATATACATATACTAAAAAATACTACTGAACGCACGTTTGTTGCCAAAGATAGCGCAAATGTTAAAAAAGACGATCACTGAAAGACATAACTGTTGGGAAACACTTTTCTTGTCAGAGGCGACTAATCCTAAATTGCTTAACATCCGGTCAAAAGGAGAGCTACTAGAAGAGACAATTATTAGGAGAGAGAACTGTTAGAAGACACAAGTGCTAGCCTACATGACTACCGCTGTATTGGTTGACGTGCACTCAATGACCTAGCTGAGAAAAAAGACAATAGTTGAAAAGCAAACTGTTGGAAAACCCCTGACTGCTGACAGATATAACTACTGCCGAACTGATTCAAATCCCCGAAGAGAGGACTATTGGAAGATATAATGGTTGGAAAAGACGAGTACCGAAAAACACGACTGCTGGCAAAGAAAACTACATCCAAGTTGGCCGCCATACCCTTAAAGCAGAACCACTGCAATAGACAATTAGGGAAAACAATTGTTGAAAAAGACGACTGCTGGCAAAGACGACTACTACCCAATTGGCTGATATACATTCAAAAATATAACCTCTAGAAAAAGGATGTTTGAAAAGTCAACTACTTGAAGACACGACTGTTGGCAAGGACATCCACATTTTAGCTGATAGACAATGCTTAAGACAGAACTACTAAAAAGACGTAGTTGTTGGAAAGCTCCTCGATAGTATAGTGGTTAGTATACCCGCCTGTCACACGGGAGACCGGGGTTCGATTCCCCGTCGGGGAGCCTCTGGCGCAAGACTAATGACCTTTCCCGGAAAATACAAATCATTATGGAAAATTTAACAAGTCTCAGGACTTGCTAAATAAGGCCAAGACCGGTTCCCGGTTGTAGTGCCGATGATGATGATGATGATGACGATGTTGGAAAGCACAGGAGCTGGAACCGAACATCCACGCGATTTTACATACACTAGAAAACAGGACTCCAGAAAAAAAAATGATGGGAACGGCAACTGTTGAAAAAACTCGTCTCCTACCAGAGTCCACAACGACCAAACCGGTTAAACTGCGCTCTAAAACAAAAATACCGGAAAAAATAATGGTCGGAACAGACAACCGCTAGAAATCACAACTGTGGGCAGAGACGTCTACATTCCAGCTGATAATCAGAGATAAATTTATTTAGAGTTTTCAGAGTATATAAGGCAAAAAGTTGTGTACTTAGCCGGAGTAAAAAGATAAATGTAACTAAGTAGTCTCATCATGGATTTTGACGAAATGCAATCACTATAAATTTCCTCATCTGTCAACGCACAAAAAACGAATGCGTAACGGATGAAAAACGTTTTTCTTATAATAGTGATAAATATTATACTAAGCTCACAGGAAACTTCACCACAACAAGATTTGTTCTCCGTGCTATATGTATAGCCCTGATATGAAACTAAACATACGCAGCGTCAAAAACACAAAAGAACGATTATTATTTGACCTCAGCCTTGACCTTCTCATTGAATATGCGCACGAAATAATGAAAACAAGATTGTTTATAGCAACGGCTTTTATAATTCAATCACTATTGCACTTAACAATAAATATATGCGTGTATATCCTATAAACATATTTATATATCATATTTGTTGCCCTGTTCGGTTTCGTATTGATAATTTGTTTGTTTCGTCCTTGATGAGTTCTCTTTCATTAATGGGACCGGGCAATATCAGAAAAGAACGTTAAAATATCATTCATGCTAAATTCTAGATTAATCATAGCTCCTGCGTAACATTTTTGGATGCGCTCCTCTAGGAAATTGTACTGTGCAATGAATTCTTCCTGCATTGCATGCCAAACGACCTGCAGGAGATTCTCCTCCTCACAGAGATGTTTTTCAACTTTTCTATACAGATGCTCGAGGCCTTTTTTAACCTCTCTAGCTGGATATTGAGAGATAACCTTTCGTAGTTCCTGTTTTGAAAACGCCATCTGATAGCTGATTTCCGTTTCCTTAACACCTTGGGCCACCTTTTGCTGGACTCCTTCGAAGAATAACTACAAAAACAGTAATTAAAATTTGAAAAGTAAATGTTCTCAGCTCCACTTACGTTTAGCTTTTCCAACGGCCGACCAAAGTATTTGATCACATACGATTTTAATGCCTCGTTATACCTGATTTTGGCATCCTTCTTCAGTTGGTCTAGACCAGACACTTTAAGCTGAGCCAATAATGAATACATATGATGGTAGTTTTCCATTTTTACCACTTGGCTTGGAGTTTTCGGATGTTCAATGGAATGTATTGCTATACAATCGAATATTGTGTTGACCAACTGGATGTACCATCGCTCGATGTCACCTCGTCTATCAGACTTACGAAAGATGGCATCTGAAGTCTCAGCAAATTCTTCAAAATTTTCTACATAAGGGAGAATGCCACATTTAGATCGTTTCGGAACTTTGGCATCCTTAATTGACTGGAGTTGTTGTTGCATGTACTTATCGAAATTTCTCTTAACGTGAACAAGTGCCGAAGCAAAGGTCATACTCAGAAACGAATGAGTATCCTGGGCGGACATAACGTGCTGTGTGAGCCGTACGAACACGTATAACGTGTAACTGGAATTTGAAAACAATTGTTTAAAATAAAGACATTGAACAGAACAGCAACCGCTCCATACATCATCACAATACTAAAATAAAAATAAGAAGCGATGGAAACCAACTACATCCGCAAGAGCGTGGAATAATTCTGTCGATTTTTTTTTTGACCAATAATCGGTCGGTGGTGTTAGCGCAGTGTAAATTTCGACGTCGATTTCCTAATCGTGTCGCGCCAACTGGACAAAAATTCGGCGCTTAGCTACTCCACTCGAATAGACTGGAACCACAGGAGACCATTCAGGGCGTGGCCGCCACCAGACTGCCCCTTCAGACGAGAATATCGCGGCTGTGGCTGCCGATGTGGCTGAGAACGAAGAAACATCAACCAGACGACGGCCACGCGATTGAGCATCACCAAACGGACCCTACAGCGAATTTTAGTGAAAGACTTACACATGTTCCCGTACAAAGTGCAGACAGTGCATCAGTTAATACCTGGTGACCGTCAGTCGCGTGTGGAATACTGTCAAGCCATCCTTATTCTCAACAACAAGAGGACGATTTTGTGTCGAAAATCATCATGAGCGACGAGGCGCATTTTCACTTAAGCGGTTACGTCAATAAGCAGAATCTTCGTTTCTGGGGCACTGAAAATCCGCGTGTGATGCACGAAGACCCATTACATTCACTCAAAGCCACTGTGTGATGCGGCGTTCACGCGGGAGGAGTGATTGGGACGTCTTTTTTCGAGGACGCTATCGGCAATACGGTCACTGTTACTGGCAAATGCTACAGTGCCATAATAAACGACTTCTTACTGCCGGAATTGGATGAGCGGGACTTGGTGAACATGTGGTTTCAACAAGACTGCGCAAGCGCACACACATCACGAGCCACAATGGATATTGTGAAGGAAGCGTTTCCTGGTCGCCTAATCTCCAGTTTTGGAGATTTGGCATGGACGGCAAGGTCGCCCGATTTAACCATCCCAGACTTCTTTCGTTGGGGCTACTTGAAGTCACGGGTTTATGCCAACAAGCCTCAGACAATCGCAGCCATTAAGGAGAATATTAGGCAGGAATTCGAACAGTTATCACCGGAAATCTCACGCAAAGTCATGGAAAATGCGATAAAACGGGTACAAATATGAATCAACACTGGCGGGAGCCACTTAACGGATATCATATTTTCCACTTAACAGAAAAAATTGTAAAGGCCCAAATAAAGATTTCCATCACTCAAAATAATTTTTGTTTATTTAGTAAAGAAGTAATTGAAAAACAAAATTGGGTGATTAATTTTGCGCCACTTTGTACATCGCAGGATTCGTAGGAATACTAATTACCCGACTCCTAGGAAGATACCGCATCAGGAACAGCAGCAGGACGTCGAATCGGGGGAAGAAAACCCGCGAATAATTACTACCGGAGGCTGGATAATAAATAACAACGTCGGACAAACTATCCTGGGAAGACGCTGCATAGAAGACGACGGCGATCAATTACCCGGGCAGACGCTGCAACACAGCAACATTGCGTCGATTCCCAGGGAGGCGCTAATTACTCGAGAACTAATTGATCGATTCCTGGGGAGATGCGACCGGCACAATAGCAGCACTGCAAATCGCGTCGGTGGCAGTCGGCAGAATCGGCGTTAGGGCGTAAAGGGAAGGTGCTGGTCGGTTTTCTTTTATTCCCAGGTATCCTTGACCGGCTGGCGCAGGAGAGTTAAAATACAGTCCACTACATCAACAACTTAGTCCATTTGAGCCGGAACGACAATTTACATTGGTCCTTCGAGCCGGATTAACGACACCAATAATAGTGTGCATCATTAGTCATGAAGATTAAAATGGGACGAACATATAGTGAGAATGGGCAACAGGAAAACCGCCCCTGGACGAATGTGAAAGAGACCGATAGAAAGGCCGCGATGGAGATGAGAGGTCAATGTAAGGCGTGACCTTGAGGAAAGCGGATCAGGTGGCAAAGCGTGGAGGAAAAGTGCACAAGGCAGGGAACGATGGCGTAGCCGAATCAGTGAGGCCATGAATTCTCGGGTTCCTACATAAATAGTAAATAGTATTCTTTAGATACTGTGTGTGTTCGATAAATGTTGTTTTTCTTTAACAAATGTATATCATCATCATCATCATTGGCACTACAACCGGGAAACGGTCTTGGCCTTATTTAGCAAGTCCTGAGGCTTGTTAAAGTTTCCATAATGATTTATTTTTTCCGGGCAAGGTCATTAGTCTTGCGACAGAGGCTCCCCGACGGGGAATCGAACCCCGGTCTCCCGCGTGACAGGCGGCTATACTAACCACTATACTATCGAGGAGCCAACAAATGTATATATCCACATCAATATTGTTCCCTTCGAAGTAAATCCTCTCAGTCCAGTTTTCTCATATTATTAGCACTTCTGGGACTTCACTTTTCGGTGTGGCCTCCAGCTGCATCACCAATTCTATTTTTATCACATCAATGGTGGCCGTTAAAAATACCTAGCGTACCTGGACAGTAGTCACCATATGAGTCCTGTGCTGTGATGAGGGTCACCGAAAGTCATCACAGAGTTTTATCCTGCAAGTTTGGCTTCGCACTTCGTCGTAAAATGTCCTCAAGGATTCGTGGATAAGCCCCTGGATCGACGTAGTTGAGGAAGCTAGCTTGCTCGAGCATCATGACAGCATCAGCCGCAACAGTTGTCGATGCAGGTGTTACTGGCGACTGAACTATACGATATCTACAGGATTTAGCCATGTAAAAGTAGACCGCTCAGGTAGGCGAGTGATTTCGAACGGCATAAATATGTAGTTCACCACGATGCTGTGTGACATTGTTGGTAGTTGCTTATTCGGCAGTGATGTTTGTGTTGGACGATAACTTACTGTGGGTGGCCGAATCGATCGCTGAGGATATTAGTTATAGAGAAACTGATTGACGAGACTGTTAAAGAAGTTTGTATATTTATATCTGCACTGCACACACAGAGAACGAAAACTCACACTCGCGCTGAGAGAATGCCAACAATAACACACACAGAGCAATCAAACGCACTTTGTTTTTATTTTAATTTATTAATTACTTTTAAACACATTCACAAAATTCAGTTTTGTAACACAATCCTTTTTATGTTTGGAATTTGCGAGAACACAACACTGACACTGAATTGGATTTAGCAAGCGTATCCAAAAGATTCGAATTATTGTTCACTTTTTTGAGCACGATGTTTTTACGTAGAATATTTTCCGCGAAAGGCACTCGAGGAAGTCGTACGGTAAGCGCAAAGAGTTACTCGCCGCGACTTTTGAAACGCGATCGGCTTTATATTTACGTCCGTCCAGGACAATGATGGGTATTAGAGTCCCAATTTATGAATATCCAAACCGGACGACGTTCATACATCGACCTCCTTATCTCTCTTTCGGTCGTGTAGACCGAAATATACATTCATCCATTGTTTACTCACAACAGATCCTTTTTGATACCCATGAGGTATGCTTTGCAGTACATTTCTTGAGAATAATAAACATTGAAAATGTTTATGATCTGCGAGATCTGATTGTGTGGATGCGTGTATACAATTTAGAATCTTGTATTTACACAAGTGTTCATTTATGGTCAACGATGGCAAAGATATTTTGTATACTTTATTGCTTCGTTACCATAGAATTATTCTCTGTTTTGAGCAGCACATTATTTTCTTTGTGCCGTCATGAATTTCTCCCAGATGTGGTATCTGGATTCCATGATTTGCCCGTATATGCATTTTGTAGCTAATGCACTTTTACAGGTACTCATTGGGATGGATATGTTGATTTGGATTAATCAACATATGGGGCTTCACATGAAGGTGAATCCTGTTAATGGTGGGGGGTGGGCCCCCAAAAAGGGTGAGTATTAGGGGAGGGTAGGCGTTGCGTGTAACAAGACTAATGGATGTAATCGCTGCTGATGATGTTGAGTGTCATCGTCATCATCTGTACCACTGATGTCTTGATCATATTAAGGGTCCCATACCCCCCCCCCCCCCCCCCCCTCCCCCTCTCTCTCTCTCTCTCTCTATTATAATAATCACGCCAAGTAGAAAATCGAAATAATGTATTTGGTAATAAATTAAATAAAAAGTTGGCGGGGGAAGAAAAAAAAAACTACGAAAAAGTTTGACGGAAGTTTTTCAGTTGATCGCCAAACCCAGGATTCAATTGAAATAGAACCTGAATATTCGCCGCGTGCACAATTTAAATAGAACATTAATATTCAACGCGTACCGCCTGGAAAAAAAGAAGAACGAGAAGAACCGAAAAAACAGTGGTTCAACCAATCAACCCCCTGCAACAGGCGGTTCGACGACACTCACGTAAATCTCTTAAGAACCAACCTATTATTTGTTTATACTATAAATATATATAACAATCGTTATCGTACGCAGAAGAAATACTGGGAGACTACCAATGCGGATTCCGTAGGAACCGGTCAACAAGCGACCAAATGTTCACAATAAGGCAACTGCTGGAAAAGAAGTGGGAATACGGAGAGACGGTTCACCAACTGTTCGTTGACTTCAAAAAAGCCTACGACTGAGTCGCAAGACAAAGACTCTACCAAATCGTAGTTGAGCTGGGAATCCCGAAAAAATATGCCACTCTCATTCAAATTTGCATGAACGAAAACAAAGGGCGAGTTAGAATAGAAAACCACCTCCCAGAACAATTTGAAATCCGCGACGGACTAAAACAGGGGGATGGCCTCTCACCATGTCTTTTTAACCTTGTTTTCGAGTATGTCATCAGAAAGGTACAAGACGACCACATGACCGGATCATCCCTGAACAGGGTCACACAAGTGCTCGCATATTCGGATGACATCGCCGTTCAGGGCGATAATCCAGATACTATAAGAAAACCCTGTGAAATCATCATGCAAGCGGCAGAAGAGGTGGGCCTAGAAATAAATGAAGACAAAACAAAATACATGGTTACGGCGAGAGCAGGTGGACCTCAGGTAATACACCTAAACGTCAGAGAGAAGATATTTGAAAAATTTAGGGAATTTAAATATCTGGAAACAATGCTGACGGCCAGTAACAAAATGTCGAAGGAGATTAACAAAAGGCTGCATTCCGGCAACGCTAGTTGGCACACAGTCAGTAAACTCCTGAAATCCAAACTGCTATCACGTAACATAAAGCTCCGTGTCTATAGAACCATAATCATGTTGATTGTTCTATACGGATGCGAAACATGGGCTCTCACAAAACGGGAAGAAAACAAATTCCGCGTATTCGAAAATAAAGTTTTATGGGGTATCTTTGGAGGTAAATACGACGAGGTGGCAGGACAATGAAGGAAACTCCACAACCACGAATTGGAAGAGTTATATCGCAAACCTACAATAGTGAGAGTAATCGGGTTGCGAAGTTAAGATAGGCCGGATATGTGGCGCGAATGGGCAACGATAGGACCGTGCGTAGAATTCTTGACGGTAGACCTGTGGGGGTTCTTTAAGCATTCCCGAAGAACCACCCATCGTCCTAATCCAACTCCCCCAACCATAACCAACTTACCCGTTTACAAGCAGTACAAAGCTCTATTCAACAATTTCATACCTGAAACATAAGTCCACGGCAAGATTACCATCTTGCTATGGCATCAAATAAATAGCATCAATTACACCATCTCGGTTCATCTGTCATGAACCGATCGGTTACTATGGGCGACCAGATCCCCATCAAACACAGGCCAATCCTCCCGAGTGTTCTTGTTCCAACAATCCGTTGGCCCAAAAGACACGCCATGGCAAATCGCTTGCTTATACAGCTGCAGCCGATTATCCCTGATCGGTTGCATAAGCGATAAACTAGCATCGAATTGGACGTGATCATAGTTTGTTTTTCCTAAACAATCTACCAATAGTCACGTTCCATGTTTTGTTCACTAATACAAAGCATAGCGCAACCCGCGCCTAACTGCCAAGATATAAAGTAAATATTCACACTAGAATTCGACCCTTGACTCCGTATGGATGCAATGCACAATTGACGTGGATAAATACACAACCGTCATTGTGTAATCACCCTGATCAGCAGATCAGGTCCCACGGTATCGTTCTCCTAAACAACCCTCGTACCGTTAGCTAAGGCAAACAAACGCGTATCTTAGCGTTTGACCCCCGAAATAGCTTTTCTGTTGACATAATACTCAGAAACCTAATTCTGTATCAACGAATCGCTAGTTTAAACATAGCAACCTTTTTCGGTCGCTATACGAGCGACCATCTATTTGCACAGCTGACCTATTTGAATTCAAATATCGTTAGTCTGTTTTTGTTGTCGGTTTTCCTTATTCGACTGCAGCCGATATATGAAATACTGTTCTTCCCGATGTGCAGGTCCTCTTCCTGTTTGTGTGCATCTTGAATAGTGATATCCGCGCGAAACAACATCTAGAATCGTCACCAGAGTCAGATAGTACCCGTAGAACCACGCCCACGTATCGGGGACGTTGCGTGAGTCTAATGTTAACCACCCAACCAATCACACGTGCTCAGTTTTTAGTGAACAGTTGCTTCGGCGGAACAATGTTGATGATGAAGGAGGAAGGGAACCAGGTGCAGTACGCCTGCACACCATACTTCTTCCCCACAGACCAATGGGAAAGAGACCGGTAGGACGGCCGCGACGGAGATGGGCGAACAATGTAAGGTTTGACCTTGAGGAGATCGTATCAGATGGTCAAGCGTGGAAAGAGAGTGCACAGGACAGTGAACGATGGCGGAGTCGAGTTGGTGAGATTATGAACTGCCGGGTTCCTACAGGCCAATAAATAGGAGTAATAGTAATCGTTATCGCCCATGCTGGAATCAGTTTCTTTCTCTTTGATATGATGATGTAGGACGAGGTGATGCGATGAGTTTCTTCACATGCACTGAAGTCGTTTAGCCTACCACACGGACTGACCGGATATCGATGAGGATTTAATTCTGGATGATGTAATGCCACCATTCATTGCTATGCTGTGCGATAGGCTTGTGGCGTTTCTAACAGATACACACACAATACACAAGCAAATAGTGAAAAACACCGAACGAAAATCGAATAAGAAAATGCATCAGAGCCGTATACCATAGCGATAACGTAACAATTCACATCAGTTGAATATACTTGGGTTTAAAAATCGAATTCTAAACACGGCCAGTAGCCTGATGTGTTACGCATTGGTTCAATTTTTGGTGATTCTAATTGTCATAGCGTCAGTTCGAATCACACGTTCTTCACTATCATCCCAAACGCTATAGGCTCATATCAAGGACATGCAACGGAGACGAGGTACTCCGTGGTGAATGTGGGATACCGGGCGGACTGCAACAATCCTCAAGGGCCATAGGCTAACCAGATAATAACACGAACACTTGTGAACCAAGACAATTTAGATCACAATCTACACTTCACACTAAAGTGGCACCCTTATCAACTGGTAACTCAATTAGAACCGTAACTGATGTGCGCTGTTCTCTGGCTGACGTCTATTCGCCACAAGCATCTGAACTCGATTTATTACAATTCCGGTAATCAGTGAGGTGGTGAGTACATATCCGCACGGGGCACGACTACTTGAAGGATGTTCCTCGATTATCTCCAATTCGCGTGCACTCGATTCAATAGGTGTGTTACTGCAACGCGGCGTCTCGGCAATGTCGCGAGTACGGATCGCCTGTTAAATTAATGGACTAGATTTATATTATTTTATTTAGAATTCCAGTTTATTTTGTTTATTTATTACTCCAATCTGAACCACGATCTCTTCGCAATGGGAATCCTATTGTGGGAATGTCCCGCTCACACCGGACGCGCCTCGCTTGATATAGGCCTGTCACATCTCCGTTCGCTTGTCCAGGCGCGAGTCTGATATTTAAACAAACATCTGGCTCGTGTGTTCACTTGTATGCATCGAGCAGCTGTGTCCGTGTCGTCCTCGGCCTCGTATGTTACGTCACCCACGGGGTGTGTAATGACGATCTCTTGAATCTAGGCGATTGCATACATTTCTACCCATACGCTTGTGCACTAAAGACCACAACCGGGATTCTATAACATATTAACACTTTATTGACTTCTTCGGCGCAAGGCTAATAACCTTGCCCGAAAAAATAAATTATTATGGAAAATTTAACAAGTCTCGAGACTTGCTGAATAAGGCCAAGACCGGAACCCGGTTGTAGTGCCGATGATGATGATGATGACATTATTGACTTCAATTCAACCAATTGCCTTTAATTTGGTTTGATATTCCCTTTTGTCATTGGCATAAGGTTCGCATGAATCCAATTATCCAGAAATAGCAGCAACTAAAAACAAACACACGGAAAACCCGACAATCCACACTGACTCCGTCTATTCAGATACTGTCGTAAAAGATAATTTCACAGAATTCCAGTCAAAACAGCGCCCAGCAAAACTAGAAAGTACGATGGCATTCGGAGATTTTCTCACTGCACGGCCAAACGACCGACCATAGACACATCACCAACCTATTGTACCGTCAAAATTCGAGTGCATCTCTGAACACCTCCGTACGACCGACCGCCGAAACACACAACCTTATATGGTCATGTAGTTGTCGAGAGAGGTCGTCTCACCACGTCAAAGAAACTTCACATATATAAGAAGACACCAACGCACTGGGATTCGAACGGCCGCAGGTGTTCAGAAGTCGTAAGACCCTGCGACGGTTGACAAGGATCGCATTCGGCCGTCAGTATTCCGTGGTTAATACGGCTGGCATTTAAGGCACCCAATGGTATACATTCGATGCTCGAGACCGATGACTTCGTGTGTACTCTGCCGGTTGCACGTGATGTCACCGTGATTTATTGAATGTCCAACGGTACGACTCTTGTACGCTTGTTGGATCTGGGTTGTTTTGTGTTATTTTTGTTTTAATGATTTTTTTATCGTTCGCGGGTGGTCATTAGATTGCTGTGATATTGTTGCAGAGTGGCGATAAGTGCTGGGTGTGCAAGTTGGTGCGATTTGTGGTGTGCTTGCAGGCCTTTCAACAGTGGAAAAACATCATTTCATGGTTATTTCTATTTTTGGGGACAGAAAAAAGTCCAATGGAACCATGTCTGGCCAATGTAGAGGCTGTGGGATGGTTACAGCTTTTGTTTTTCGCCAAGAATCAAAGGAGAACCAATGAAGTCTGAACTGATGCATTATCGTGGCGCAAAAGCAATACAATGCTTCGCGCAACTTCTAGGTAGCACTCCTTATTTATCGTTTGAACTAATCCTAAGAGTTTATGATATATTATGTCGTTAAAATTGAAGAACACCCTGAGTGAGCCATCACATTCGGTCGCACATATCAAGGTTTTTTTGCCCTTGAAGACCCTGAATGCCCCCTGTTGCGGATTCACTGCATGCAACCAGCGAATTCGCAAGAGAACGCAACCATAGCAACCAAATAACTAATGTTAGCAGCTAGTTGACATATTCAATTTTGGTTGTCAAAGAAAAATAGCAAACTTTTTCTTTTCGTAAACCTTTAGGCAACACAGTTCGCAGTAATTTAATCAAGATAAATTAAAGCCATCAAACAAATAAAGAACATTTAATTAGTTCAAACAACCCAGATTGTTAGTATTCTTTTTGGATGAGGAATATTGGATGAGACTTGTTGCTATAATTGAGGATTGGCGTGGAATTGCTGCAGGTATTCTTTTCCTTTCATTCCTTCACTTTTCTCAGTGTTTCAGAACACAACGCTTCCCCGACGACATTCCTCGGTCGGCAGAGATCATACATTTTGGTGGTCCCTCGAGCCGGATTTTGGCCATCCGGTAGGTTGCCTTTACTACTGGCAGTTGCTGAGAGACAATTGGTGGATGGTCTGGTGATGACGACTGCTGGTTGATTGGGACTCGGTCCCTGGATACTGTGGAGCGCCGCCCGCCAAGCGAGACTTGCGCACTCCTTGTTCTATTCTTTGGTCTATTATAATAGCTGCTTTTGGTAGCGGTTGGTTTCGGTGATTCTCCTCCTTGACAGTAGCTTCGCCACCCGGTGTCCCTGTTTTGCAGTGGTGTCTTGAGGCCTTTGGGTGCGCAGCCTTCTGGTTCTTCAACTGCCCGTTGTCCATGCGGCGATTCAGTGGACGAGGGACATGTCTGATGAATGGTTCAGGAGGGGGTTCGGCGGTAGCTGGCTGCATGTACCGCGTGTGTCTCCGGTGTCGTCTTCGACGATGTCTTCTTTTTGTCCTCTGATGGAATCGGTACGCAGTCGTATGGTCGACCAGTTCCTCTGGGTCGGAGTTGTAAAGTCGCAACCCACGGGGACCGGCCATGTGACTGGTTAAGCATTGTTTGCTGTTGGGGGTGCCTGGGCCTAGCAAAGTTGCACCCGTCAGTATCCACCCTAAATTAGTGTCCTGGGCGATGATGTCCGAATGGTCGGACTTCCTCAGTCCTGCCTTAATGATGGCCAGGTACACATCAGCCCCGATAATCACATCCACCTTTTCTCTGGAGGGGATGTCCGGGTCCGCAAGTTCCAGGCCCGCTGCGACGGCGAGGTCGCCAGGCAGGAATCGAGGGGGTGGCACGTAATCCGACAGATGAGGCAGGATAAGAGCGTTGGTTGTTCAGCCCCGAGCGCCATCGTGACGAGGCAGTATCGTTTTTGACGACTGGGCCTTCGCGGTGTGGCAGCGGGCGCCCCCGGCTCCGTGAACTGGGATTAACGTTGTCCGACGGCGGAGACAGACGCTGAGCGAGAGGTTCGGAGATAAATGTTACCTGGGAACGGGGTCCATCTGGGCACGGGGCTCCACTCGGCGTTGGTCCCCTGATTTGATGAGGACACGTGCAGTAGCAAGGAGGGTCTCCCGCGGTTGATGGGCGGTTAGAGTATGCGACGACACTCCATGAGTCTGGCAGTCTTGAATCGGGGCAGTGGCCACATTTGGACGTGGCGGTGATGCAGTCGTACTGGCGTGAAGCAGAGTATGGTGTCGTCCTTGACACTGTCGACATCGGTTGGTGGAGGGACAATCGCGGAGCAAATGTGCTCCCATGCAGTTGAAACACAGCCTTCGCTGGTTGACAAGGGACTTTCGCTGGTCCAGATTGAGCTCGTTAAATCCTGCACAGGAGCTTAAAGAATGACAGATGAGCCTAGGGCTCTGGGCTGGGGGTGAGGCGGTGTAGGCTGAGAGGCGCGTCCTTTGGATGTTTCGCTGGTGATCGCTCTTGGGCTGATGGGGGTACTCGATGTTGCTTCGGGGCAGCTCCACGAACTCTAACGCCTCAATCCTCGTTTTTAAGAACGCATCCAGCTGTTTGTAGGTCGGTGGTTCCGTTGTGTGGTCCTGTGAGGTCTGCCAATCATGGGCATCTAGGCTGTCAATCGCGTCGTTTGTGGTTTCGCGGAGGGTGCGCAGGCCTGCGGCTGACTTCTTAGCAAGGGCAGGTACGTTGAGGAGCGTCGTCAGGACAGAGTGGACCAAGGCGCGAGTATTATCGTAATGATCCACCAGCCTATCCCAAGAACGGTGCTAATTTTCCTCTGTCACGGGAATATTCTGGGTGGCTCTGGCGGCCTCGTCCCGGAGGCTGGACTTCAAATAATATAGTCTCTTCACATCTACAAGTTCGGGGTGGTCTGCCAGTACCGCTAGAAACAGATCTTTAAAGGGTCGCCATTCCGAATATTTCCCTGAAAATATTGGCATCTGCACCGGGGGAAGTTTTCTGGCATGTGGCCGACTGAAAGTGCCAGTCGCAGCCCTGGACGTGGTCGGAAGGTCAACGGTAAGGGCGTGATGTACCTCGGCGAATTTGATGGCTTCTTCCATGTAAGCCTCGTCGGCTGCCCCATAGAATCCTTCCACGAAGTAGCGGTGGCCCTTAATCGTCTCTGGATTGGCCAGGTGGATTATTTCTTCATTTCGGCTTCGGATGTCCTCCCATTCGAGCTGGAGGTTATGTTGGCGCATTTCCACCGCAAACAACGTTGGCGGACCTCTCTTTTCCAGATTGAGGAATGCACCCGACACCCGTTCCTGGGCGGCGAACTGGGCGCTGATTAATTGTTCGGCCATGAGTTGGTCTTTATTTCCGCGATCCTGGCCATTGTTTTGAGTGTCGGATTGGCAGGGAGCGTTGTCTTGGCATTCAGGATGTACTTCCACCCTGGTCAGGCTCTGGGGTTCACCCAATGTGGCCTTTGCCGTTTTCGATCTGGCGTTGGTCGATGACGCCGGCATTGTCTTCGAATTTGACCGAATTTCCTCTCAAATTCAAACTCCTGGCGGGTTTTTGCGTCTGGACTTTAATGTCCCGCGACCTTGTTATATGCTGCGAGCTGGCAGCAGTGGATTGGATCCGCAGACTAGATCCGGCTCGAGGGTCCAAAATGTATGATCTCTGCCGACCGAGGAATGTCGTCGGGGAAGCGCTGTTTTCTGAAACACTGAGAAAAGTGAAGGAATGAAAGGAAAAGAATACCTGCAGCAATTCCACGCCAATCCTCAATTGTAGCAGTAAGTCTCATCCAATAATCCTCATCCAAAAAGAATACTAACAATCTGGATTGTTTGAACTAATTAAATGGTCTTTATTTGTTTGATGGCCTTAATTTATCTTGATTAAATTACTGCGAACTGTGTCGCCTAAAGGTTTACGAAAAGAGAAAGTTTGTTATTTTTCCTTGACAACCAAAATTGAATATGTCAGTTAGCTGCTGACATTTGTTATTTGGTTGTTATGGTTGCGTTCACTTGCGAATCCACTGGTTGCATCCAGTGAATCCGCAATACCCCCAATGGGCCGATCGAGCCTTTATTTCGAAATCACTTCCCTAATCCATGTTTCTGTTATGACAAGTTTCAGTAGTTCTACATCATCGTTCATTTACCGTCTCCTGAGGAATTTTAAATCGACGCTGTTCGAAATTCAACACTTTTGGTACAAATTTTGTTCCCACACGCTTTACGCCCAAAGCACCCAACAAAATTCTTGATATGCGTCAGTTAAAATGCCAGCATCATCTGCGACTTTCCCGTTTATGAATCGTCAATTGTTGATAATCATTTCTCCCACTTTTTCGTGTTGTTCGATTGTTGATTTACAGGGCGCTTGCCATCATAACGTGCACGTTAGAAGCACTTATACCACTCTACAACCATTGTCTTACTCATAAGCAGACCCACCAAAAGCTATATTTAACATTTGCACAATATTGCTACATTTTGTTCCCTTTTTATAAGCAAATTTAATGCAAATTTAGCCGAAAGCCTTAGTTGCTAGAGCTACTAGATTTAAGTTACTATGTAATTTACTTACATTGTAATAAATAATAAATAATTTAAAAAAAAAATGCAAATTCTCTGGTTTTTTAACAGACGTAAAATCCCCGACTAAACCGAAATACATGTAAAGTGGTGGCAGCGGCCAACAAACTAAACATCCAATATGGCTAACTGATGCACAAATGGCTTCCAGAGATGTTTACCAATACAATAAGGAAAAACCGACCGAATTGGAGTAATGCAACCAATGAAATTTACTTTTTGATCACGTTTCGTTAGTTTAATCGGCGAGCCTGTGGTATTATGGGCAATAAATCTTCTACCTATCTCTGTGAAATTGAAGCTTGTTACGGAGCCTAAATTATCAGGTGTTTACATGATTTGTAATACCATCAACTTTTTTCTTTCCTATCCCGAACTTTATAACGCCACATTTTTCCCAAATAAAAAGCAGGGAAACTGAATCATGTGTAGTGGTCTACTCACAAGCTGTCTATCTTCTCAAAACTTTGTATGAAGCTAATCAGTTCCTGTTCAAGACATCCAAATAAGGCAATCATCAACTTTCGGACTTCCTCATTGATTTGGCGATCAATTTTCCGTTGCGGAATGGGATTACCTACAAGTAAGTTCCTCATTTTAAAATACATGAACTCAAGCTCACTTCACATACTTGTATCCAACTCTTTAGAGTCATTATGATTTTCTAGCGCATCCAGAGTCGTTTGGGTATTCTTAGTTGTCGGACTTAGCACATCCATTTGGAAGAAATTTATGCAAAACATTTGCTCCTGCAGGGCTACTGGTTCAAGTTCACCTAAGACTTTTTCCAGAATTGCATCTAATCTTTCGCGGTCGGAATTTTCTACACCACTTGACCATAAGTCTTTGCTTACACCTAACGTTCCATAAGGCACCCATACTGTGGACTTCTTTGATGATGTTGAACTATCTAAATCCTCACCGAAGGTTCGTATTCTGTCTGAAATTTGTTGTCGAGCCTTAAAATAAAAATATGACTTTAATACCTTAACAGAGTTTATCATCAATTTTAAATACTCACCAAAATAAAGAAATGTTTAATATCTCGTTCGTATATTTTATTTAAAGATGACGTATAAACCTTCGTAAGACCATCGTAGGTTTTGCGATCCATTGCCTTCGTCCAGTGCATTAGTTCTGTATATGGTACCAGTTCTTTATGAACAGCTGAGTGATTTGGAAGCATAAGTTCCGTAGATGGAAGTGTCGCATCTCCGAATTCGTTGCCCAGATGAATAAATAAATTGTTTAAATAACGACTAACAGTAACCGAGAATTTCGCCTTCCATTTCTCGAATCGTTTTCGTTGATCTTGCACAGCCTCAAGACGTAGCAGTGTTGGATCGATGTCACTGTTCATTGCCTGTTGAAGACTTTTAGCAGCGGCTATTGCTGCTTCCCTTCCAGGGGCAGTCTTTAGATCTGGTTCATCTAAAGCCTGTTGATGAGTTAAAGGCAGATCCAATTGACTCTGTAAAATGATGAAACAAAACACTAAGCAATTTTTAAACAAAAAATAAGTTTAATGAAGAAGATGAGGATGATTATCACTTTTCTAAATCAAGCCATCTTTGTTATTGACATAAACACTTGATTACGAATGAATGCTTCGTCAAAAAATAACCAATTGTATCACAAGGCAAGTAGGGGTTAAAGCTTCCTCCAAACACATCCCAGGTTCACTAACTTGCTAATTTTACAAAACAAAAAGTAAAATTGTTTTTTCTTCTTTTTTTTTATTAGACTTCTCTCGGCGAACGTATAGCGCCGAGAGGGCGCCCCAATATGCCATCAAATAGCTGTTGCAGTTCTTTTTGAACAGTTGCAGGTTGTAACGCTCCGGGAACACTCGCGTGGGAAGGGAGTTCCACAGCTTCCCCGCTCTGTAACGGAACGAGTTCTGATGCAAGGATGTTCGCGACATCGGGAGATGAACCACAAACGGGTGCGATCCGTCGGATTGTCTTGTGGAGCCCATATAAACCGAATTGCGTAGAACAATACCAAGAATCTCCGAAGAACAGCACCCGTGATAATATCTGTAAAACAGACAGAGATCGGCTACGCGCCTTCGATGTGATAGCGAATGTAGTGCCGACGTCAGTGCCGAGTCCCCGATGAGGCGGATCGCTCGTCTCCGTATGCTCTCAAATAGGTCGAGGGTATGTTTAGGAGCCGAGCTCCAAACATGAGAGCAATATTCCAGCGCGGGTCTAATTTGGGATTTATATAGGAGAAGAAGTTGGGCCGGAGTAAAATATTTCTTGGCTCTAAAAAGATAGCTCAGTTTTCCTGAGGCTGACATGGCGACATTCGACACGTGATTATGCCATGATACATTCCCACAGACCGTGACGCCAAGCAATTTCAAACTTTCCCCAGCCTCGAGCGCCCGGCCACTCATCATCAGCTGTGGAACCGATGATCCACTTTTCTTTGTGAATGTTGTATATCGTGTCTTCGCTGCATTGAAGTCGACGAGATTGGCCCTTCCCCACTGCAGGACCCTATCTAGATCCTGATTCGGAGAGTCAATCTGTCTACATCTCAGCTGATGCGATGCAGATGCACCAATCGGCCGAACGCTCGAAAAGGAGGAAACAAGCGTACTATCATTCGCAAAACTGAACACTTTGTTATCCGTTGTCTCCAACAAATCATTTATATGAAGCAAGAACAAGGTTGGAGCCAAAATAGAACCTTGAGGCACCCCCGAATTAACAAGATACAGATCCGAACACTCGCCATCCACAACAACCCGGATCGATCGATTCTCGAGGAAGCTCTTCGTCCAGTCGCAAAGCTGTTGGGAAAGTCCATATGAACGGAGTTTGCTCAGCAATGCGTGACCAGACCAGACCAGACGTGGTCAAAAGCCTTGGAGATATCCAATGCGACCGCCCTTGACTCACCATGCCGTTCAACCGCAGATGTCCATATATCGGTTATAAGTGTCAAAAGGTCTCCCGTGGACCACCTGCCACGGAATCCGTATTGACGGTCATTCAGAAGTCCGTTGCACTCCAAATACTTAACTAACTCTGTATCGATGACTTTTTCGATTACCTTAGATAAAATAGACAGGTATGCTATCGGACGGTAACTTTGTGGGAGACACCTTTTCCCGTCTTTGGGATTGGCAGAATTCGAGCGATTTTCCAGCAGGCAGGAAAGGCCCTCCGTGCATAAGATAAGCGGAAGAGTCTGCCAAGAACCGGCGATAGTTCTGGAGCACAGTTCTTAGGGACTATTGCTGGTATTCCGTCCGGGCCGGTTGCCTTCCTACAATCCAGTTCACGTAGAATGCGTTGAATAGTGCGCGGACAAAATCTGACATCGCGCATCGAAGACCGTACCGGCGAGATCACAGGTGGTTTCAAAAGGCCGGGATCGAGGTATTAATTTACGAACACATTAGCTTTATCCTTTGAATTCGTGACTAACGTCCCGCTGTCTGTCATCAACGGAGAGAATGAGGAGGAAGCGAAGTTACCGCTGACAGCTTTTGCCATTGGCCAGAAGGAGCGCGAACGAGTTGGGCACCGAAGGAGCTTATTGATCACCCTGTCGTCGTGAGCCTTCTTCGCGGTATCAATCGCCTGGTTGCACGCGTTTCTGACTCTAACAAAATTCGTTCTGTTAACATCGGTGGAATTGGAGTGCCATTGCTTAAAAACTCTATTTTTTGCCGCTGTAATCTGCTCGCATTTTTTATCAAACCAAGGTTTATCAGACGAACTTCGTTTGAAGGAATGTGGAATATACATCTCCATCCCCAGAAGAATAATCTCTGATACCGACTCCGCGCAAGCGTTAACATCGGAGTTTCCGAAGAACACCTCGGACCATGGAAAGGATGCGAAGAAATCTCGCAAATCCTCCCAGTTAGCAAGCCCATACTTCCATACATGGCAAAGCTGCCTAGGCCGGTTATTCAGTTGATATGCAAGTGCTTCCCCAGTGGCACAGAAACCTCTACGGTATAAATACTCGGTTCGGATGTCAAAAACAGATCCAGAATGTTCGCATAATCGCATCGGACATCCGGCACTCGCGTTGGCTCCCCCACGAGTTGAGTCAAGTTGTGGCTTACAGCAAACATCTCCGCCAGCCACCTAGCCTCGTCGGTTCTGTTAGAATGTAACAACCAGCCGGAATTGTGCACATTAAAATCACCAAGGACAACAACTTCAGAAGCTGGGTGGTTGATCTGTATCCAGTCGACGGTATGTGAAAGATGTTCAAAAAATGTCGCCGGTCGATCGTCATTCGGGGAGCGGTAAAGGCAACAAAGAAATTTAACGGAATTCCTCAGCACGACCATCAACCATATGATGTCTATATTATTGGGTTCCAACGCCTCCATCCTCTGGCAAGCCAGATTGGACCGCGCGAAGACGCAGACTCCGCCCTTAAAACGGAATCTCGAATGTTAGTCGTATCTTGAGCAACGAAGATATGTCGAATCAGTTGATGAATCGACCTGGGTCTCAGTTAGGGCAAGGATATCAGGTTTCGTTGTTTGCAAATATTGGTGAACGGCGTTTACATTCGTATTGGTGCAACCGATGCCCCTGATGTTACAAAATGCCGTCACCAGTCGAGCGTGGGCAGAGTCTCGAGAGCGAGCCCGGTTATGCGATGAGGAACCTGATAAATTTCCATTATTTATCATGATATCTGCATGATGTTCCCCCTGACATAGTACCCCCCGGAGATCCGAATGAGAGACTAGTTTACCTCCGGAATTCTTTATATCAGAAGGTACCATCATGACTTATCTCCGTGTCAGTCCGGGCCATCAGCCACACATCCGAAACACCGTCGAAGATTTCTCTCGGCGATATCGCGGAATGTACAGCGTGACGGGGTGGTATCTCACCTTGGGACCGACTACCACCTAACCAACCTTTTCTCGAACCGGTCCATCAGCCAAGCTCCGAAAGATGGCCAGGGATTTCTGCCAGCCATTTCACGGAGCATAAAGCTTGATGGGGTGATATTTCACCGGGCGCACAGGGCGTTGGGACCCCGGCTACCACTCGGCCTTTGGTTACCCAACTATCACAATAGCACGGAGTAGTTAATTGAAGCTACGCTTGTGTAGCTTGCTTCCTTACTATCTTGTTCCCTAAGACGGATTAGACAAATCTGAATAAAATAAAAAACTAACCTCATCAAGTCAGCTCGTAAGTTGTAAATCGTACACTGAACGTATTTACCGAAACCGAAGAAACATTACTCAGTGTGAAGCTAAGCTCGCTACGTGCCTTAAAAAATCGTTGGAATGGTTACTTTCGATTTAAAAATGTTCAAATAATAGTGAAATGAATGCTTTGGTGACGCTAAAAATATAACAAAATATTGTCGTTTTTCTAATAGCATTTCAGCGCTAGAGGTTGGCCATTCTTAAGAGAATAGTGTGGTCTTAACTATATGTCTAGTTTTAAAAAGACTATAGCAAAATAATAACGGAACTCAAAAATTATTCATTTATATTTTTAGAAATTACCGAAGAGACATTTTAATCATTTCTTTAGTTCTAAAAATTGTGCTACCCAAGTGACTTCGACCAGCTTTCTGACATTGTTCAAGTCGGATTCTCAAATTCTCAAAAACACAGTGAAAAGTTACTTTGGAAGGTATGTTAAGGTCCCACACCTACATTTTCACCCACACTCGCTCTCTCCCTATCTGAATAATCAATAACAAGTAGAAAACAAAAAAATAAAAAAAAAAATAAAAAAAACTACCTGATAAAAGATAAAATATAAGTAAAATAAAAAGTTGGCGGCGAAAAGAAAAAGAAAAACCTTGACAGAAGGCCAGGAAGATCCTTGTCCCTGTTCAATCCAAGTTGACATGCAGTCTCCACGTGACATCCCTGGATAGCTACTTTTTCATCCGCCAAGTAGTGAACCAGTGCATGCAGCGACATCCTGAGAAAGGTTGGCGCAAGGTTAAAAATCTTGCCCAAAAAAATAAATTGTTATCGACAATTTAACAAGTCTCGGATAAAGGCCGGATATCGATGGAGAGACTTCCTAAATAAGGCCAATACCGGATACCGGTTGTAGTGCCAATGATGATGATTGTTATAATAGATGTATTGTTGCCGGATTACTTTCATAAATTCTTGATTTTAAGTACTGTGGGGGTTCTTAAAGCTCACCTGAGGCACCCCCCATATTCACAACCCATATTTGCATCCCATCACCAGCATACCTGAAACATTTCCTTTCTCAAGGACATTTAATGCATCCAACGCATTATCTGGAAATCCCTAAAGAGAATTCTCACAGCATTCACGCATTTAATGCGTTATTCAAATTCCCCGTAAAGAATTCTTAACATCATACGGCATCATAAATCCCAAACCATTCGACACCCTCTGTCATCGTTAATATGCTATATCGGACAGCTTGTTTATGCAGCTGCAATAAACCGACCCGCGATTCGTTTGTCCAATCGACAAACAATTACCGCATCCCAAGCATTATCATCGAAACCGAATCCTCTAGCATTTCCTAGTACAAACAAGAACTCGGTTCCTATAGCAGTCAGAGATGCCATAAACATTTAAAATACATTAGCACCTCTTCCCAATGGTGATACATCTATTAACGTGTCTGCACCACTTATCCACGACTGTAATGATGCCCTTATTTGCTTTTAGCACCATTTCTCCTATGAATTGCCGCCTATTATAGCTACAATGCATAGGTTAAACAATGATCTATTCGATCCCTTTGTTCTTTTTTTTTCCTCGTTTCAGGTTTCGTTTATCCTTTGCTAAATGCATCGATAAACACGGTGATGAGTACGATCACAAACGCACACTACCGCGTGCCAGAGATCCTTTTCACCGCACCACCAAACTCACCCCAAACGAGGGTTGAATCATTTAGTCGTCTACCATCCGTCAGTGCGCGTACGTCGAGTTTTTTTCTTTCTTATCATCCCCCGTAGGGTGTGCACCGGAGTCTGCACCCCTGCGGGACGTATCCCTTTTACTCGCGTAATTATGTATTCCGCGAATGTTTATACCGGGTTTGAAGCAAATAGAAATAATTTAACATAAAGTGAATGTATCACAATCACCACAACTCTCAATAACTAACATTAAAAATAAAAAAACCTTTTATATAAATCAAAACAAGAGTCTTATTTTCCTCTTCTTGGTGGATAGTTGCAGTACTGCCGAATGCATTGGTAAGGATTAGTGAGTGTGTCTACAAGTGGAAGACTTTCAATCGTGACAATGTGTTTTCGTTTTATGTAAAGATTGTGGTTTGCCGTGCACTGTTCACATCCATATAAATCAATAAGTAAAAACAATTCGAATTCATTAATCAACTGTGAACTCGTCATATAAACGCTATCCTGGTATCCGCGGGGCACTTTTATCCTCGCGTCGTGTCTGGTGAAGTCTTTCCCGCGGAACTTTGTCTTTGTGATGGCGGTGGAACGAAGTGAACCGACTGCCCATGCCTGGAACAATACTTCCTTCCCCACAGTACCCCACAAAAAATAAACATTTGTAGTAAGATCCCCATCCGTGGGTTTCGGTATCTTGCCGAAAATCTGGATTTCGAAATATGTAGCCTTTCGAGAACCGAGGAAATTTGTTTAAAATCCGAAATTTTTAATTACCATGGCCAAACAAAGTGAGAAACCTATCTCGTCGACGGCAGTTTGATAAGTCAGTGACTTTTTGAATAAAAATATTTTTTCGGCAAATAAGCATTTTATTTCTCAACATAGTCTCCTTTTAGCTCGATACATTTAGTCCAGCGGTCTTCCAAATAATAGGTTCTGCTTCTGCCTCGTGATCCGTATCATCGGATTAGCTGTGCAATCCGTTTTGCGAATGTTAAATAAACTCAAAAAACCCTGTGGGGATTCGCTCATCTTACGCAAAGATCCACCCACAATTCCACCCCCAACTCCCTTTCTAAACCTGCAAACGTTTTCTTCATCAACGACAACGAATGCACCTAATGCATCACCTAAAATTTCCTGTGAAGAATTCATTAACATCCATGCATCCAATACATCTTCAAAATTCTCTGAAAGAATTCTTTACAACATACATGCATCATAAATTTGAAAAACCTATCGGCGCCCATGTCTACCAGCGTACACACGTGGGCAGCATAGGTTCCTGGTTTATCTACAGTCTCGGCAGCCTTTTGTCCAATCGACAAAAGTAATTTGCGCATCTAGCGTGTTGGCGCCAAGAATCGAATTCTACAGCGTATCAACATGCAAACAAAGGATTCGACCCTTTCCGTCAGCAAAGATACAGTGCATAATCACCACTGTGTATCTGAATTGCTTTTAGTACCAATTTCCCTAATGGCTTGCACACTATTTACGCAGCTGCACCATGTATCCTATGATGTCCTTTGTTCATCCTCCTTTCTCAGTTTCGTTTTCCCATGAGCTTCGTTGCATGAGTAAACAATGGATCATTAGCACTCTAGCTAAGATCGACCCGGAGAGATCCTCTCCAATTCACCACCACAAAGAGAAACTTCACGTTTCTCTCGAGGAAAAAAAAACTCGCCTTAGCTGAGAGAAGACTCACCAGAGCGTCTCGAGGTTAATCACTGGGTAAGCGAGTCGAAATACAGCCACCAAACGAGTCGGTCGCGTTGGAAGTTCAGCAGAGTGCGCACGGGAGTGGGCACACACCCCAGTCGAGTGTTTTTTACTTTTCAACTCGGGGACGTTTCAGTTCTTTCTGTCTGTGAAATAACGTAAAGTCATTTCAATATTACATTGAACGAAAAACTCCGCCAACTCCCTCTTCCCACTGACAGGAACCTAACGACGGTTGAGATAAATAACGCTGCAACTCGGCTTCACGAGATTCTAGTTGAAACTTCTGAGACTCATGTCCCGTAGTATAAACTTGAAAAGACTTATCAGATTCCCCTTGACGACCTCACTCTTCGTGTCATCCGGGAGCGTAAAAAGCTCTGTAGAATGAGATGTCGTCACCGCTTTACCCAAAGGGAACCATTATTGCGATCCATCATTCACAATATTGGTACACTGATAAAACAAAGAACCCAAAACAATCGTACCCGACAATTGGAAGACAAACTCAAGGGTATTCAGGTGGACCAGAACGTTTACAAAAATCTTAAAAATATATGTGGCACTTCTCGTATCACTGGTCCAATCATACACACACAATCATACACGACGTTGTTAATAATGACACCAATAAAGCAAATATCATTGGAGAGACCCTCGAAAATAATCACAGTATTACTCTCCAGGATGGGGACCCGGGTGCAATCATTAATTTAGAGGTCCAAAATAAACTAGACAACTTTAACGAGCCAATTGTTGTCTTTAACCCATCTAACAGTGCATACTTCGATGACACATGCGATAATGGTCACGGTTTCGTCACGCCAAATACCCTACAAAATCTAGTAATATCTCGAAACCCCAAGAAGTCACCCGGTGTCGACAACATGTCGTACCACTCGTTGCGAAGGCTTTTTGCTTAATTCTTTATAAAGCCCTCCATTCTGTTCAACCATGCCTATAACATGGGGTACTTTCCCCAAGCCTGGAAGCATGCTGTTGTCTGCCCAATAGCAAAAGCTGGGAAACCAAATTATCACCCCTCAAGCTTTCGTCCTATTTCGCTCTTCACCTGCATCAGTAAAATATATGAACAGTTCATATACGAGAAGCTAAATAAGTTTATCAGTGTCCGGAATCTAATACCTGACTTATAATTCGGATTTAGAAGAGCGCACAGCACCACCATGGCTCTCAACATATTTCAAAACCACGTCTGTGTGCGCCTCTTTAATAAGGAACCTACCATTGCGGTGAGCCTGGACATTGAAAAGGCTTTTGACACAACCTGGATCTAAGGTCTCGTTTTCAAATTACTGAATACTGGCCTCAGTAGAACGCTGTGTGGTATCATCTACCAGTTCGTTCTAAACAGAACCTTCCAAGTTCGAGTGAATGAAAAGCTTTCCGGAACTTTCAACATCGCTGCAGCCGTACCACAGGGCTGCAGTCTAGGCCCCATCTTGTTTAATATATACACCTTAGATATTCCTCGCCCTGCGGACGGGAGAGTAAACCAGATACGCTAGGCGGATGACGTCCTAGTGTACACGTCATCTAAAAGCCAAAAACTCGCAACAAACCGAGTCAACCGTCATCTAGACGAACTGTATCAGTATTACAGTCGATGGAAAATTCGACTTAACCCATCCAAAGCAGTAGCTATAATTCTAAGTAGTAAACACTCCCAACCTACTTCTCGATATTCACAGAATATCCGTATAAAAAAAGGAGGTACTACGATTAGACCACAGGACAGGATGAAATATCTTGGGGTCATCTATACCCCAAAAATGAATTTCATCAAACATGTGACCCACATTCTTCAAAGGGGCCTCGGTCGTTGTAAGCAACGACACAACATCTTGAAGTGGAACAGCAAAGTTGACACCAAGGTTAAGCTTCTCTGCTATAAGTAGCTAATCCGATCTGGAATATCGCACGCCTTTCCCATATGGTCCTGCATATCTTCGGTTCAAATGGAAAGACTTCGAGTTTTCGAAAGAAACCTCCTCAGAAGATGCATCAACCACTCTAGAAGGCCCGATGGTCGCCATTACCCAAACTCCCACCTATATGAAGATGCCTCCATTATCCCGATCGACAAGTACTTGCTACAATTAGCATACAAGTATCTCGAAAGCAGTCAGAACAGCGAGAACCTACTTGTACGGGCCTACGTTCTTCACCCTTCTCTCTCTCTCGATCTCACCCCGACCAAAGCGCAGATCATCAGAGGCTAAAGGCGTGATCTGCTTTTACTACCGCACTCAAGACCTACCGGTCTTGTATGATTTTTCTCGCACCATCCCTCCATCCAAGTAGTTAGAGAACACCTTAACTAACCCTATCCACACTATCCTTAGATACCTCCTACCCTTTCTTTTCAGATATCTTGAGACCGAGCCCAAAATCTTCACGGATGTGGGTGATTCTGGTTATCGCAAGATGACCAGAAGCCAGAGACAAGATGAAGGACAGATTTGTCCTTGTCCCGCCAAAGTCGGCCTCTCGCCTCCCACTTTTTTTTTAGAGCAGCAGGAGTCTCACGGTCGTAAAGAGACAACTTGACAGAGTAAAGAGAAACAATTGATTACAAGTGATTTGTATTGAGGAATTATATTAAAATTATGACCCTGGAATAAAGGAACACCAGAGCGCGGTATTAGTTGGGCTTTATACTAAGTGTTCACTTCGAGAGGTTCAGAGACATCTGTAACGCAAAGTTGCAGAATCGTTTGGCCGGCTGGCGCCGGAATACAGTTCACAAGGAGGGCGGAAATTGAGACGACGCCGGAGAAAGCGCCGTTCACAGACCAGTAACAATGCTCTACCTCTTCTTCATCCCGGACTATGCTCTGACATTTAAGGTTACTTCAAAATCCTCTTTTGAGCGCGTAAAAAAATAAAATAAAATAAAACCAGCTCTAAATCTAGAGCAACACTCAATAACCCGACAAATATTACTTGGAAGCTATGAATTCTTATATGGCGCAAGGCTAATACCCCAGCCCGTAAAAATAAATTATTATGGAAAATTTAACAACCCTCGAGACTTGGTCTTGGCCAAGAGCGGATCCCGGTTGTAGTGCCGATGATGATGAATTCTTATAATTAAAATGTTAAATACCATGGAGGTTTATCAGAAAAGTTTTGATGGTTTCTCGGGCAGAACGAAACAAAATTATACTTATGAATAATAATTAATAATAGCAGCATGGTTTCTCCTTCGTAGTGTGACCAGATAAAATAATATTAATAAACGGTTCAATCTGTCCGACATCTGTTCCCAAGACAACCCCCTAAGATTACTTTGCTAAATTGCGCACCAAATGGTATTTTAAAGAGCTCTTAAAAGTCAAAACATAGTGGAGCTCCCCTAAGAACTTTAAAAATGTCTATGGATTAGGGAATGACATTCTCAATGGCATATTTATGACTCACTGCTGTCACACGATGTCGAATTATAAAACCAAACCCAATAGTAATATACTCACAACAACACGATTAAGCTCCTTCATCAACTTGATGTTGTTGTTATTGGCGATTTCAATCATTGCATTCTTCCCGCCGATTTTCTCCATAGTTTCCTTGACATGACTTAGAATCTCATCATAGATATCCAGGCGGTTCTCAAACTTTTCCGCTTCCCCTATAGCTGTTTCAATGTGCTTCATTAATGAGACCACTTGTTGTTCTGACGCCAGAACACTTTGTATATTTGCCTAAAATAGGTTAATTTAAAATCGATACTCAATAAATGTCATTAATTATGGTCTCACGCCATCCAGGTCCTGCAACTCTTTACTTAGTTGTTCTATGAATGTTTCGGCATCTTTTATAGCGAAATCACACTCAGAGAAGAGTCTCATCAGTTCAGAAGCTTCTTTATCCGAAATCATGTGATAGTCAGCACTTTCACCCTCCTCATCTTCAGTGTCTGGAGTGATTTTTTCGTCTCCGCCGCCAGTGGCGATTTTCTCAGGAGACTTTTCAGTCAACCAGGCCATTGGTACATTTTTGAATTCCGCACGAACTGTACGCCCATATTTAGATATTTGCTTATATAGAACCGCCAGGAAATTCTGTCGTTCATGCAAATTGATAGCGTACCACTTGTAGAGTTTTTCCACCTGCATATCCAGTTCATGGGTCTCGAACTCTTCATTCTTCCCATCAACATATTTGATTTCTTCCAATTGCCAACTTCGCTTCTTCTTATAGTCACCTTCTTTTTCGGCCTGCTTCACTAGGCATACCGTCACTACCGGAACCGGAGGCGGAGTCGTCACGATGCACAGATAACAAGCCTTCTTCTTTTTGAATGTTTTTGTGACGGTCACAACGGAGAGCACTCTTTCACCTGTACTATTGAACAGCTCTTTCTGTAGAATATGTTTTATGTTGGCCAAAGTGCCAATTGTTAACATGATGGGAGTTTATTGTGGATGAAGATGTTATTGTCCTATTTGAAATGATGGAAACTTCATGAAATTCATTGAACTGGCGAACGTTGTTTTAATGCTTTTTGTATTACAAATGACATTTATGCAATTTGACATTTATTAGGCTGGCATTGACAGCTGCTTAACTTTTGATGCTCTTGACAGTTGACAATGACTTTATTGAGACTTACGACATGTAGGTTTTGAAGCTTGTAAGTTATTATATTATTTGGGTTTAACTCCACGGACTGCCTGCAATGCATGGCTCTGCTGCGGCAACGACTTATATTTAATATTTTGACATGAAGGGTTGTTTTCTATTTTGATTTTATATAATTTTATCTCCTTTCTTCTTGCAGCATAGAGGTTTGCATTAAAACTTTCTCCCGGGATAATATTTTTGAGTGACTTGTATCGCCCGCGTTCGTCATTCACCAAGAAAGGGGTGAAACGCCTTTATCAAATGACCTCCCAATACCCATAGTACTCTTATTATCCGAAATGCGCACAGCACCACTATGGCTCTAAATATATTTCAAAACCAGGCCTGTGTGCGCCCCTTTAACAAGGAACCCACCATTGTGGTGAGCCTGGACATTGAAAAGGCTTTTGACACAACGTGGATCGAAGGTCTTGTCTTTAAATTACTGAACACTGCCCGCAGTAGAATGTTGTGTGGTATCATCTACCAGTTCGTTCGAAATAGAACCTTTCAAGTTCAGGTGAATGGAAAGTTATCCCGAACTTTCACCTCCGCCGCGGGTGTACCACAAGGCCCCTTTCTAGGTCCCATCTTATTTAATATCTACACCTCAGATATTCCTCGCCGTGCTGGCGGGAGAGTAAACCAGTTATGCTATGCGAATGACGTCCTAGTGTATACGTCACCCAAAGGCCCTAAACTCAGAACAAATCGAATCAACCGTCATCTGGACAAACCGTGTCAGTACTACAGTCGACAGAAAATTTGACTTAATCCTTCCAAAGCAGTAGCTACAATCTAACTTCTAGATATCCACAGAATATTCGAATACAAATAGGAGTTACTACGATTAGACTACAGGACGGGATGAAATATCTTGGGGTTATTTAAATCTCGGAAATGAATTTCATCAAACAGGTGACTAATGTTACTATTATTTATTGGCCTGTAGAAACCCGGAAGTCCATGACCTTGCCGACTCGACTCCGACATCGTTCCCTGTCCTGTGCACTCTCCTTCCATGAATGACCATCCGATCCAATCTCCTCAAGGTCAAACCTAACATTGTCCTACCATCAAGAATTCTATACACGGTGCTATCGTTGCTCATTCGCACCACATATCCGGCCCATCTTAATCTTAGCGACCTGATTACTCTCACTATTGTAGGTTTGGGGTATAGCTCTTCCAATCCGTGGTTGTGGGTTTCCTCCATTGTCCTGCCTCCTCGTCATGTTTACCTCCAAAGATACCCTTTAAAACTTTATTCTCGAATACGCGACATTTGTTTTCTTTCTATTTTATGAAAACCCATATTTGGCATCCGACTAGAACAATCGTCATGATTATCGTTCTATAGACACGAAGCTTTATGTTACGTGATACCAGTTTGGATTTCAGCAGTTTACTGACTGCGTGCCAACTGGCGTTGCCGGAGTGTAGTCTTTTATTAATTTCCTTCGGTATTTCGTTACTGGCCGTCAGTATTGTTCCCAGATATTTAAATTCTTAACTTTTTCATAAATCTTGCCTCTGATGTTTATATGTGTTCCTTGAGGTCCACCTGCTCGCGCCGTAATCATGTATTTTGTTTTGTCTTCATTTTTTCTAGGCCCAACTCTTCTCCCACTTGCATGATTATTTCACAGTTGGTAGATTATCGCCCAAAACTGTGATGTTATAAAGGTGTTTGCGATTCGTTGGCCGCCGATGGACGGTCACAACGAACAATGGCTGTCGAACTCGTTCGGCACAAAAGGGGAGAGAAAAGCGCGGTCACGGTATAAGATAAAGTGACGGTCTTACAATTCAGTGTTTTACTTTTCAACAATAACGCACAACAATCCAATTTACTTTATATGAGATTGAGTTAGTTTATTTGACATTTTAAGTTTGATTAACAACAACGACAATGAATAACTTGTTGTTCCGTTTGACTGGTGCTAATGGCGCTTGTTCCGATGTTGTGCGCGCGATGAAGGTTGGTTGCAGACGATGTGCACGTGACGAGAGTTGATTGGAGGCTGAGGTTGAGTAACGACGCCGAATAACCGCCAATTCAAAAAAGGGACGCTGCTGACCGCGTCGTTGGTGACAATCGGCCAGCTGGTCCGTGACTGCTTCCGCGCAACTGGTGTACTGCGAATGTACTAGATTTATCCAGCACTTCCAACTGCCAATCCGCAACAGTGATGTATATGTGTGACCGTGATCCCGTTGAGGGATGATTCGGCCATGTTGTCGTCTTGTACCTTTTTGATGACATACTGGAGCACAAAGTTAAAAAGACATGGTGAGGGGCCATCCCCCAGTCTTAGTCCGTCGCGATTTCAAATGGTTCTGAGAGGTCGTTTTCTATTCTAACTCGCCCTTTATTTTCGTTCATGAATATTTGTATGAGAACGGTATAGTTTTTCGAGATCCCAGTTCAACTACAATATGGTAAAGTCTTCGTCTTGCGACTGAGTCGTAGCCTTTTTTGAAGTCAACGAACAGTTGGTGAACCGTCTCTCCATATTCCCACATCTTTTCCAGCAGTTGCCTTACTGTGAACATTTGGTCGCTCGTTGACGGGTTCCTACGGAATCCGCACTAGTCTTCCAGTATTTCTTCTACGTACGGTGTGATCCCCACCAGTACGACATTTGTAAGTGTTTTGTATGTGGTTGAGAGCAATATATTCCTCTGGAGTGTTCGCAGTCAGATCTGTCGCCTTTTTGAAAATGGGGACGACTATTGAGGCTTACCATTCTCTCGAGGTGCCTTCCTTAACCCATATTTTTAATAAGTTCGTGGATCTTTCCAGTGGTTCCCTCTCCTCCATGCTTCACAAGGTCTGCCGGTATGCAGTTGACTCCGGGGGCATTGTTGTTTTGCAATCGATTTATTGCGTCTACAACTTCGTTGAAAGAGGGCTCTGAGATCTGAGGCTCGGCTGTATGTACGCCTGGTGCATTTATTTGTAGTTGATGGATGCGCTCATTGAACAGGTTTTCAAAGTACTGCTTCCAACTTGTCACGATATTGTTAGTTTCTGTGACCAGACAGCCGTTTGCGTCTCGAATTAGTTTGGCTCTCCTTCGGTAGCCATTTCTAATTGAATTTATGCCACCATACATACCTCTGATGTCCTTTGCTTTGGCATTTTCTAGGATTTTTTCGATCCGAGTCTATTCCCGTGGCGTTGTATGTGTATCTTTCTGCGTTGACTTCAGCAGATCTTTCTACGTGGATCACTCTGAGGCGTTTACATTGTTCGATCTTCGCCTTGCACTCATCGTCAAACCAAGATTTGGACTTAATTGTTTTTCTTAATCCTAATACCTTTTGGGCTGTTTATTTGATTGCGTCTCTGACCGATGCCAATTTAGTCTCCACACTATTGGCCTCCCCCTCCTCACTACTCCCATTCTCTAGGATGCCAAATCTACTCGTTAGTTCGTCTTGATATTCAGCTCTTTTGCATAGGTCTTTTAGTTTATCAATGTCGAACTTTTTGCTCGTCTCGCGTGACTGCCTGTGCGGGTTTGCTGCGAGCCGACTCCTAATTTTGCCCATTACTAGATGATCGGAGTCGCAATCTACTACTCTATATAATCTTACGCCAAGGATATTTGAGTGGTGTCTTTTGAATATGGGGAAATGGTCTATTTGGTTACGCATTACTTCGTCGGGTGATATCCATGGGCTTTACGAATTTGCTTGTGCTGGAGCATCCTACTTTTACAACATTTTGAAATGGAGCAATAAATTTGAAGCCGAAGTTAAGCTCCTCTCTTATAAGCAGCCAATTCCATCTGAAATATCGTACGCCTTTCTCATATGGTCCTGTATATCTTCGGCCCAAATGGAAATACTTCGAGTTTTCGAAAGGAAACTCCTCAGAAATTGCACCAACCACTCTAGAAAGCCTGACGGTCGTCATTACCCCAGCTCTCTCCTATACGAGGGTGCCACCATTACCCCTATCGACGAGTACTTGCTACAATCAGCATATAAGTACCTCCAAAGCATTCAGATCAGCGAGAACCTTCTTGTACGGGAGTCTTGCGTTCTTAACCCTCTCTCCATCAATCTCTTCGAATCCGACCACCACAATTTCTTCTTCAGTATAAAACTAAGAAAGCCCCCTTCCCAACAACATTTGCATATATAATAGCGGATCCCTGGACCCATCCCATAGGGTTTACTACTGACACACTACGCGCACGCACGCACAGTACAAGATGGCACAAACATACAGACACACATCGATCAAAGCGCAGATTATCAGACGGCAAGAAAGTGATCTGCGTTTACTGCCGCACTCAAGACCTCCCAATGTTGTATGATTTCCTTCCCGCCAACCCTCCATCTAAGTAGTTAGAGAACACCTGAACTAACCCTGCCCACACTATCCTTAGATACCTCGCCCCTTTTTCTTTTTCAGATATCTTGAGACCGACCCCAACATCCTCATCGATGTGGGTGAGGAGCTGTCTAAGAGATCCCTAGTCCTTTTATGGACTTATTGTGGCTCGAAAATATGGCGTCAAATCAAAATGGAGTAAATAAACTTTACAGGTATTTCTCAATATCCTGAATTTCGCTGGAATCCTCTATCAGGAAACAACTGGAATAAAGATACAAAGACAGGACTTGTCACAGAGTATGCTGAATTTCTTTAAGAGGAACAGGAAAACCCATAAGAACGAACTTCAAGCAAATAGCTCCCAATCACAAAAAAAAATAACAAATATGATATTGTGACGCATATGACAGTCAGTACTGGAATATTCGGGAAAGTCCAAAACAAGTACTGGAATATTCTATAAAGTACTGGAAAACTGGAGACTAGAACATTCAAGATTATGGAACGAACAGAAACGAAATACCGGAATGAGAATGTGACAAACGATAAAAAAGACGTCGACACAGCTGATGGTGACAGATAAGAAGAGAAAAAGCGAAGCAAGCGATAGAAAAGAAAATCGTTGAGTGTTATATTAATTAAATTAAAAATCGATTTAACGGCTCTTATTTATTCAAAATAATCAATCCAGCGAACCCTAAGCTCGCTACAATTGGTGTCAGAAGTGGGGTTGATTATTAGTGAAGTAAATAAGCTGTGAAAGCGTGTTGTGACGATGTCAGGTCGACATTTGGAGGATCTTCGCGTTCCTGAGTTGAAGAAATAACTTGAGGACCGGAATCTGGATAGCAGAGGACAGAAGCAAATTCTTCGACAGCGCCTACAAGCAGCAATGGAGAAAGAGGGTATTAATGTTGACACATATATTCTTGCGATTGCGCCAGACTGTCCGAATGGAGAAGAAACGCCGAGTCAAGATGGCGCCAATGTAACGGAAAAGAGTTCGCCACAGTTGGACATTTCGGAGATGCTCGGGATGACGATAAAATTGGACGCGCAAGCTACAGATGTTAATGCAAAGTTTGATGCCCAAAATTCAAAATTGGACGCGCAAGCTGCAGATGTTAATGCAAAGTTGGATGTCCAAAATTTAAAATTCGACGCACAAGCTGCAGATCTGAATGCAAAATTGGATGCTCAAACGCAGTGTAATTTTCAGCACTTTAAGGAAGAAATTCAGTCAAAAATTCGAAACGAAGTAGAAAATCTGGATATAAAAGTCACAGATGAAATAACGCGAATCGAAAAGAGACTTGAGTGTGTTGAGAGAAATAAGACATCGTCAGGCAATCAACATGACTACAAAGATACAAGGATGCAACCGCCAACCTTCGATGGAACGGGACCCTTCTCCGTATTTATACGTCAGTTCGACGCCGCGGCCAATTATAATAAGTGGTCGGTTGAGCAAAAATCAACATCGCTAATATTGTCACTCCGCGGGGCGGGTGCAGAATTGCTACAAACCATACCAGCAGAGAAGCAAACAAATTTCCAAGCGGTAAGAGACGGCCTTGAAGCTAGGTATGGAGACAACCACATGCAGCAGGTCTACCGCATGCAACTACGGAGCAGAATGCAGAAACCTGGAGAAAATCTTCAACAGTTGTAGGCAGACATTGAGCGATTGGCAAACTTGGCTTATACAAATATGAGTAAAGAATTTCTGAACGAGGTAGCAATGGATGTATTTTTAAACGCACTCCAAGATCGGGACTTGCAACAAGTCGTTCGTTTGGCGGGAAAGAAGACGACTAATGAAATTCTGGCGTTCGCATTGGCATATGAATCTGCTAAACTGGTTACCAGGAGTACATATAGAGTCCGAGAAACATCCGTCGAGGAATAGTCCTGCCAAAGAATCGGGCATGTACAATGGAGAACCCCGAGACCTGTTATGAAGTGCTGGACATGCGGCGGAGTCGGCCACATCTCTGTCGACTGTAGGAAACGTCGACGAATGAATGAAACATCGAGTGAGAATTGTTGTCCATGCGCTTGTCATAAGAGGAGACTATCAACGGAACAACCTAAGGTGAAGAAACACATTGTACCTGTCAGAGTACTAAATGCGTCCGAAGAGCCAGTCGCAGTAAGAAAGGGAGAGTTAACCGCAGAATGTGCACCCGCATCAATGATAAGCTCAATTCAGCAAGGGAAGGTGAATAATAACGCAGATGTTCTATCAAGAAGACGATGTAAGCCAGATTTTAAACATTGTCATAAAGCGGAAGAGAAAGAAGAAGCGTACGATCTGCGAAATGTACAAGTAGAAGTACTAGATGGGTGGACGAGTGATGCTATACGCGCAGCTCAAACTCAGGATGAAGATATGTCGCTAATCCTGAAATACAAAGAAAAGAACGAGCGGCCAACTTGGAACGATATTTCCGACAAGAGTGGAACATTTAAGGCATATTGGGCACAATGGAATTCCTTGCTGGTGGAAGATGGTATTCTTAAGCGTAAATGGGAAGCCGCGGACGGAAAATCCCATCGAATGCAGATTCTAGTCCCACCATCAAAAGTGAAAGATGTTCTAACAGAAATGCACGACGGGGCCTCCGGTGGACATTTGGGAGTTAATAAGACACTTTCAAAATTACGATCTCGCTTCTACTGGTTTCACATGAGAGATGACGTCGAGTCTTGGTGTAGGAAGTGCACAACTTGCATTGCGACCAAAGGACCAATGGCAAAACCAAGGAGCGCTATGAAGCAGTACAACGTGGATGCCCCTTTCGAGCGAATTGCGATTGATATCTCAGGACCGTTCCCAAAAACAAACGACAACAACAAATACATGTTAGTTATCATGGATTACTTCAGCAAGTGGGTAGAAGTCCTTCCAATTCCAAACCAAGAAGCAACAACCGTCATCGAGCAGCTAATCAATAATTGGATCAGCAGATATGGAGTTCCCTGTGAGCTGCATTCCGATCAAGGCCGAAATTTCGAATCACAGATATTTCAAGGCATCTATGCGGCACTGGGCGTAAGGAAAACCAGGACCACACCCTTACATCCACAGTCAGGCGGAATGGTCGAAAGGTTCAACCGAACAATGAAAGAATTCTTATCGAAGGTCGTCAGTGATCATCAACGAGACTGGGACAAATATGTACAAACCTTTCTCATGAGTTATAGATCGGCTAATCACGAGACGACAGGCCATTCTCCAGCAAGAATCATATTTGGACGAGAGATACGATTACCAGCCGTTCTGCGATTTGGAATACCTCCAGACGCCATAGATAAGACCGAAGACTACGTAGCCGAATGGAGAAATCGCCTCGATGAATTCATCATTTGGTTCGAAAGCAAATCAAGGTATCAAGTGACAGGATGAAAACAAGGTACGACGTTCGAGCCAACGCACTCGGATTTAATGCAGGCGATAACGTGTGGCTCTACAACCCTCACCGGCAAAGAGGAAGATCCCCGAAGTTGCAGCAACATTGGGAAGGACCCTATAAGGTCCTCACAAGAATTAACGACGTTGTCTATAGGATTCAGCGAAGACCGAACGCCAGAATGAAAGTGGTACATCGTGACCGACTGGCGACTTTTGTTAACCCAGAAGACCAGTGAACTTAGTTCGGGGCGAACTAATCTAGGTGGAGGGTAGTGTGACGCATATGACAGTCAGTACTAGAATATTCGGGAAAGTCCAAAACAAATACTGGAATATTCTATAAAGTATTGGTGTTGCGGATTGGCAATTAAATGTGCCGGAATGTACTGGAGAAATCTAGTCACCTCGACACCATCAAGGAACCAAAGAAGAAAAAGCAATGGAGAAACAAATCGCCACGCAGTACGCGGCACAGGGGCAAATGTCGCGAGCATTCGCCAACCTGAAGAAGCGAGAGCCATCAACGATAAGCGCCGTACAAACCCGCAGAGACAATCTACAGGGCAAGTGGAAAGAAATCCGTGACCGGCACGAAGACATTCTGGAGCTGACGACGTCAGACACAAAGGACCACCGCTACTTCACGGAGGACTTCCTCGAGTCAGCTGAGGAGGTCTAGCTGGAGGAGATGACAAAGTTCGCCGAAGAGCTTCATAGCCTCAACATGGAACCATCGACAACATCTAAGGCCGCGGCTGCAGTGGTGACGCCCCGCGCCAATCCCCGCAAGCTGCCTCCAGTGCAATTGCCAACATTTTCCGGAAAATACTCGGAGTGGTGGCCATTCAAGGACCTGTTCCAGGCGGTATTGACAGATCACCCTGATCTGACGGACGTCGAACGACTCTATTATTTGAAGTCGAGCCTCCGCGACGACGCCGCCCGGGCTATCAAAAACATCCCGGTCACGGAGGAGAATTACCAGCGAGCCTGGAACAAGCTGGTGGAATACTTCGACAATACTCGGGCACTGGTTCACTCTGCCTTGAGCACCCTCTTCCAGGTACAGGTCGTCGGAAAGGAATCGGCTGCCGGCTTGCGCCATCTCCGCGACACTACCAATGATGCAGTCGAAACTTTGGATGCGCTCGGCCGTCCCGTGACCACCTGGGATGACATACTGGTCTACCTAACAACACAGCGCATGGACCCCCGCACCGCTCGTGACTGGCAAACGGCACAAGGCAACACCAGCCAGCCACCCACGTACCACCAGCTCGATGACTTCCTGAAAACAAGGATCGAGGCTTTGGAATTCGTCGAGCTGCCCCGGACCGCCATCGACCAACCCCAGCGGAACAGACCCGGCCAGACGGAGCACACCACCAAAGCGCGCCTCTCAGTGCACACGGCCTCACCACCGGCCCAGAAGCCCCCTGCCCGCTGCTCGGTCTGCAGATCAAGCCACTACATCGGATCGTGCGAGGGATTCCGGGCCCTCAGCCCGGAAGAGCAAAGGGCCCACGTCACCAAACAGGGCCTTTGCTTCAACTGCCTAGGAAGGCATTTACTTCGTGACTGTCCATCGACATCCACGTGCCGGCAGTGCCAAGGGCGGCACCACGCCTTGCTGCATACCACAACGACCACGACCAACCTGGATTTGGAAAGAGGCACAAGCCCCAAGCCTCAAGGCGGCCAGATCCCCGGGGTGTCATCTCACACGACCAGCGCCCCGCCTGCCCGGACAATCCTCCTGGCCACAGCACGCGTCCTCGTCCAGTCGGGCTCCCAACGCCGACTGGAGGCTCGGGCCCTACTGGACCCCTGTTCAGAGGCCACCTTTATATCGGAATCACTCGCCCAGCGACTGCACCTGCGCCGGCGCGCATCATTCATCCCAGTCCATGGAGTCGGGGGCACCCGCTGCCAGACGGCAAAGGCCCTATCATCCGTCACCATACTGCCCTGGACCAAGAGCTCGCAAAGCTGGACAGTCGACGCGCTAATCCTGCCCCATCTGTCGGACTACGCGCCACCTCCACGACTCCCGCCAAGCGATATCTCTATTGTGGCGGGCCTGGAGTTGGCAGACCCAGACGTCTCATCAGCACAAAACATAGACTTAATCATTGGTGCTGATGCCTACCCGGCGATCATCGCCGCCGGCTTAAAGAAGTCCACCAACTCCGACGTGATCGCCCAGTCTACGCACCTTGGATGGATCCTAACGAGTGCAGCTGCCCGCGGCTCATGGCACACCAACACCAGCCGCCCTCTACCCAGTCACCAGATCAGCGTCGACCGCGAGCTGCGCGACCTCCTGGAGAAGTTCTGGATTCAGGAGGAAGTTTCTCACCACCCAACCGCTTTGACTTTGGGGGAGCAAGCATGCGAGGCTCACTTCACCTCAACTACCAGACGCGACCAGCAAGGCCGCTACACATTACGACAGCCACTAAAGCCTAACTCGGCGGAGCTGGGAGATTCGGGCAGCGCCGCCCGCGCTGCATTTCGACGACTGGAGAGCAGGTTCCAGCGCCAGCCTCAGTTCCGCGATCTCTATAAGAAGTTCATGGATGAGTATCTCGAACTCGACCACATGACTCAAGTGGACACCACGAGTGCGGACACCCATGAACATGGATTCATTATCCCACACCATGGGGTGTTCAAGGCATCTGACCAAACACCCAAGATCCGCGTGGTGTTCAATGGTTCCGTCCAGCCGGAGACTGGAATCTCCATCAACGAGTGCCTCTATGTTGGACCCAAGCTCCAGAGTGACATTTTTGACGTCCTGTTGCGCTGGCGTGCACCCCGATATGACTTCTCTGCGGACATTGCGAAGATGTACCGACAAATAAGGATTGATGAGCGGGATCGCCACTATCAGCAAATCCTGTGGAGACCGTCAACCACCGGCGACATTAAGGTCTACTCGCTAAACACGGTAACTTACGGACTCGCGAGCTCCCCGTATCAGGCAATACGCACGCTGAAGCAGTTGGCCCTCGACGAGGGCGCACGATTCCCCTTAGCAGCACAAGTGCTCATGAGAAACACATACGTGGATGACATCTTCGCTGGCTCGGACACTCTCACAGAGGCACAGCTACTGAAGCAGCAGCTCAGCGACCTACTGTCGGCGGGCGGCTTCCCCCTCAGCAAATGGACCCCCAACCGCCCGTCGCTGCTCCCCTACCAACCAGACGAGCTCGTGACATGCCCCACTTGGCCCCCAGCTGACGCCCACTCAATTTTAGGAATCCAATGGCGACCCCAGGAAGACTGCTTCACATTCCATCTCCGAGACTCAACGGGCAACGCGACCCTCACCAAACGGGCGGCCCTCGCATTCATCGGCCGCCTCTACGACCCCCTGGGATGGATCTCCCCAGTCATGATAAGATTTAAAATATTCATGCAGGAACTGTGGCCCCTAGGACTAGGATGGGACGAACCCCTGCCCCCTTCCATGGAATCCAGGTGGCGCGAACTCGTCGGGGATCTACGGCAACTACCCGCACTCCGCATCCCTCGATGGACCGGCTGCGACAACACCCACCCAACAATGGAGCTCCACGGATTCGCCGACGCCTCCCAGGCCGCCTACGGCGCCGTCATCTACCTCAGGACATTTGGCGTCCCGTTGAAATCATCTTGCACCATCCTCGCTTCCAAGACCAAGGTGGTCCCGTTGAAGCAGGTATCCCTGCCACGTTTGGAGCTGTGTGCCGCGCTGCTGCTGACGCGCCTGATGAAGCGCGTCCTCACCATTATGTCAACCCAGAACGCCCCAGTCCACCTCTGGTCAGACTCCACCGTCGTCATATCATGGATCCATGGTGCGCCGAGCCGATGGAAAACTTACGTTGCCAACCGGGTCTCTGAAATCCAGACGACTCTACCGGGCGCCCACTGGCATCACGTCGCCGGCGTCCAGAATCCCGCCGACTTGGCGTCTCGCGGAGCATCAACGGACCAACTGCGCTCGCCGTCACTATGGATGGACGGCCCCGAGTTCCTCAAAGGCAACATACCATGGCCTTGCACCCACACCGCCGTCCCGGAGGTGGACCTGGAATGCCGCCCCGCAACCAGCCACGTCATAAGCGCCCCACGAGAGGACAACGAGCTGCTGATGCGATACTCCCAGCTCCCCAGACTCCTCCGCGTGACGACCAGATGCGTCGAATTTGCCCGGCGACTGCAGAAAAAATCCACGCCGGGGAGGAAGCCGCGCCCGGGCCCCAGCCCAAGCACTCCCACCGAATTAACCCCTTCGCAAATGGACTCAGCACTCGTGCTCTGGGTCTCCCATGTGCAAAGAGTCCACTTCCACCGGGAAATAGCATCGCTCACCAGAAACTCATCCGTCGCTAAGGACAGCCTGCTCATGCGCCTCAACCCGTTCCTCGACCCGAACGGACTTCTGCGTGTCGGGGGGAGACTGCGCCACTCCCTACTACACCCCGATGAAAGGCACCCCCTCACCCTCCCTTCCGGATCCTTTCTCTCACTGCTCCTCGCCCGAGGTGCCCACGACAGGACCCTCCACGGTGGCACGCAACTGTCACTCAACCACCTACGGCAACGATTCTGGATTCTCCGAGGACGACAACTGGTCAAGGGAGTAATCTTTCGCTGTCTCCGTTGCTGGCGACACTCATCCTCACCGACCCTTCAACTCATGGGGGACCTGCCGGCCACCCGGGTGCGGCCCACCAGGCGATTCCTACACAGCGGAGTCGACTACGCCGGGCCAATGGCCATCAGGTGCTCAAAGAGTGGAACCAGGAGCACGTTCAAGGGATACATCGCCGTGTTTGTATGCTTCGCCACCCGCGCGGTGCACCTGGGGGCCGCCTCCGGGTACTCAAAAGAGGACTTCCTCCGGGTCTACCGCCGCTTCGTGGCTCGAAGAGGAATATGTGCAACACTGGCCAGTGACTGCGGCACCAACTTCGTCGGCGCGGATAAAGAATTACGGGGGCTATTCGCCCAGGCAACAAGGCAAACCACCGAGATTGCCCACCTCCTCGCTAATGAGGGTACCGAGTGGCGATTCAACCCCCCATCAGCCCCTCACTTCGGGGGAATTTGGGAAGCCTCTGTAAAGCGAACCAAGTTCCACTTGAGGCGCGTTATCGGCGACGCAGTCCTGACCTTCGAAGAGCTCTCCACCCTGCTGGCCCAAGTGGAATCCTGCCTCAACTCGCGCCCCCTCCAGCCACTGAAGGATGACCCAACCGACCTGACAGCGCTCACACCCGGACACTTTCTTATTGGAGGCCCGACGTCGACCGTCCCGGAACCTTACACACTTCAACCCCCCATATCTCGGTTGTCGCGATCAAAGTTACTGCGGAACATGTACGAGCATTTCTGGTCGCGATGGTCCGCAGAATACCTCCAGGAACTACAACACAGGCCAAAGTGGCAGAGCCGAAACCCCAACGTCGCAGTGGGGCAACTGTGCGTGATCAGGACTGAGCTGGCACCCCCCTGCAAGTGGCACTTAGCGCGAATCCTTAAGGTGCACCCTGGCCAAGACGGACTCGTGAGAGTGGCAACGCTGCGGACTGCTGCGGGCACCCTAACGAGACCCGTGTCCAAACTAAGTATCCTCCCATTTGAAGGGGAGAGAACATCGGACCAGCACCAATCAACGGATGAACATCACGAACGCCAGCCCCCCCCCCCCCCCCCCCCCCCCCCCGGGGGCATGATGATTCGCCGATGATTGGCGAAGGCGGGCGGAATGTTGCGGATTGGCAATTAAATGTGCCGGAATGTACTGGAGAAATCTAGTACATTCGCATGTATACCAGTTGCGCAGCAGCTGGCACCAACTGGCCATCATTGTCACCACGATGATGTCATGGCGTCGCTTTTTGAATTGGCAGTTATGCCATTTCCTCAGTCTACAATCAACATTCACAGAGGAAACACCATAGTTCATTAATTTTCCTTCAACACGTATTAATAAAGCTGGCTTCAAGTTAACTTCTGCCTTTTGTGATTCTGTCACCATACGACAGAGTTTTTTACCGGTACATTACACGTACTACGTTGAGCTATCAACAAACAACTGGAAAACTAGAGACTAGAACATTCAAGATTATGGAACGAACAGAAACGAAATACCGGAATGAGAATGTGACAAACGATAAAAAAGACGTCGATACAGCTGATGGTGACAGATAAGAAGAGAAAAAGCGAAGCAAGCGACAGAAAAGAAAATCGTTGAGTGTTATATTAATTAAATTAAAAATCGATTTAACGGCTCTTATTTATTCAAAATAATCAATCCAGCGAACCCTAAGCTCGCTACAATATAATACAACAAAAAAATCGTCTGCAGAAAATATATGGTCATATGTAAAAAGTGTAACTAATTAATTAATTTAAAAAAATATCTATGATTGATTATTTTATTAGAAATCAGAAGTTGTTTTGCGAACTATTTCCTTTAATAAATTAAAAATTTCCCAAGAGAGTAAGTAAAAACTCGAATTATAATAAATTTTACTGACGATAAATAAAAAAGAAATTATTTAAAACAATATACCACTTCCTACTCTAGGTGTTTCCTTGACTAATTTCGAATTCGAACTGTCAGAACTTATCGAACAGTCTCGCAGTTCACACTAAATAAACTTCAGATTTGCTGCTTTTAGTCGGACGTCGAAAAGTAATAATCTATTCAGTCCCTTTGCTATTTTTTCTTCTTAAGGATAGAAATATTGTAATATATCCGTGAAAATATATTTTTGGCGTGATAATGAGCGGTGCAATCCTAAGACAAGTCGTGGCAGCAGGATTTGCTAAAAATGGTAAGCACAATTGTAACCTTACATTACATAACTAATTTGAAACTTTTCAGCTGGAATTATAACCCGTGCGGCTTCATACGGTGGGCATGGTCACCATAAACAATCAACCATGAACGACTTGCCTATTCCTCAAGGCGATTGGCATGAAGATTATGCCAAGAGGAATACAAAATATAATGCCATCTTAATTAGCGGATTGGTTACGTTTTTGGGAACCCTGGCATTCGTAAGTTCGTGGTTTAGATACGTAATCAGTGTTGGACTAATCCAAATATTATTTTTCAGTTGAAAACTTCAGACATTGTCTACTTCAACTATTATCCACCAACATCCATTGATTAAATTAAATATATAATTTAAGATGTCTTGATTTGTTGGTCATAAATGAATAAAATTTCATCGATTCTCTATTTTTCACCTGTTTTGAACTGAACATCTCTGTACCTCAGGGTTTTCCTTATGGGAAAATGAAAAAAGTTCTTATAAATCTGGCAAGATGGAATAGGTTCTCTTTTTACTTTGGCATTGGGTTCTATAAGGACTTGTTTCTAGTTTGGAATACGCATTTATTAGGCAATTAATTTAGAGTTTTTTTACACATACGCGAGCAGTGTTGATATACCCTTGAATAGAGCACAGTGTGAGGGGTCTTAGAACATTATATTTAGGGTATTTACTGTTTACGGCCAAGAATGTTGGATGGCGACATTTTTTGTTTTGTTTTTAAATATGACCGATGATGGTTTCAAACGATGAAATCGACTTTCCAAACAATGTCCTACAAAATTTGTTTAAAGAGTGTAAAATATAGATTCTTTAATTCCTGGATAAGGTATATGAATACCGGATACACATATTTTACTGTTGTTTCGAATTCAAGAGCTCGTATCTTTGATTTTCGCCATTACCGAAATCCGTCGGCATACAGAATCGTTTAGAACTCCATATATATACTTATGTAACTAGCAGGATTGAACGAAAAAATGTGCATCTTGTAATTATTGGATCCAGTTATCTTGTCCTAGCCACCCACAGAGGATGACCTAGTCATCTCATGCATCTCAACGGAAAGAGTGGAAATGGACTTGTGGGTCGTTTTTTATGCGTGTGTGCCGGCATGGAAACGGGTTCACCAATACACCACTGAGTTCCGCCGTGAACCGCCCACAAAAATGGGAAATAAAACACCGGGAAATAGTTTGGAACAAGTTTTATTGAATAGGTATTTGTCTTCACAAAACTATTGAACATATTTTTTGTCTCCACCAAACTATTGAATATATGTATTTGTCTTCGCCAAACTATTGAACATATTTATTTGTCTTTACAAAACTATTGAATATATTTATTTGTCTTTGCCAAACTATTGAACATACTTATTGGTCTTCTCAACACTATTGAAGATATTTATTTGTCTTTGGTGCGCAACCCGCTGGTGACTCGACTCTGTGAATGTAAAACTCGACTGGGGTGTGTGGGCACTCTGGTGGTTAATTTTCGACTCACTAAACTGACTCGTGCAGAGCCGGCCATGTTACGTGGTAACCTGGTTATATTATAACCTATATATGTAAGTTTAAAAATACAGTCCACATTTTAAGCTAACTTCCGATACGAGCAGATGCACATACCTGCAGTCGCTAAAATGTGGACGTTCGAAAGAGCAGTTGCGGCGGTTTTCTCCTTGGAAAGATGACGAGATAGCGGAAAATGTTGGGGGGGGGGGGGGGGGGGGGGGGGGGGGGGGCTCGAAAGCATAAGGAAGGTCGACAGATCTCATAGTTAAAAGTTTGAATTAAAGCGCGCACGTAAAACCAATTACTTTTTTTTTTATTCTCTCCACTATCCTACAAGATCGAATAACCCCATCATTGGTCAATATCAGTGTGGCTTCATCCCAAGCAAATCAGCGATTAATCAATATTCACCCTTAGGCAGGCGATGGAAAAATGTCAGGAATTTAAGATTCCATTATATCATCTGTTTATAGACTTTAAGGCCGCCTACGACAGCATAGCCAGGGTAGAACTATATAATGCCATGAAAGAATTCGGCATTCCAAACAAATTGATACGACTTTGTAGGTTGACCATCACCAACGTAACTAGACAAGTAAAATTGCTGGATTGCTGTCCAAACCAATAAACACCAATAATGGACTCCGACAAGGGGACGGTCTGGCCTGTCTCCTCTTCAACCTGGCGTTGGAGAAAGCAATCAGTAACTCTGGCATTACAACAAGGGGGACTATTGTCACCAAGTCCAGACAGATACTTGCGTACATCATCGGTAGATCCGATTCGCTGTACAGAACTCTTTCACCCAGTTCGAGCAGGCGGCACAAAACCTGGGACTGCACATTAATGAGAGAAAAACGAAGTACATGGTAGCAGAGAAGACATAATGTTAGTCAAACGATCAGGCTAGCGGAGCACGAATTTGAAGTAGTGCAATCCTTTAACAATATGGAAGAAGAATGTATGGAAGGAGACCCTTTCTGCGATGGAGGGATGTAGTAGACAAAAACGCCCAGTGCCTGGGAGCGCCAAACTTGATGACATCGGCTCGAAATCAGGACCGTTGGAGAGACTTGCTAAATAAGGCCAAGACGGGTTCCCGATTGTAGTGCCGATGATGATGATGATGAATTTTTATCGGTTAGATAATCTGCATTGATGTACCTTGTTGTGGTCGGAAATCAATGTATCAAGCATAACCCGCTGATTGGTAATGATATTCCAAGAGTTTGGTCGGGAGTGTTCGTATGAGTATGAAAAACTCCACATGCCATAAGCAAACGAATGAATTGGGTTGTGAGTAATTGACAAGAGATCATTTATGAAGATCAGGAAGAGAGTGGGTGAGAGTACCGAACTCTGGGAGACAGATTTGACACCGTCAAGAACAACTTGTATTGAATGGCCAGAAAGATAGTCTCTTATCCAACGGATCAGGAAATTGTGTACTCCATGGGAATATCATTTTGACAAAAGGGCTGGATGCCAATCTCTGTCGAAGGCTTTTGAGATATCCAATGCGAGTACCGTGCTCTCTCCGAGGTAGTGTGTGGAATGGTCCCATTTTTCGGAAAGGTACGCCATCAAATTTCCTGTGAACCTGTTGCTATGAAAGCCATATTGGCGGTCATTGAGGAGGTCATTTGATTTCAGATATTTCGAAAGTTGACGGTTAATCAGTGATTCCATTACCTTCGAGAGAATATAAGTTAGTGCTACGGGGCGACAAGAATGGAATTATAATATACACGGTCCGCATGCTCATGGACACACAGCATGAGTGCGCCAGGTAACCGCATCTGTGTGCGTGCACATCCTCAACGTGACCAGGGTATCTAAGATCATCCCTTATTGGTCGCCGAAGAGATGGATGGATATTTGTATTGCCGTTTCGGTGGCAATAATATCGCGATACAGATTCGGTGGAGGCAAGTCGGCCCTCCACAGAAAACAAGTAAATGAGTCGAGAGCTAATCACCAAGGGAGTACGTCGAGTGTTGAACGAGTGCGGGTCTGAATCAAGCGCACAGCCGAGAAATTTAACTTAAGTCTTGTGTATATTGCGACGTGGCAGAAAATCAACTGTGTTACCTCTAGTTATACGTACCAATAATTCATGAATTAAATAAAATCAATTTAAGTACAATTAACTTTAGTTACAATTATATAAATACATACAGTTCGTGGCAGAAAATCAACTGTGCTACCTCTAGTTATTCGTGTCAATAATTTATGAATTAAATAAAATCAATTTAAGTTCAATATAACTTTGGTGTCGTCTATTTAAATACATGCAGTTTTGTGGAAAATTTTAATCCGTGTGTCCTCATTCATGCTACACGGAAACCTGTACAAGATTTGGACCCGGGAAGACTCTCCGAAACACTGAAGATTAAAACCACCCCATTGGTAACAGTTTTCGGCGAACCGGAAAGGCAGTGGAAATCTCGCGGAACCAGTGCACCTGCTTTCACAATAACGAGAGCCTTTAAACTACATAACCCCATAGGTCCACTTTTCAGTAAGGTACGCCATCATATCATCTGTGGACCGGATACTACGAAAGCCATATTTGCGGTCATTTGATTCCAGATTTTTCGAAAGTTGACGGTTGACAAGTGATTTCATTACCTTGGAGAAAATAGAAGTTAGTGGTATGGATCGATAAGAAAAAATGGGTGATTCGTCACCCTTTTTTGGGGCGGGCTGAATGTTCGCCGACTTCCATCTATTTGGGAAACGGCCAGTAGAATAAGACAAATGGAAGAGTTTCCGCTGTGGTTTAGAGAGTGAAGAGGAACATCCCTTCAAAAGAATTGGGAGAATGCAATCCGGACCAGCGGATTTGTTTGCGTTTAGCTCCTTGAGTGCACGGGTAACAGTACGTCTTCGGAAGTAAATCTGGCTCATGGTGTGCTGCTTATGCACAAATTGAGCTCAAATTGAGAACTACAAAATGTGCAGTAAGTAGATTCGCTTTCTCTACTGCACTGGTGACTGGTCTGTCATCGGCTATTAGCGGAGGAATGGATGAAGAGACCGAGTTTTGGATGTTCTTTATAAATGCTCAGAAGTTTCTACTGCCTGTTTCTACTGAGTGTAGTATTTTTTGTATATGCAAGTATGTATTTTGTGGTCATGCAATTGTATTATTCTGGTCATGCAAGAACTTGCGCATTGCATTCATTTCTAGCTCTCTTGAATCTTTTCCGATTTTCCTCAGTATTGTTTGATATATACAACCGGAAGCTCAACTCTTTAGCCTTAATGGCTTCTCTGTACCCGGAATCGAATCATATATTTCTTTTGGGTTTGATACTCTTTACCCTGTGTGGAATAAAGGTTCGCATGCCAAGCAGAATCGTGTCTCTCAATGTGTCCGCTGTAGAGTCAACATCGTTATTGAGGAAAAATAACGACCAATTTAATTTTCCAAAAAAGTCGTTCAGACCTTCCCAGTTGGCTTTCTCGTAGAATCATACTGTTCTTTTGGGAGTTTTCTCGTTATCGTTGCTGTTGGTTAGAGCAAATTTAGCGGACACGACACAGTGGTCTGAAGTGTCCAAGGGCGAAGAAACTTCAATTGTGTATTTGTTTGGGTGGGAGGTGAGAAACAGCCGATAGGATGCCCCGGAAACGAAATACTCAACCATAACAGTACGAACAAGCCTAAATTTTGTAAAATTTGGCGTAACAGGCCTAAATTTTGTAAAAAGGTTATCGCACTGGCTTTGTGACGAAGCCTTAAGAATAATGATACTATTGTGACGCATATGACAATCAGTACTAGAATATTCGAGAAAGTCCGAAACAAAGTACTAGAATATTCTATAAAGTACTGGAAAACTGGAAACTAGGAACAGTAGAACATTCAAGGCTATGGAACGGACGGAAACGAAACGCCGAATCAGAATGAGGGAACGATATATATACGTCGCACACAGATCATGGAGAGGAGTAATAAGTAGAAAGTGAAGCAAGCGATAAGCAAGAATTAAGCCGTCAAAGACGCGATAAGTACAGAACCGATAATTCAAGAAATCGTTAAGTGTACGGTAAAAGTAACGGTTGTTATTAACGGACAAATAAAGTGTTACAGTAATTCAAATCGATTTAACGGCTCTTATTTACTAAAAATAATTAATCCAGCGAACCCTAAGCTCGCTACAATTGGTGTCAGAAGTGGGATTAATTATTGGTAAAGTGAATAAATCTGTGAAAGTGTGTTGTGACGGTGTCAGATCGACATTTGGAAGATCTTCGCGTTCCTGAGTTGAAGAAGGAACTTGAGGACCGGAATCTGGATAGCAGAGGACAGAAGCAAATTCTTCGACAGCGTCTACAAGCAGCAATGGAGGAAGAGGGTATTGATGTTGACACATATGTTTTTGCGATTGGGCCAGACTGTCCGGGTGGAGAAGAAACCGCGAGTCAAGATGGTGCCAATGTAACGGAGAAGAGTTCGCCACAGTTGGACATTGCGGAGATGCTCAGGATGATGATGATAAAATTGGACGCACAAGCTACAGACATTAACACAAAATTGGACGCGCAAGCTGCAGATGTTAATGCAAAGTTGGATGCCCAAAATTCAAAATTCGACGCCCAAAATTCAAAATTGGACGCGCAAGCTACAGATATTAACTCAAAATTGGACGCGCAAGCTGCAGATGTTAATGCAAAGTTGGATGCCCAAACGCAGTGGATGAAATGTAATTTTCAACACTTTAAGGAAGAAATTCGAAACGAAGTAGAAAATCTGGATCTAAAAAACGAAGCTGAATTCAAGAAAGTCACCGATGAAATAACACGAATCGAAAAGAGACTTGAGTATGTTGAGAGAAATAAGACATCGTCAGGCAATCAACATGACTACAAAGATACAAGGATGCAACCGCCAACCTTCGATGGAACGGGACCCTTCTCCGTGTTTATACGTCAGTTTGACGCCGCGGCCAATTATAATAAGTGGTCGGATGAGCAGAAGTCAACATCACTAATCTTGTCACTCCGCGGGGCGGCTGCAGAATTGCTACAAACCATACCAGCAGAGAAGCAAACATATTTCCAAGCGGTAAGAGATGGCCTTGAAGCTAGGTATGGAGGCAACCACATGCAACTGCGGAGCAGAACGCAGAGACCTGGAGAAAATCTTCAACAGTTGCAGGCAGACATTGAGCGATTGGCAAACTTGTCTTATTCAAATATGACTAAGGAATTTCTGAACGAGGTAGCAATGGATGCATTTATAAACGCACTCCAATATAGGGACTTGCAACACGCCGTTCGTTTGGTGGGAAAGAAGACGACTAATGAAATACTGGCGTTCGCATTGGCATATGAATCTGCCAAACTGGCCACCAGGAGTACATATAGAGTCCGAGAAACGACCGTCGAGGAATGTTCCTGCCAAAGAATCGGGCATGTACAACGGAGAATCCCGAGACTTGATATGAAGTGTTGGACATGTGGCGAAGTCGGCCACATCTCTGTTGACTGCAGGAAACGTCGACGAATGAATGAAACATCAAGGGAGAAATGTTCATGCGCTAATCACAAGAGAACCCTTCAGCGTGATTCAGATTTGGACAGGCCCACGACCGAATGTAAATCCTTCCATCAACAGATAATTGCTCTTAAGACCAGCCGAGAAAATGTCATTGAGGAGAACAATCTAGCAGAGAGGCAAGCTGAAATTTTGACCCTAAAGCGTCGCCTAAAGATAGCCGTAGAAGTACTTGAAGGGTGTACGAGTCAACTTGGAACGATATTTCCGACAAGAGTGGAACATTTAAGGCATATTGGGCACAATGGAATTCCTTGCTGGTGGAAGATGGAATTTTAAAGCGTAAATGGGAAGCCGCGGACGGAAAATCCCATTGAATGCAGATTTTAGTCCCACCATCAAAAGTGATGTACTAACAGAAATGCACGACGGGGCCTCCGGTGGACATCTGGGAGTTAATAAGACACTTTCAAAATTACGATCTCGCTTCTACTGGTTTCACATGAGAGATGACGTCGAGTCTTGGTGTAGGAAGTGCACAACTTTCATTGCGACCAAAGGACCAACAGCAAAACCAAGGAGCGGTATGAAGCAGTTCAACGTGGGTGCCCCTTTCGAGCGAATTGCGATTGATATCTCAGGACCATTTCCAAAGACCAACGACAACAACAAATACTTGTTGGTCATAATGGATTACTTCAGCAAGTGGGTGGAAGTCCTTCCAATTCCAAACTAAGAACCAACAACCGTCATTGAGCAGCTTATCAATAATTGGATCAGCAGATATGGAGTTCCCTGTGAGCCTCATTCCGATCAAGGCCTAAACTTCGAATCACAGATATTTCAAGGCATCTGTGCGGCACTGCGCGTAAGGAAAACCAGGACCACACCTATGGGGTATTATTTATTTTTATCTAGTCTCTCTTTGGGTTCGTCGATAAAAACACACCTCATGTTCGTTTCTTATTTTATTTACTTTATTTAGTTTGATTTGAAGTCCTTAACACTAGTTACTTACAAGTACCATAGGTTGCTTAAGAGTCTAATTAATTACAAACAAAAAACTTCACGTAGATTAATTATCCGTTAAGTGGCTTAAAGTTATTGATTAGTTTACTTAATCACAAATAAACTTCACATAGATTAATTAATTCATTAAGTGGCAAGTGGCTTCAAGTTACTGAATAGTTTAATTAATCACAAGTAAACTTAACACAGATTAATTATCCATTGAGTGACTTAAAGTTATTAAAAGGTTTACTTAATCACTAACAAACTTCACGTAGATTAATAATCCGTTAAGTGGCTTAAAGTTATTGAATAGTTTACTTAATCACAAATAAACTTCACATAGATTAACTAATTCATTAAGTGGCACGTGGCTTAAAGTTACTGATTGGTTTAAAGGGTTTGCACAACGCGACCGACTCAAACTTGAGATGTATTTAGACCTTTTGCCGGGACTCGTATTTTTGGACTTTTTGTCGGGACTCGTAATTTCAGACTTGTATGCAAGAACCTGCCCTCACGGAATCCGAATCAAGATTAAATAAGTTCATCGAAGCGATAGGACACCGAAATCCCATCATCGCCTCGATGACCATATTTGGGAATTTACCCTTCTGTGTTTTGTTCAACACAAAAGGGGTTGAAACACACACGCGATGATTGCTCTGCTGTTCATCGCGTGTATCGGCAAATATGCAGACACAGCATACATCCCATTTAAAGTTCGCAACAGGTGCGAGTATCTCTGCTACAAAAAGGGTTGAAGTGTTTGCACGATCAATGTGTGCGTAAGGCATTATTGCCGATCGTGTACTTTCCATTTCCATAAATGGATATGTTCCTTCGACAGCATTGTGTGGAACTTCACGCTGCTTGGGCGCGCTTTGCCGGCGTCCCCTGGTATAAATCGCCATGCGCGTGTGTGCGAAAATACTTTTGTCTTATGCGCATGGATAATGTCAGGGAATCATATCGAACACGCGATGTTGTATCGAACCGTATTTCCAGGGCATTTGGCTGGTGCCAACAATTTCGCTTGTCGGTCGGGTGGTCGATCACTGTGGGCATAGACGATACAAAAAGGAAGAAATATCTCCTGTGATATGTGGTAGACACATTAGGAGGTATTTCTTTGATACTTGTTGGGCAATGTTGATTGCTGCATGTGCAACCGGATTTGTCTTTGGTGAACATAGTGCGTTTCGCACGACTATGCCCGTGTAGGGAATGTCTGTTGTTGCTGATATATTTTTCATATCAGCAGACATTATGTTTCACAGGTCTTTCTGTGATTATGGTTTGCCCAAGGCAGGTAAGTACGTGCCCTTCATGAAAATAGGACGCTTGCGAAAATGGTTACCTGGTGGTAGATGAGCAGGTAAGTAGTGGCGTTCGCAAGAACCGCCACACACCCTTACATCCGCAGTCAGACGGAATGGTCGAAAGGTTCAACCGAACAATGAAAGAACTCTTATCGAAGGTCGTTAGTGATCACCAATGAGATTGGGACAAATATGTACAAACCTTTCTCCTGAATTATAGATTGGCTAATCACGATACGACAGGCCATTCTCCAGCAAGAATTATATTTGGACGAGAGATACGATTACCAGCTGATCTGTGATGCGGGACACTTCCAGACGCAATAGATAAGACTGAAGACCACGTAGCCGAATGGAGAAATCGCCTCGATGAGATTCATCATTTGGTTCGAAAGCAAATCAAGGTATCAAGTGACAGGATGAAAACAAGGTACGACGTTCGGCCAACGCATCTGGATTTAATGCAGGCGATAACGTGTGGCTTTATTACCCTCATCGGCAAAAATGAAGGGCTCCGAAGTTGCAGCAACCTTGGGAAGGACCGTATAAGATTCTCACAAGAATTAACGACGTTGTCTATAGGATTCAGCGAAGACCGAACGCCAAGATGAAAGTGGTGCATCGTGACCGACTGGCGACTTTTGGTTAATCCAGAAGACCAGTGAACTTAGTTCGGCACAAACTAATCTAGGCGGAGGGTAGTGTGACGCATATGACAAACAGTACTAGAATATTCGAGAAAGTCCGAAACAAAGTACTAGAATATTCTAGAAAGTACTGGAAAACTGGAGACTATGAACAATAGGAAATTCCAGGCTATGGAACGGACGGAAAAGAAACGCCGAATCAGAATGAGGAAACGGGATAAATACGCCACACGCAGATCAGAGAGTAAGAAGTAAGCAGTAAAAGACGCGATAAGTACGGAAGCGATAAGTCAAGAAATCGTTAAGTATACGGTAAAAGTAACGGTTGTTATTAACTGACTAATACAGTGTCACATTAATTCAAAATCGACTTAACAGATTTATTTATTAAAAATAATTAATCCAGCCAACCCTAAGCTCGCAACAATACTATTCTTTGGTGACTCCGCCCACTTCGCCTTTCTCCAAAATACAGCCGACAGGATGTGTAGCGATCCTAAATCGCTACTCCTATCCAAATCCCCAATATTATCAAATAATCTAATCCAAATCCTAAATTCCCTACAACCTAACATTAAAATCCATATTGAGTCACATGAACAACGAATTTCACCAAAAGTTAGTTCGTCGTACATTGACTCAATCCTCAAAATCCTGACATCATGAAATGCTTAATTCAAAACGCATTTCATGATTCCCATTCCCAGAACCCATCCAACCAAACTTCTAACAAATTCCCAGAACACAACCCTAATTGAAACACGCAAAGTCTTATGTGTGCTTCTGGGAATTTTGACCATAAAATAGTTAACAATTCTCAACTACAAAAATTATAAAAGGGCAGTGAATTTCAATTTCGTGATCAGTAGATCACCAGAGGCCGAACCTATGGCCAACAAAAGGTAAATCTAATTAATTAGTTGAATTTCAAAGGCCGAACCCCTGGCCGTGCTCAGCATAAAACGAACAATGAAATAAAGGAGAAACAGTTCATAGTAAAGCAAAAGTTGTTTTTTTGTCTTTGGTGTCTCCGGATTCGTTCACCGTTCCTCGAGTTAACTTGGCTTCGGGGTTTCCACGACTTTTACAGTGGTGTATCTGGATAACCCCCCTTTTCTCCTGAACGTGGATACAAGGTTCGACTACTGCAGATCACCAGAAGCGCTCGCAAAATCTGCATAAGGAAATTAACTGCCAAAAAGGAACTGACTGGATGAATGAGCCGCTGGAAACACACCTTGTTCAGCAATAAGGGTTGATTACATGGACTTCCGTCAGGAGCTAGAAAGACCGGGGAACTTCCTATAAAGAGGCGAGACAGATTCAGGACGCCGCCGCCTCAGGGCCCAACAACTGGCCCCCTCACCACTACACAACATATGCTCCCTAAACGAAATACTCGAACATAACAGTCCAAATAGGCCTAAATTTTGTAAAACTTGGCGTAACAGGCCTAAATTTTGTAAAAAGGTTATCGCACAGGCTTTTTGGCGAAGCCTTAAGAATCATGATGCTATTCCACATCGCCCTTCTGCAAAATACTCAATGTTTGGATCTAAATAAAAAATTGTTTTGAGCATTCAGTTTTACATGGTAGTATTTGTACTCTCACTCTGCAAATGGTCTCACAAGAATTTTATTTAGTCAAATCATTTCGGACAAACCGTTTATTTCCGGAACTTGATGCTGTTATTGAGTTTCTTGTGGAATACATCAACGTTCAACATTAATTCTGATGAATTATAATTCTCTATCATCATCCACAGTCCTTTTATCTACCTTCAAAAACATTCGGAGTCGACTTTCCCTTTCTTGTTCCATTTCCCATCGTCAATCTCGTCGACATTTAACAAAAATTGCGAAGTAGTAAATACCGTGATTCAAACCCATGCCATGAAGGGATCATAATCAAAGCAGAGACGTATCAGATAATAGACATGTGTACATGACAATGTTACTTAAACTGTGTATTGCTACCTTAAATCTTCTGGTATACAGTTCTGATGATTTCTTTTTCCGAATACCCTTCATGCTGTGTTCTTCACTATGGTTGCTTGTTCGTGTGTGTTTGTTAGAATATACACAAATCTACCTCGAATTATAAAATAATGCTGATTATCCATTCGTCAGATTGTCGAAACTCACACCGAACGTCTCCACAGTGGTTCCAAATGTCTTGATCTGTCTACCTATGGTTCTGAGAGGCAAGTATATCGTACAATTCCCCCTTTGGATGAACTGCTCAACATTCTCTTCTTGACGATGTGAACTAGTTCTCAGTTCAATTTTGTTATAGATGCCTGCGGATTGCGTTGCGTAGATTCCAATTCTTGTCTTGCGTTTTCGCATCCTTTCTTTAAGTCGAATCTTTGAGTTTCTACTTTCATCTCCTAGTTTGTCACTTATATTATTTAAGTTCGTCCCCGTAGCACATATTGAGCATATTTCATGTTTCTTTTGCAAAAGAGAGATTTATAATTCTTGTTCACGTTTTGAAACTCTAGTTCTGAGGGAGTTTTATTTTATCGTTTCGCCAAATGATAAAACCCTTTTGTTTTTGTTGTGATTTTTATTAAAACTAATAAATTGGTCCATCGTCTAAATTGTCGTCTTCTTCGTTATAAGATTCACCGTTGTCGAAGTAGTTATTGCCGTAGTCATTTTCGTCATCCATTTCGTCATCTTGTCTTACTTCCTATAGAATAGATAGGTCTTAAAGTATAAAGCAAATATTTGTCTTTGAGTAGCAAAAATACCTCTTCTTCGTCTTCCTCTCCTTCTGAATCAGATGCCTTCTTCTCATTTATTTCACCATCACTTTCAGTTTTCTCTTTTTCCTCTAGAACCTTTAGCGTGTCTTGGATATTGGACTGTTTGGCTTTCTTTGTTGGTTTCGTTGTCCCTGATGTGGCTTTGCGTTTTCTAAATGTGGGCGAAATTTCAGAGGGCATCAAATGCCATGGGAATTCTGCCTTAATCTTTATTTTCGGGTTTTCCAGCGCTGTCTAAATATCGATCAACATAGGAAGTACTTGTAAACATATAACTATTTTGGGAAACTTACAATATACTGATTGGGATGAGTATTTAAATGAACTTTATCAGATTTTGAAGCAACATGATACGGCGAATCATTCATATAATTTAGAAAGTGTTCCTTCCAGAGGAGCTGATAGTTTAATGCTGCAGAAACCTGCAAAAACCGCATTTGGATAAAAGAAATAAAAGATCACAATGAAAAAATTTACCTCGCAGGCAATAGGTCTTGATAAAAGCGGGGGAAATGTTGGCGGAGGAGCCGTTTGGACCTGGGGCATATCCTTTCCCGCACAACCTAATGCCTGTAATTGTTCCTGGGTTAGGGTTGAGCTTTTTCCTCCTCGTCCTCGATGGGCCATCTTGACGTATGTTTTCTTAATTTGGGGAGTTCTGTAAATTCAATATTAACTACTTTAATTCTATACCATGCGGGTGTAAACACCACAGCACATGTTTGATAGTTGACTAACAGCTGTTTATTATTTACGTTATAAATAATGCACTTGACGTAAACTGAATTGAAACGAGAAAGGGAAAACACAGCAACATGGGAAAGGGACATCAACATAAATGACACAGTTGGCAATTCAACATAGAACATTTTTGCAACACACCGAAGTTTTTACTGACGTTTATACGTTATAATTTGAATTAATTTATAAGCCTTATTGCGCGCGGAAGAGACTAGCGGAGGTCAAGATCGAAATTCCACATGACGCTAATCGATACGCAAATAAGAAAGAATGGACTTCTTCCGGGTGAGTGAGAATAGAAAGAATAGGTCAGAAAATATGGTACTCGTATTGATATTTAAACCACGAATTTTTGGCTCGACAATTTGCCGAAAATATAACGGAAAGAATTCAGAGAAAGTTTAAGGTTTTAATGATTATGTATTCTTTTTTATATGGACTTTCCATTAAATGTTTAATGCAGCAGCATTCACCATATGTTGGCGCAAGGCTAATAACCTTACCCGGAAAAACAAATTATTATGGAAAATTTAACAAGCTTCAGACTTGTTAAATAAGGTCAAGACCGGATCCCGGTAGTAGTGCCGATGATGGCGATGATGATTCACCATATGACCACTTTTATTTTCAAAATACTGTGACGCATATGACAATCAGTACTAGAATATTCTAGAGAGTCCGAAACAGAGTACTAGAATATTCTATAAAATAATGGAAAACTGCAGAGTAGGAACAGTAGAACATTCAAGGCAATGGAACGGACGGAAACGAAACGCTGAAACAGATAAATACGCCACACACAGAGCATAATGATGAGTAAGAAGTAGAACGTGAAACAAGCGATAAGTCTCGAGCGAGAAGTAAGCAGTAAAATACGCGATAATTACGGAAGCGATAATAAAGAAAACGTTAAGTGTACGGTAAAATGTAACGATTGTTACGAGGGTTGCCTTTTATATTTCGGGATTAGAGAACAAAAACAAATATTGATCATCGAAAATCACTTTATTGTTTTTCAAAATATTCCCCACGAAGATCTATACACGTTTGCATGCGTTTGAACCAATTGTCGAAGCACTTTTGCCACTCTGATTGAGGTATCTCCAACACATGCATTCTGAATGGAGCAACCGCTTTTTCAGGTGTCGAAAAACGTTGACCTCTCAGTTTGTTTTTTACGTATGTGAATAAAAAGAAGTCATTCGGTGCCAAGTCAGGACTATACGGCGGATGACCCATCAAATCGATGTTTTGGGTGCTCAAAAATGCAGTTGTCGCAGCCGATGTGTGAGAGCTCGCATTGTCGTGGTGAAGAGTGATCCGTCTTCGGCGGTTGGTTTTCCTGATTTCTTGGAAGACAACTGGCAAACAAATGGTTGTGTACCACTCAGAATTGACTGTTCTGCGTTGTTCTAGTGGTACGCTTGCGACATGTCCAGTTTTTCCGAAAAAACAGGCGACCATTTGCTTGGAAGTGCTTCGTGCGCGAACAACTTTTGTTGGATTTGGCTCATCTTGAAACACCCAGACAGTCGACTGCTGTTTACTTTCGGGCTCATACGCGTAAATCCACGATTCATCACCTGTCACGATGTCATAGACGTGTTTCGAAGCACCGCGACCGCATTTTTTGAGCATTTCTTTCGACCAATTGACACGAGCCTTTTTTTGGGCGATTGACAAATTGTGTGGGATCCAACGCGAACAAATTTTTTTGACAGTCAAATGTTTATGCAATATTGAATGTATGCTGGTCCCACTAACGCCTAAGGTTGTCTCAATCTCACGATAGGTCACATGACGATCTTCCAATATCAGTTCGCGCACAGCATCAATGGTTTTCGGAACAATAACTGATTTTGGGCGACCTTCACGAAATTCATCTTGGAGTGAACTACGACCACGATTGAATTCATCATACCATCGATAAACACTGGTCCTTGATGGAGCTTCATCGCCAAAAATTGAATTAAGTTCATCCATGCACTGTTGCTGAGTTAATCCACGCCGAAAGTTGTAAAAAATAATCGCACGAAAATGTTGATGATTTAATTCCATTTTTGGGCCGAGATTAATCTTTTAAGTTACTGTAAACAACACAAATAGCTCTCGTATGTCAAAACGTTCTGAGTGCGAATAACCTCAAAAATGTCCAACTTTACGACAGAGCTGTCAATTGCCGAATTGCAACACTAGGGTTGCCAAATCCCGAAACATAAGAGGCAACCCTCGTATTTAAGAAAAAAAAAATCACATTCTATTTTTATTGCACCGGCCGCAATACGAACCTCTACAGAAAAAAAATGGTGGCGAGAGGCTGACTTAAGGAAGACAAGGACAAATGTATCCTTCAACTTGTCTCTGACTTCTGGTCATCTTGTGTGAGGATGTTGGGCTCGGTCTCAAGATATCTGAAAAGAAAGGGGAGGGGGTACCTAAGGGTAGTGTGGACAGTTGTTGCGAAGAGCGCTTGTGGCGGTGCCGCCAAACCCCACGGTACACTAACCTAAAAACACCCATAACCTCATCCCACCAGTATATGTTTTCGCTAATGCAATCGCATTAAGCACTGAAAATGCTACACGCATTAATTGGATCAAAGCTATAATCGTAAAGCTTCTGCAAAAGAATTCTTACCTTTTCACGCATTCCTTCGCTTACAAATCCGCTGTAAGAGTTCTTACTTTCCTTATCATAAATTACCTGAAAAGAAAAACCTCGGTTCACATATCATGTAACCATTCCAGCCAGGGATAATTATCATTGCGTCACCTATTCCCAGTTTCATACATGTGCACGATAAATTTCTTTATGTACACATTGACCGGCGACCTTTTTCTCCCAGCAATAAAATTCTCTGAGCCGCACAATGCGCAAACCAAAGCAAATACGCATTCCGCGTCCCTTGGCATCAATTAAATTCAAAGCATAAACAATGCAAATATAGAATCCGTTTCCCACAAACGGATTTCCCTGCATATACAAATGCTAGCAAGGGTTTGTTTCGTCCACCGACCAATTAGCACATTTCCACATCGTATCGTCGTCTCTTTGTTTAGTCGCACATGTTCCAACAAAGATCCCATTAGCATCCGACGATTTCGGTTTTATTTGCTTTACCGAAATCGTATCCTAGGAATGCATTTTATGCCCCTTTCTTTGTTCTAGGCACACACACCACTGCACTGAAAGAGTGCATCTCTGTGGCGACCACACCCTTAAGAGAAAATTTTCTGTTTCTCCTCCATATCTCATCCTTAATTGAGGATGGAATTCAAGTCAGAGTTCTATCCTCGGGGAGTCTTATTACATCCGTTGACCACGCTGGTCACGCGTCACTCCCGCTCTCCGCCGGCAGCGGAGACGCGTAAATAAATGTCCTGAAGTCGAGTTTTGGATAAAGTTTTAAAAGTGCGGAAGTTGATCGTATATAGTGGAGTGTTGCAACCACGTTTGTAAGCCCGATATTTGTAGTTCGGGACAATTGTCTTCAAGTACTAATGTATTCTGAAATAATCTTCAAATTTAAAACTCAAGTGTTTTTCGTTATGGTGACTCAAAATTCCGGGCTCCTCGATAGTATAGTGCTTAGTACACCCGCCTGTCACGCGGGAGAGCGGGGTTCGATTCCCCGTCGGGGAGCCTCTGGCGCAAGACTAATGACCTTGCCCAGAAAAAATAAATCATTATGGAAAATTTAACAAGCCTCAGGACTTGCTAAATAAGGCCAAGACCGGTTCCCGGTTGTAGTGCCGATGATGATGATGATGATGACTCAAAATTCCAATCACAAGTCATTGTCTTTTTGTAAAGTTAAACTTTTGGTGTGGCCGTGCATCCGTCTGATCAGTCACATACACAGTATGATAGTCAAGTATATATAAATGACAGTTTAAATAAAGAGCTCTTTTTGAACAACCAGCACTAGTGTTTACTTTCCCGGCTGCAGTTCCTGAGTGTTTGTGTGTGCTTCTTTTTTCTCGACGAACAGTTTAGTTTACGGCGGAACTATCGGTGTATGATGGGGAAGAAGTGGAACCCCGTGCCGTACGCCGGCACCACGACTTCCTCCCCACATGCTTTCTTCAGTTTTTTACTGAAGAAGAAATTGTGGCGGCCGGATCCGAAGAGATCGAAAGAGAGAAGGGTCAAGAACGCAAGACTCCTGTACAAGTAGGTTCTCGTATAATTCTGAATGTTTTCGAGGTACTTGTATGCTAATTGTAGCAAGTACTCGTCGAAAGGGATCATGGAGGCACCTTCGTATAGGTGAGAGTTAGGGTAATAGAGACCGTCGAGCCTTCTAGAGTGGTTGGTGCATCTGCTGAGGAGTTTTCTTTCGAAACCTCGAAGTCTTTCTATAGCGTTTGCGACGATAGTGAAGAATGTGTGATTCGAACCGACGCTATGACGTTGAGAATTACTAAAAATTGAACCAATGCTCAACACAGCAGGTCACTGCCGCGTGTACGAATTCGATTTCTAAACTCAAGTACACTTAACTGATGTGGAATTGCTATGTTATCGCTATGGTATATGGCTCTGATGATGCTTTTGCTTATTCGAATTTCCTTTCGGTGTTCTTCACTATTTGCTTGCATATTGTGTGTGTATATGTTAGAAACGCCACATTTCCATTTGGCCGAAGATATGAAGGACCACGTGGGAAAGGCGTATGGTATTCCAGATCGGGTTAGTTGCTTATAGCAGAGAAGCTTAACTTTGGTCTCTGTAGCGGTTCTACGAACCGCACAACCGACTATAGGTTGAGATGTCCTTTCCGCCAAGGATCATACTTACCTGTATCCATTACACGTGCCCACAGACACATGTCCCAAAAGTCCTTACTCCCACCTGAAACGGAAGGTAGCATTTTAAACACCAACATTGAATTCAATAGCAGAAATGAATCGAACTAAACGTTCAAAAGCCTCTAATATTGAATTCAACGCATTCAATTCGAAGCGTCAATTCAACGCATCCAAGCCAACGCACCTATTCAAGGCATCAATGCGTTGCACCCATTAAACATAATTTTCGGTAAACAAACTGATCAACACATATCTCCTTTTGTAGCTAATACCAATTAGCGCCTCTAATTCCTTGTAAGATCCCAAACCGAAAAGCGCTCGTGTCCAAACAAAGCAATTGCAGAGAAACAGCAATTAACTAAAAGGCTGTTCTCGTAAGAAAAAGAAAATATAATTATCACAACCGAAGATAATTATTGTGGCCAAAAAGGGATCGCTAGGAATAATAAACCACACCAAAGATACACCGATCGATTCGGCAGAAGATGTGAACTCCGGGTTCCCAGGAAGCAACATCCGCGTCTGTGTGTGCGGGTGCAACCGCACATCTGGCCTGTGATGAAACAGGAAACCGCAGGACAAAGGGTAGTCGAAAGAGAGTACGGTTAGAGAATAAAAGTGGAAAAGGTCAGACGAACTGCGAGGAAGTCATCTCGAGGAAGAAGTTCAGAAATTAATTGAGTAGCTGGTGTTTCGTACGTGTGTCTTAACTTAACTTAACGTAACTTAACATTAACCGAGTAACTTGTGTTTCGTTCGTGTGTCTTACTGTGTTTTCTTAAAACATTGTTGACGTTATTTCCTTAAAGAACAAGTATTATGTAAAACGACGTGCTGTTTATTTCTAAGTGACTAACGAATTATTTTTGTGACGTTCACCTTATCCGAATTCATCATATTGTGTAACATCCAAACAATTTGTGTTATTAAATAAAAAAGACAAAATCCAAAACGATCTTTGTGTTTGATTAGTGACGGCATTCGCTCCGGTGTTTTTTGTTGTTTTCGTGGACAGTGCTGGCAGAGCACAGCATTCGCTCTGGGTAGTTGTGTTCTCAGTGTTAACAGTGTTCGGCGGAACACTGCACCATCAAACATTATAAATGACATTCAAATCCGCCAAATGTCGACTTTGTTGCTCCACTTCAAAATGAACGTTTACTTATTTCGTTTATTTTGTTTTCAACAAGGAAAAGCAAACCTGTACAACACGAGGAAAGTTGTACTAGATTACACACAACTAGGTAAGTAAACCCAGTTTGCGCGACTATGCCCGAATACGTCCACACTGCTCGATGTCACATTGATTACTGCTTTGTCTGTTATTTCTTATAACAGTTAATAATCTTCGTGGTAGCCTGGAAATAAGATTGTTTAAGGGGGGAAGTCCCTGTAAACAAATTTTTGTTTGATTTTTTTTCTGCTTTAAAAATTAATTTAGCATATAAAGAATGTATGCTCAAAATTTGGGGCCCAAACGAAAGTCCTTAATGTCCCTAGAAAGTTACCAAAGTGATGCGCAAAAGTATCGATAGCACGTAAGCGAACGAGCGCTCTTTACGCCCTTTACCGTTTAATTTCTAAATCAAACAAGTTTACTGGCTTCTTTTTTGAAAAGTTGAGTAACATTCATTCTTCTGATATAGGAAAATTTATCACGAGACGATCTACTGGCGTGGTAGGCCATCTTCTGGAGTGGTAGACTGGTATTGGCGGTTTCATTGAAAACGCTTCAACGACGAAAACCCACGGCGTTTTTATAGAATCATGTTTTTGCCGCACCGTGTAGCGTAACTTACGAAGTTTAACCGATTGACTTGAAATTTTACACAGATATTCCTTAATTTGGGAGCGAACATACAGGGCAAAGTCTCTGGTTGCTTTCATCCCGGCGCAGGCCAGGACGATCCTTGTCTCTGTTCAATCCAAGATGGCATGCAGTCTTTACGTGACACCCCCCGGATAGTTACTTTGGCGGCACTCGCAGCGACATCTCGGGGAAGGTTGGCGCAAGGCTAATAACCTTACCCGGAAAATGAAACCATTATAGCAAATTTAACAAGCCTCGCATATGGACCGGATACACGACGACGAACGCGGAAACGAAAATGGCTAAACGATTTGAGAACTTCCTCATGGAACATCCGCTTACTATACAGAGCTCGAACTGCACAGCAGCTTGCCGATAACCTGTCCGAATAAAAGGCTGACATAACAGCATTACAAGAAATAAGATGGACGGGGAGAGGTGTTATTCAAAGAAACGAGTATGACACTTATTATAGCTGCCATGCAAAATACTATGTGCTCCGAGTAGGCTTTCCAGCCAGCCAAAGACTGAAGCCTGACATTATCGGCTTTAACGCAATAAACGAAAGGCTACGCACTCTTCACCAGCAAGGCAAGTTTAAGAACATAAGCCTCATAAACGTTCACGGGCCTACAGAGGAGTCCCCTGACGACGAAAAGGAAGAATTCTACGAGGATGTCGAACGGACCCACAATGCCTGCCCAAGATACGATGTGAAAATCGTTCTAGGTGATTTGAATGCGAAAATAGGTCCGGAGCAGGTTTTCGGGCACTACGCAGGTTTCCATAGTTTATATGAGAACGCTAATGACAATGGACTACGAGTCAACGAACTGGCAGCACCAAAGAACTTGGTCGTTGCGACTACCAGGTTTCCGCGTAAAGATATCCACAAAATCACCTGGGTATCACCTGATGGAGCCACTCGCAATCAAATTGACCACATGTGGTGGTACGAACGTACCGATGTGCCAACGTTGACTCGGATCACTATCTTGTTGGTATAGTATTCCGAGCACGAATTGCCTTACAGAGACGTATTGCATCCGCGGATCAGGTTTGGGCCAACACAGCTGACTTATGCAATAAGAACACCAGCAGCACCTTTGGTCATGCGTTACGACTCGCCCTCAAAGAGCTCGATGGAGGGAGAGTGAGTCCTGGGACCAGAAGCCTGGCCATAAAAGAGAAATGGACACGCCTTACGGATACTGTCATTAGTACTGCCAGCTTCATCTTAGGCAGTAGTCGTAGAGATCGGAGCGACTGGTTTGGTGATGAGTGCAAACTAGCGACTGAACGTAAGAATGCTGCATACCGGGCAGTGCAGCTGTCTCAAAGAGCTCAGAAGATCTGAAAAAAAGACTTCACAGACAAAAGAAAAGTGCCTGGGAAGAAAAAAAACTTGTCTGTGAAGCAGAGAAAAGTAGAGAGCGAGCTCCGGACCAGGCGCGGAAGTTCTACCAAATAATCCGCAGTATGACGCGGTAAACACCACGCTGCACTTACTGCAAGGATAAAGAGGGTAATCTGATCACCGATCCTGAAGGCATTCTGGAGCGACGGGAAGTGCACTTCAATGAATTGCTAAATGGTCAGCTCACAGAAGAATTGGAGGCTCCACCAATGCAAGATCAAGACCAAATGCTGCCGCCGCCAAGCATTGAGAAAACATTAAAAACCATAAGACAGTTCCAATCAAATAAAGGCCCCGGAGCTGATGGCATACCAGCTGTGCTGATCAAACAAGGAGGGACAGCGTTACTTCACGCAATTCATGAGATCGTTGTGCACGAATGGGAGCAAGAGGAGATACCGGAAAGTTGGCGTCGTGGAATAATTTGCCCCATACATAAGAAGGGAGATATCACAGTGTGCAGCAACTGTAGGGGTATAACATTGCTGAGTACCACCTATAAGATTCTCTCCTCCATCTTAAAAGATCGGATAGCCCCATACAGTAAAGTCATCATTGGTCAATATCGGTGTGGCTTCATCCCAGGCAAATCAGCGATTGATCAGATATTCACCCTTAAGTGGAAAAATGTCTTGAATTTAAGATTCCATTATATCATCTATTCATAGACTTTAAGGCAGCCTATGACAGCATACCCAGGGTAGAATTATATAATGCCATGAGAGAGTTCGGCATTTCCAACAAATTGGTATAACTTTGTAGGTTGACCATCACCACCGACAAGGGGACGGTCTGGCCTGCCTCCTCTTCAACCTGGCGTTGGAGAAAGTACTCCGTGACTCCATCATCACCAAGTTCCGCCAAATACTTGCCTACGCAGATGACAACCACATTATCGGTAGATAATGTAATCGGCCGTAAAGGAATCCTTCACCCAGGCCGAATAGGCGGCACAAAAACTGGGACTGCACATTAATGTGGGAAAAACTAAGTACATGGTGACAACTTCTGCGAAGAGAAGACTTAACGTTGGTCACACTATCAGCGTAGCGGAGCACGAATTTGAAGTAGTGCAATCCTTAAACTACCTTGAGTCAACAGTATCAGGCGATAACAATATAGAGAAGAAATACGCGATGGCATCCAACGAATTCGACGACCACTACCTTGATGATAGGGCGAGCTGGAGAACAGCGCAGTGGCTGACGGACCATCTCTGGAGAAGATGGATTGAAGAACACCGGCCAATCCTGATGCCAAGAGGGATCTCAGTACCTGGCCCCGCGAAGAAGTACAAACCGTGTATCCTGGACCCGACGGATGGATTAGCGTCCTGGGCATGAGGACGACATGGGGAACACTCCAAAGACCCACACGTCGAGTTGTAGTGTTGGTTCCAGCGATGACATCACCGTCACATGAGGGAGTGCTTCAACGCACGTTCGAGTTTGGATTGTCATATAGTGTTTGGGATGGATTGGCTTCCGGAAATTTGTTGGCAACATTATGGATCTCATCGTCATCGTCCGCTTGTTCATCTTCACGGCATAGTTTTCGACAAATCTCTATGGATTTGTTAATGTTTAAGTCAGATTCGGACTCTTTACGACGTTCCAAAATCTGATTTTGATTAAATCGTAATCTGAATAAATCCCATCTCTTCAAGAATGTCGTTTCTTCATTACGAAACAGGATGTGCAGTCACCATTTCCCTTTTATACTCATTAATCTCCCGAGAGAAGTCTAATAAAAAAAAAAAAAAAATTAAAATCTAAGGCTACATCATTTTTACAACGAATGATATGTTATTGCTTTCGACGAATATACATTCCTTGTGAATTATATAGTATTTTTTTTAAATATTTTATATATTATAGTATAATGAGCAACGAATTGTGCAAGTGACAATTATTGCCTTTCTTCTGGCCGCTGGGTGTATTTGTCAAACCAGTTTTCCCTCCAAATATTTGTTGATTTCTCATCGGTATTCAATTCATCCAATTCTGGTTGTGTTCGCGTTTTCTCTTGGTAGACAAGAGTGTCTACCACAAATGTATTCTGGCGTATTGAATCGTTTTGAATGCTACTAATTTAGTATCCAGTGAACTTAACGCATATTTCGGATGTTTGAAGTTCCTAGTGTTCTCATCCTCGTCAAAACCGTCACTGCACTGGAAAATCGGCGGCGGTTCCGCCAAACCCCACTGTACACTTACCCGAAGAACCCCCATAACTACAACCCAGCCATCATAATTTTCTGCTAATGCAATCGCATTAAGCATCTGTAAATGCTTCACGCATCAAGCTTATCAAATTTATTTATTTAAAAGCTTCTGGAAAGAAATTGTTACATTCGAATCCAAAAATTCCTCATAAGAATTCTATCCAAATTTATCACAGATCCCAATCATACATACACATTACATAGGAATTTCTGTACAATATTTCTCCCACAAGGGCATTCATGCAGGCATCAATGCATCTCTGTATTAGAGACCAAGAACCGAATTCTCGTTTAGTGTAAACACTCACACTAGACTTCGACACTTGAGTCCCCTTAGCTGCCATATACAATTGGCATAGATGTTATACAAACCGTCTGTGTGTAACCATCTGAATTGCTTCGCAATGACTTGCAACTATCGATACAGCTGCAAGCACTTTACCCAGAAATGCTCCTTTGTTTGAATCTCCAAAAAATCATCGACTTAGCGCATAGCCGCCGGATTGAATTCAAAGCATAAACAATGCAAATATAGAATCCGTTTCTTACAACGAATTACCCCGCATATACAAATGCAAGCAAGGGATTCGTTTCGGCCGCCGACCTAGGATACGATATTAAATTTCCATTGTATAAAGTATCGCAACTCATTAGCACCTTTCCCAATGTATATTCGTCTATTTACACAAGGGCATCACTCATCTAACACTTTTATGATGCCCTCATCCCATATTTGCTTTTAACACATTTCTCCGATGCATCGTCGTATATTTATTTAGCCGCGATGCACATCCTAGACAACGATCTATACGGTCTCTTTGTCTTTTAATTTCCCTGGATCCGTTCCTCATGACCTCGAGGCATGAGCAAACAAAAACACAATTAGCATCCAATGAGATTCGGCTTGTTTGCTTAGCCGAACTCACATCGCATGGATGCACATTTTGCCCTTTCTTTGTTTTAGATTCGTTCTCATGGTTTCATCCCATGAATGAACCAATGCACATACATACATGTGTACCTTAATTTGAGAGAGCCGGTTTCACTGGCCGAATTGCTATTGATAACGATTTAATATCACTGAGTCCTATTACAACCACCTTTCGCGCCGGTCGGTTCGCCTCCCGCTCTCCGTAGCGCTGCGGAGACGCGATATATACACGGATTCTTGTTGTAGTGTTGAGTACGTTGGCCAAAAAGTGTCACAGCCACCGAAGCTGATATACCCAACGTGGTTCAGTTCATACCAATTAACTTTGACGTGTTGATAAGTGGGTAATGTAATTGTTCTTTCCCTCCCTCGCTAGGAATTTTCCCCCAGGACCTCTCTAATTCTAAAGTGGAATTTTCTAACGTGTGAAATATTTGAATTGAGATCCGTTGCGAAATAAAATACATTAATAATAACAAACTAAGTCAGTGTGTTTAATTTTCCGCAGTTCCTGGGTGTATTTATTTCTTTCGTTTGTGGATAATTTGCGGCGGAACTTTCGTTCAGTGGATGATGGAGGAAGGAAGTGAACCGAGTGCCCGTGTCCGGTACATACTTCTTCCCCACAAATCTCCTTCGTCTCCTTAGTTCCCCCACTTCGATGTGCTCGCCGTTCTTTAATCGACTCACCTCGTGACAACCTTTCATTGGTTCACTCCCAAGGATAGCATTAGGACCTCCGATTTCATCTTCGATAGTATCATCAATTGGGGGCATACATACGTATTTGTATCTTTGATTGGCTTTAATACATTTTCATGGTCAAACGTTTATTTTAACTAATAAAGTGCGGTACGGATGCCAAGATCCTAATTGTGCGCATTGTTTGTAATCGACGGAGATTTATGAAGATTATTCTTTAAGAACTCAAAATGCTCATATAACATCAATGCGTACAATTGTTTCGGTAGCAGACACATCTGTTCGTTCAGTGGTAGGAGAAGATCCTCGTAGAAATTGAAATGTTCTTGGGGTGGGGATTATCATATATATTATCATCATTTATACGATGCGATTGTAGCGTAACAACATATCCACGAAATGACCATGAAGAATCAGATCAAGTAAATCAATTTGCCCTTGTCACAATTAGCAAGTTTCAGGTAACCAGCATTCGTTATTATTTATTGGCCTGTGGGAACCCGGAAGTTCATGACCTCACCGCCTCGGCTTCGCCATCGTTCCCTGTCCTGGGCACTCTCCTTCCACGCTTGACCATTCGATCCGATCTCCTCAAGGTCAAACCTAACATTGTCCCCCCATCTCTGTCGCGGCCGTCCTACCGGTCTCTTTCCCGTTGGTCTACCGTCAAGAATTCTATGCACGGTCCTATCGTTCCCCATTCGCGCCACGTGTCCGGCCCATCTTAATCTTCGCGACTTGATTACTCTCACTATTGTAGGTTTGCGATATAGCTCTTCCAATTCGTGGTTGTGGAGTTTCCTCCATTGTCTTGCCTCCTCGTCATATTTACCTCCAAAGATGCTTCCCAAAACTTTATTCTCGAATACGCGGAATTTGTTTTCTTCCCGTTTTGTGAGAGCCCATGTTTTGCATCCATATAGAACAATCGGCATGATTATGGTTCTATAGACACGGAACTTTATGTTACGTGATAGCAGTCTGGATTTCAGCAGTTTACTGACTGTGTGCCAACTAGCGTTCCCGGAATGTAGTATCTTGTTAATTTACTTCGACATTTCGTTACTGGCCGTCAGTATCGTTCCCAGATATTTAAATTCTTTAACTTTTTCAAATATCTTACCTCTGACGTTTATATGTGTTCTCTGAGGTCCACCTGCTCTCGTCGTAATCATGTATTTTGTTTTGTCTTCATTTATTTCTAGGCCCACCTCGTCTGCCGCTTGCATGATGATTTCACAGTTTTTACTAACAGTTTCTAGATTATCGCCCAGAACGGCGATGTCATCTGCATATGCGAGCACTTGTGTGACCCCGTTAAGAGATGATCCGGCCATGTTGTCGTCTTGTACCTTTCTGATGACATACTCAAGACACGGTGATAGACCATCTCCCTGCTTTAGTCCGTCCCGGATTTCAAATGGTTCTGAGAGGTGGTTTTCTATTCTGACTCGCACTTTGTTTTCGCTCATGCAAATTTGAGTGAGGGCGGCATATTTTTTCGGGACTCCCAGCTCAACTAGAATATGGTAGAGTCTCTGCCTTGCGACTGAGTCGTAGGCTTTTTTGAAGTCAACGAACAGTTGGTGAACCGTCTCTCCGTATTCCCACTTCTTTTCCAGCATTCGTTGCCGACAATAATTCAAGGTCGATTGTTTTCATTGAGTAAAAGAAATGAATGGCTCAGGTTACGATTTGAAAGAATCATATGACAATCGCTTGCGAGCTTACTGCTAGCAAGTGATTCAGAAATTAATTGGGTCAAATCGTGTCATTGTTCTTACACTATGCGCTAAGCTGGTGATAGGAAATTAAGTAGCACAGTAAGCAGAATTATATGAGTGAATTTTCAATTATGAATGAAATAGCTTGTGAAGCAAAATTTGTATGAGTGGACTAAGAAATTTGTAAATAATTGAGTTATTGATTGGGAGTATAAATGCCCCAGCATTTTGAAGAATAAAGCAATCAAAAACCAACAGAGTATTTAATTCGAACACTGCGGCGTCTACGCCATCCATTTTCGGCTGTGGTTTAAACAGCAAACAGTAGGGAAGTAGAGTTATAGACCAATCCATCACAATATCACAAGTAATACAAATCTAAGTATTACAAGAATACATATTATTTGGCGATGGTATGGATGGAGGGGGATGCAGAAGGACATCGAGAATTTCGTCAGGAACTGTCCCCATTGCCAGACGGAAAAGGTTAACCGGGCACCGACCAGAAATCCTATGAAAATAGTTAGTTCAGCCGATAGAGCATTGGAGAAAATTATGATTGACATCATAGGACCGTTCCAGGAGACGGACGATGGTTATAAATTCGGATTAACAATCCAGGATGACCTGTCGAGGTTCATTAAGTTTATACCCTTGAAAAACAAGGAAATGCAAACGGTGGCGCAAACCCTGATGGAAGGATGGATAATAAATTTCTTCATGCCTACGTTGATTCTTTCGGATAACGGCCTGGAGTTCTGCAACAAACCCTTTAAAGAGTTCTGTGACCTACTAGGAATAGAACATATAAGAACTAGTGTTGCTTATCCACAGGCTAACGGTAGCGTGAAGCGAGCCCATTGTCGACTGCTTGAATACTTGAGATCCACAGGAAGGGAATTAGACCAGATAGAGGATTGGCATAAACGAATGCTGTATGCTGGATTCTGTTACAACTGTACAGTTCATAATGCGATGGGCTACACGCCCTATGAGATGGTTTTTGGTAACGTAAAGCAGTCCCAGATATATTACATGGCGACTCTGCCATACTAAACATCTTATACCAATATACCACATGACGATCAACTGATGACTATTCACCATCTTGCTTATTTAACATCATCAATAATTAAATTGAATCTGTGGCGTCAGTGTTCTTATCATCAACTTCTGCTTTACTTTTGTTGCCAACGTACACAAGTTATCGTATTCACAATTCGTGATTCTGCATACTCTAGCATAAGCATTATATTTTATGATTTGGACAAAGGGTGAAAAGTGCGAAAAATAATTGATTATGACCTCAAAAAAATAAAATGAACACTCCAGACAATTTTGAATCTCTCTAATTCAATAATCATGAAGGTAGAAGAATGTGTTGCTAATTCTAATACGTTCTTATTTATTATAAATAGTTTCTATTTCACAAATATACACAATTGATACATTATGATTAGTACTTAAACCCCTTGGGCATTAATAAACTTATATTGCATTATATTTAATATTAATTTGGCTAAGACTGACGCTTACAGAATATACTATGCTGTAATTACAGCAAATATTTACGAGTATTCGTTAAACAGCGGGCTTGTGTACTCCGTTCTTTTCTAAATGCCTTAATGGATCTAATCCCACTTTATTCATTAATTCAGACAATTTTTCCGCTTTTCTGTCTTCATTATGAGCAATCACAGTGCACAGATGTTCTGTAAGGAGTTCCTTTTTCTCTGAAGCATTATGTAGTTCCATCTTAGCCTTAAGGAACTGTGCTTCAATTTTATTATATTGTTTTCTATAAAAACAATACATGCAATAATGGCTAATAGTTAATAATATAAATACCAGCTCTTACTCGATATGTGCATAGTTAATGCAAGCAACATCAATTTGTTTTCTCAATATAGCCACGTCCGATGCCAGATCCACGTCCAGTTTTGCTAGTTCTGCTTTGATTTCTTCGATCTTTTTTGCTTCAGCCGCAGTTTTTTGGGAACTAGAAAGCGATAAAAATGTAGGTCATCCAAAACGTACATCAAAAATGTTGTTTAAAATTTTATAAGAGATGTTCTTACTGAGCTTCAATGGCTTTGTGAAGCATTTCTTTTTTCTGCCTGTTTTGTTCTTGAATTATCTTCCGATGAGATTCAAAATCTTTAAGTGATATTCCTTTAAAAGGTGACTCGATCGTTTCACTTGGTTCGTCTAATATTGAAGAAGTATTTGAGACGCCATTCTTGGTTGCCGGTAATTGAATGATAGACTCATCATTCAAAGAATCCTGAGAATTTTTTTCCATCTTGGGAATGGGTTGATAAAATAAAGCACCTTCAATTGATCGTGACATACTTTTATCCAGATTTATTTCATCTAGAGATTCTATTGATTGTTTGGGAATATTTGCAGACATTGTATTGTGCTTTTTTTCCATTGTTTTGGGTACATTTTTGTCGTGGGGTTTTATTATTTCCTTCTTCTCAGGCATTCTCCGGATGCCTATGGCTCGCACTCCACTAGGTTTTACTTAGGATTAAAATTCCATTTAGCATTCTGAACTCGATCACAAGATGATAAACTATATTGGACTTACCCGGTTTTATTGTTTTTAATGCAATTTTATTAATATCGTCTTCACTGAAGCCGTTGAACTTATCCGACATTATGGATATACGTTGATTTTATTTACGATGTTACAACAATAACTTTTTTATAACTCACAACAATAACCTTTACGTATACTAAATACACAAAACTAACAACTAACAACAAGTGCAACTCTTTTGATTACGTCAAGTCCAGTACAACATTTGATGTTGAGATCTCTTTCGAAGATGACCAGTCCAGTCGGCAGTCGTTCGATATTCGAACACAACTTCGATCAAGCAGCGTTACGTCACAAGTAGCATTCTAATGTCAGCATGATTAAACAGTCTGTTAAGAAAATGTGATGTTATGTAGAGTTAAATAAGAAATGTTAATTTCAACATCCATCGTTATTGGGCAGTACTCTCCTCAAGTGGATTTTCTGTGCATCCGGTCTCTTACTGTTTCAATATGACTAAACTATGGCTTGCGACCTCCTACGTGTTTATAATATACTAAAGTGATATGTGGTAAACCACAGCCGTTTGTAGTGAAGCCTTCCCCTTTGTAGTTCAACATTTTTATCAGGCTGTTTTGGAGATGTGGTTCGACTAATAAAAACAAGATTGATGTAACATTTTGAGATCAACTCCAGTTGGTAGCTGTATATACATCACATGCGCACGCACATCAAGATAACTCTACGGCATCGGCATTTTATCCAATATTGGGTTGTCGAATTTCCTAAGCACTCTGCCCAAAAAACATACAGCTTCCTTTGCTTTGTGTGTTCGTTCTGTGAGGCGAATCCTTCATAATGAATTACAGTTTCGTGCATGTAAATTGGCGCAGCAATTGAATCCACACAATTTTGTAGGTGAAGAAAACGCGTGTGAGGTATGCTTCATGACGCATTCTGTTTGTTTTTCTTAGCGATGCGATTCACTTCTATCTTTCAGGAAATCTAAATACATAAAACATGCGCTGCTGAATCTTCAATAACTCCAGAAAACTTTACGAACAAGCTCTATATTCAATACTCAACCTCCCACTATTTGATGTGCACTATGGCGAATAGATATAGAGATGTGAGGAAAACGTTTAGGTTAGAGGTCAACATGTTCAGCTATACCGAAAAATACCAGATTGGGCGAATGCAGTCACTGTCGGAATCACCATCCTTGTCACATCATCACCGCCGCACCGTTAACTGAAAACTTCAGTAATGGGTCGGTGCATGTTCTAGACTAGCCGTCAAAATCAGCAATGACAATGCTCTTAATTTCAGCCTTCAAAACGAAATTCCCGACGAAGCGACAACGTATAAGTCTATGAATACTGCAATATTTGAAGAAGAGCTCGCCAATTATCTAATTGAATACTTAAATTCACTTGTTTATCAGGCTTTTCGCGATACGTTTTAACATTAAAAGTTGGAGTGCCCATTACCCTTCTCAGAAACATCAATCCGCCATGACTTCGTAACGATACCAGCCTTACAGTGAAAAAGATAATGAACAATATCATAGAAAACACAATTTAAAATGGAAAAAGTTATATTGTTGCTACATATCCCTATGATTCTGATAGATATACCATTCGAATTTAAACGTTTGTAGTTTTCGATGCGGCTCACATTTTCGGTGGTCACTGGACATTGATTTTTTACCGTGGCGTGAAGATGAATGCGAATATGTACCGTGAAACGACTTTGGAAAGTGCTCTAAAACCGTGGGTAACCAAGCGTTTCGGTGAAAGAAAGTAGACGTTTTAAATAGTCAGTTTGGTCACACATAGCACACGTCAAACAAGAATCGATGCTGAACAACGTTCCACAGTCCTTCTCAGTTACACGATTGGCTTCCATGGGTAGCGAATATATACCCACTGATCTTCTCGGTAAGATTCATTTGTAGGTCAAAGTCACTACTAAAGCATTCCACATTGTTGATCCGCCCCAGAAAACCTTTCTCTGTCAATGGATCGAAATGTCGAGGGCTCACATTCGTTCAACGTGCGAAGCATTGTTCGTCAGATTTACAACCATCGTATATTTTTTGAAATTCTTTAGTTTACTTTTATACAATTTGTTAAGAATAATAAAAAAAGCATTTTAGAAAAATTTCCAGTTTTTCTTACAAATCCTTTTTAGGGTGCATTCAACGACAGTCGGAAAGCTGAAGTTCCACGAAGAATTTGACATCATAAGCCGCATCGTATACCACAACATTTCCTTTTATACGTTCCACACGTTACATAACACACTCCGCATGTCCCATAACATGTTCTTGATGGCCCACATGTCCGCCCCAAAAATGTCTCAAGGATGCCACAAATGTGTCCCAAAAACGTCCCACGATGCCCAGAAGATTTCCCAACGGCGTTTCAGACGTGTCCCAAAGATGTGTAAAGGTGTCCCAAATGTATTCCAAAAGCGTCTCAACGGTATCCCGCAAGTGCCCCAAAGGTATTCCAAAGTTTCTCAAAAATTTTCCAATGGTATCTCAACATCTTGCAAACATACGCCATAACATAAGGGATATAATTTTGGACTCTTTATGAAGCCTTAGTTCTTTTATACGTCCCACGCGTTACAAAACACACCCCAGGTGTCCCATGACATTCTAGATGAAAGGTATTCCAAAAATGCCCCGACGATGCCCAAAAGATGCCCCAAACGTGTCTCAAATGTGTTCCAAATATGTCTCAAATGTGTTCTAAAGGTGTCCCAAGTGTACTCCAAAAGTCTCTCAACGATGTCTCACAAGTGCCCCAAAGGTATTCAAAAGTGTCCCAAACATTTTCCAATGGTATCCCAACATGTTGCAAACATACGCCATAACATGTAAAGGATATAATTTTGGACTTTTTATGAAGCCTTAGTCCTTTCATACGTCCCACGCGTTACAAAACACACCCCACATGTCCCATAACATGTTCTAGACGGCCAACATGTCTGCTCCAAAGATGTCTCAAGGATGCCACAGAGATGTCCCAACGATGCCCAAAAGGTGCCCCAAAGGTGTTCTAAAGGTGTCCCAAATGTATTCCAAAAGTGTCTCAACGATGTCCCACAAGTGCCCCAAGGGTATTCAAAAGTGTCCCAAACATTTTCCATTGATATCCCAACATGTTGCAAACATATGCCATAACATGTAAGGGATATGATTTTGGACTTTTTATGAAGCCTTAGTCCTTCTATAGGCCGCACGCGTTACAAAACACACCCCACATGTCTCATAACATATTCTAGATGAAAGGTATTCCAAAAATGTCCCAACGATGCGCAAAAGATGTCCCAAGGGTGTCTCAAACGTGTCCCAAATATGTCTCAAAGGTGTCCCAAATGTACTCCACAAGTGCCCCAAAGGCATTCAAAAGTGTCCCAAATATTTTCCAATGGTGTCGCAACATGTTGCAAACATACACCAGAACATATAAAGGATATAACTGCAGATTTTTCATAAAGCCTCAGTCCTTTTATACGTTCCACGCGTTACAGAACACACCCCGCATACCCCATAGCATGTTCTAGATGACCAACATGTCTGCTCCAAAGATGTCTCAAGGATGCAACAAATGTGTCCCAAAAATGACCCAACGATGCCCAAAAGTTGTCCCAACGGTGTCTCAAACGTGTCCCAAAGATCTCTCAAGGGTGTTCTAAAGGTGTCCCAAATGTACTCTAAAAGTGTCTCAACGATGTCCCACAAGTGCCCCAAAGGCATTCAAAAGTGTCCCAAACATTTTCCAGTGGTATCCCAACATGTTGCAAACACGCGCCCTGACATATAAAGGATATAATTGCGGATTTTTCACAAAGCCTCAGTCCTTTTATACATTCCACACGTTACAGAACACACCCCGCATATCCCATAACATGTTATAGATGGCCAACATGTCTGCCCCAAAGATGTCTCAAGGACGCCACAAAGGTGTCCCAAAAATGTCCCATCATCATCATCATCATCGGCACTACAACCGGGAGTTGGTCTTGGCCTTATTTAGCAAGCCCTGAGGCTTGTTAAATTTTCCATAATGATTTGTTTTTTTTTTCGGGCAAGGTCATTAGTCTTGCGCCAGAGGCTCCTCGACGGGGAATCGAACCCCGGTCTCCCGCGTGACAGGCGGGTATACTAACCACTATACTATCGAGGAGCCCAAAAATGTCCCAACGATGTCCAAAAGGTATCACAAAGGTGTCCCAAAAAAATCTCAAAGATGACCAAAAGGTGTCCCAAGGGTGTCCCAAAGATGTCTCAAAGGTGTTCTAAAGGTGTCCGAAATGTATTCCAAGGGTGTCTCAAAGATGTCCCACATGTGCCCCAAAGGTATCCGATCGTGCCCCAACATGTTGCAAACATACGCCATAACATGTTTGACAACATGCTCCATGACATGTAAAGGATATAATTTCGGACGTTTCATGAAGCCTTGGTTCTTTTATACGTTCCACACGTTACAGAACACGTTCTATATGATCCACATGTCTGTCCCAAAGATTTCTCAAGGATGCGTCAAAGATGTCACAAAGGTGTCCTAAAAGTGAGTGAGCAAAAGAATAAAAGGGAGTCAAGAAAAGTTTAACAAAGTGAATATTTTTATCCCGGATTTGAGGGCTCGTCTGGAATTTATAGAAGGAATAAAGACGGCAAAAAAGACTAAAGAGGACGACGAAGCGGTAAGAACGACGAATAAAGACGACAGCATAGCTTCCAACCTCGAAGGGATAAATTACCCATGTCTGAAGCGAGCGATTTCACGGTTAGCAAGTTGCAATAAAAAGCTAAGATGTGTGGATTAGCTATCGGTGGCACGAAAACCGAGATAATCGCCCGATTAGTTGAACATGATCAAACGGGCAACTGGATGAGAATCACCAACGAGGTGGAGAACCAGGATATCGCATTGGACACAGGACTCCCCAATTACGCAGGAAATACCAAATACAAGGATTACAGCCAATAATTTCAATCCACTGCAGCCCTAACAAACCGCGAAAGAAAACTTCATATGCGCGAAATGAAGCTAATGGAGCGCGGACTCGAACTCGCTCAGCGTGAAATTGCGATGCTGCCATAGGACGAGAACTTAGTCGCAGATGAGTCGCGAGCACGAGAGACGCGCGAAAGACGAAGAGAAACAGCCACTTTATGTTCCCCAAAATCAAACATGAGCATAAAGATGATTGCTGAACTAGTAAGTGAATTCGACGGTACGCCTGATAATTTCCATGTGTGGGAAAGGCAGATCAAGTTCATGAAGGAGGCGTATGAGCTAGCGGATGACATGACAAAAACGTTGGTCGGAATGAAACTCAGAAAGAAAGCAATCGAGGGGTTACATTCAAAAGCCGAACATCTGGAAATTACCATTTACGAGCTCATGAACGAGTTGGGTCAGATGAATCGCCCGAAACAAGCCAAGATTGACTTACGCAAAAAATTTCAAGCACGAATATGGAAGAAAGACGAGACCTTTCGAGAATACGCACACGATGAGATTGTGATGGATACTCGTGTGCCGATCAATAATGAAGATATGATAGATTATCTTATTGAGGGTATCTCTGGGAAATTGGTATGCAATCAAATTCGCATGCAGTGTATCCTCAATCAACGCATTGGATAACATAACATGGCGAGAACAGTCAACAAACGCGATGAATAAAAAGGATGAAATGTCATATAAGAAACTCAATGCAAGAGGCAAGCAGAACAAATCCACTGGCAGCGAAGAAAGGAGATATCGTAAACGCTGCTTCAATTGCCGGGCAACAGGTCATGTAAGCGCAACATGTCCGTCGAAAGAGCTAGGCCCAAAATGTTTCCATTGCGACGAACACGGTCACGTCAAAATGTCGACAGAAGATAGAGGCTTGTATTGTAACACGCAGCCCACGGAAGAAGAATATGAAGATGGTAACGATTCATGGCAAGAATATCGACGCACAACGTAGCGATCGTTGGGCAGGGTTTTGATAACCTCATACGGTTCAAGGAACTTCTGTGCGAGCTTTAAGACAGGTCCTTGCTGTACTTTGTGAATAGCGACTATATCGCCTTCTTGATATCGGAACGCCGCCTTACTGTTCTAATTGAAGTTCCCTTTCTTTTCGGACTGAATGTGTTGGATATTCTCCTTTGCATGTTTGTGGAGTTCTGCTGGTTGGTGGTCGAATGAGGTAATCAATTCTTTCTCCAGAAACTTCTTAATCTGCGGATCGTCCTTCAAATGAGCGCCGAATTCGAACATTATTCGGAATGGTGACATTCCTATGCTCCGAGGCGGCGTGGCGTTGTAACATCTTTGTATCGTTCCAGGTGCCGATATCACTCACTTGCTTTAGGAGCTGATCTTTTTGTCGGTGATGGTATTAGGGTGCAGTTCACCCTTTCAACTTGACTGTTGGCCCTTGGTATCCCCATCATCATCATCATCGGCACTACAACCGGGAGCCGGTCTTGGCCTTATTTAGTAAGTCCTGAGGCTTGTTAAATTTTCTGTAATAATTTTTTTTTCCGGGCAAGGTTATTAGTCTTGCGCCAGTTGGTATCCCCATAGTTGCCAGAATTTCGACGCGCTCACCGACCCCGAGAGCGATGTGACTCTCATGCGCAGAGATGGGGTTTTTTTTTCCTTTTTACATTAACGCGCACACAAAAGGGGATTTTGAAGTACCCTTAAATGTGAAAGCACAGTGCAAGCGGATGGAGAGGAAGTGGATAAGGTAAGGAGGTGTCGATGGACATCACAACGCCCAGGAAACACATGATCAGGCAGAACATTCCACATTCGTGTGGTTCGGCTAAAGAATGACTCTCTATGTTTATTTGTGCGCCTAAAGTCCACTTTCAACGTGAACTGATGCTCATTCACAGATTGACGGGTACCGCGGGAAAATGTCTGAAGGGGCGGAACACATTTAGCAAGTTCAGTTGATAGGGTACGAGAGAATTGGATTCCCACCGCTTCAGCTGACCGAAGTACAGTTCACAGGAATAAGCACACCTGCTCATAAGGTGCTAGGAGAATTCCAAACGGAAGACACAATAGTTGGGCACTGTTTTCCGTACGTGTTGTGTGGGGATTAGGAGTATTGTGCCAAACACGGACACTCGGTTTACTCCTATCCCCATCCGACTGTTAACTGTTCCGCCAATAAGTAACAAAAGAAAACTATTCACCAAGGAAAAGGAAATGAAACACACTGGTTTGGTGTACAATATTTTATTGTTTTTACTGATAGGTTTATGTCTATTGTAAGTCGCGTTTACAGTCAGTTTAAAACAAAGCACATTTCGTTAACAATTTAAAGGGTTGCGGTTATTGTTTATTTGAACTATTTGATGTAAACTAAAGCCTTTAAATTTACTTTAACACTGGTACAGACACATTCACGGAATACTTTTTGACTACCTAATTGTACAATTAAACGGGGGCAGGTAAGGTAAGCAGATCGACGCACACGATCCGAAACCAACTTTCTATAAACTAGGGGGTTTAAATCCGCGACTCTGAATATACGCGATATTAAGTCGCTGACTCCGCGATATTAAGTCGGTGTCAAAAGAATCTTTGGATGCATCTCCTTTACTTGTAGTGATAACCGGATCTCATAGAGGAGATCGTCATGGCACACATGTATCTTTTCAAGGATCAAAACCATTAGATGAACGTGGAACACTAAGAAGAGGCATAATAGGCATCCAAGAGATGTGTGTAAACAAATCGAATCTTGTCGATGAGCAGCCGCTCATTAAATGAAAAAGATGTTTTTCGGATACCACAAACGATATGAATTGTTTATGGTATCGCAGGAAACCTATGTAGGAACAGCGTTCTTCTGTTTGCACGTGGTGCGAGTTAGAGAATTTTATTTCTGGGAGAAAAAGGTCGCCGGCCAATGTGTACGTAAAGAAATTTATCGTACACATGGCGAAGTTGGAAAATAGACGGCGCAATATTTATGGTCCCTGTCATGACGGTTACATTGTGTGCAAACTGAATCATTTTGTTTACAGGAATTTGTCTGGTACCGAAGGTGCCGAATTGGTTTGGAATTCCAGATAAGCAAAGAAAGAAATCTTACGGAAAATTGTATGCGAAGAGATGCATGAAAAGGTAAGTTTTCTTTACAGGGACTTTACGATTATAGCTTTGGTCTAATTAATGCGTGAAGCATTTTCAGGTGCTTAAAGCGATTGCATTAGCAACAACTTATGCGACTTGGGATGAGGTTATGGGGGTTTTTAGGTAAGTGTACCGTGAGGTTTGGCGGAACCGCCACAGTTGTTTCAGATACTCTTTCTCAGCAAAAATTATTGATCGGAACTGACTTCTTGGGACGAAGAAACTTCCACACAAAGAACAATTTACATGAATCCTAATGATGATGCTGAAAAATTACCAGAGATTTTGCAGATCAGCGTACTCCAAGAAGAGAATCGTGTTAAGACTGATCTTTCTCACATCGAAGACGATAATACGAGGGGCAAAATAACGATGTGCATAGAAAATTACAGGCCCAATAAGACGTTGGAGACAACAGTAACGACCCGGTGTATCAAAAGTCAAAGCGCCCAACGAAAGGCACATAGTCAACAAACAAATAGCTGAATGGCAGAAACAGGGCATCATTCGCACCTCATCACCTGACTATGCCAACTCAATTGGTTTAATTAAGAAGAAAGACGGAACACACCGATTGTGCGTTGACTAGCGATTTCTGAATAAAAAAATTATCCAAGACAGATATCTCCTGCCGATAATCGAGAAACAACTGGATAAACTGCAAGACGCGAAGATCTTCAGTACACTCGACTTGAAGGATTGTTTCTTTCGCGTGCCAGTTGATGCCGAAAGTATTAAATATACCGCATTTATTGTTCCAGACACACAATTTGAGTTCCTGCGTGTCCCTTTTGGCCTGTGTAATTCACCGTCAGTTTTCCAGCGATATGAAAATGCCATATATCGAGAGGCCATTCGGGACGGGCATGTCAACGTACATGGATAATCTGATTGTTCTTTCCAACAATTGCGAGGACGGGCTGAAAAGGTTGAAAGACGTACTGAAGACGGCAAGGAGGGCTGGGCTGAGTATCAACCGGAAGAAATGTTGCTTGATGGCAGGACATGTTGAATTCTTGGGCCAGATTATCGAAGACGGAGCCGTCCGGCCAACGGAGTGGAATATTAAAGCGATTAGACGCTTTTCTGAGCCTAAGAATATCCGACAAATGCAAGCTTTTTTGTGACTGACGGGATACTTCAGGAATTTCATTCTTGACTACTCAAGGATTGCCTTTATCAAACCTTTTTCGAGCAAATGTCAAATTTAATTTTGGAGGGGTCGAAAAAGAAACTTTCGAACCCCCGAAGATGTGCCTAAGCCAAAAACCTGTACATAATTTATATTGGGTGGGAGCTGAGACGGAACTCCATTCGGACGCATCGAAGTATGGATATGGAGCCTATGCAGTTAATGCACAATTACATTCAGTCTTTTCTTGCCATACGGCAACACTATTGTATTAACCCAATGAAATTTCCACCGGAAATCTCAAGGTCATATTGGTTAACAACAACCAAGTCTGATCAAACGACGCGGTTGCATCACCGTGCAACGGCTTGGGTAATTACCGAATTCTTTAGCTTGTTTGCCACGGTAATAATTCCCTAGCCGATGTAGCGTCACTTTGACTTCCCCCAGACACTCTAATCGCTGGGGTTCAATGATCTCTTTTGTCAGGTGAATAGCACACACCATTTTCCTCTCCATCCCATTTTCATCTTCGCATAGTTCACTGCACTCTGAGATCACCACGGTCAGCCTCAGAGTCTGCATTGGTACACGCGCACAAAAAGCCAGTTCAACCCTGGGTCATTGTGCTCTCTCTTTTGGTTTCTCCATTCTTCCTATGCCTAGCGACGGTCGAATGAATGCGCAAGTGTTTATCCACCTTGATAGGCTGGGAAGTTTAATGAATGCACCAGACAGCACGGCGATGATTGGCTAATCGCCGTGCAAATCCTAAATCCCAATTTCCATCCCTAATTGGGATCAGTCTTTACTCAACCACTATCGCGGCAGGTCACGCCACACCGGGTCATTGTTCAACTTCTACGACGATCGGTCACGTCGCATTAGAGTCAAGTGTGTAGCTTCCTCGGGTGTCTTTTGTCGAGTTTCAATTAATATGGCAGCATGTTAATATTGTGGTTTATGGATAATTTCGTGGTTTATCAATTAAATTTAAGTGTACAGTACATATAAACTAACCAATAAATGTAAATATAGTTTTTAGAGCGTATTTGTAAGTGAATCCAGTTGCAACAAATATAAGTCAAAGCGTGAATCCATTTCTGCTGAATAGTTTCGGAAAAAAAAACGAACAACTAAACCAGTGCCTTTTATTTCTCCTCTTTCGGCAACGTGTGTTCGGAGTAACAAGTGTGGGGGATTTAAGTACAACCAAATAAAAAAAACATTAACAATAAAAAAACAACCCCAGTGCGTTTTCATTAATTCAGTTTTCCTTCTGGTGGACATTTCTCCTCAGTGAACAATAAGTGGGAAGGAAGCGAATCAAGTGCCCGTGTCCGGGTACCATACTTCCTCACTCCCACACGATCCTTGCCCCTGCTCAATCCAAGTTGACATGCAGTCTCCACGTGACACCCCTGGATAGGTATTTTGGTACGCGCCAAGTAGTGAGCATGCATGCAGCGATATCCTGAAAAAGGTTGGCGCAGGGCTAATAACCTTCCCCGGAAAAACGACTTATTATGGACAATTTAACAAGTCTCGGATAAAGACCGGATACCGGTGGAGAGACTTGCCAAAATAGTTCAAGACCACTTCCCGGTTATAGTGCTGTGGCGGTTCCGCCAAACAACAATTCCTTGCTTTACTTATCTGGAAGTCCAAACCAATTCGGCACCTTCGGTACCAGACAAATTCCTGTAAGCAAAATGATTCGGTTTGCATACAATGTAACCGTCACGACAAGGACCATAAATATTGCGCCGTATATTTTCCCAGCCGCGCCATGTGTACAACAATGTTCCCTACATACACATTGGCTGGCGACTTACACCCAAAGCAAATACGCATTCCGCGTCTCGTGGCAGCAATTACATCCTACAGCATAAACAAATGCAAATAGGAATTCAATACCTACCCTTACTAGCGAGGCCATAAACACCATTTCCCAGTCACCTAGCTAAAACCCATTAGCACATTTCCACATAGCATCATCGTCTCTTTGTTTAGCCACGACGCACATTTTCAACAAAGATCCCATTAGCATCCGACGAGTTCGATTTTATTTGGTTTACCGAAATCGTATCCCATGAATGCACTTTATGCCCTTTCTTTGTTCTCGGTTCGTTCTCATCCATGAAAGAACCATGCGCACATACCACCATGATCACGATTAGCGAGTGAGCTCTGCATGAGCAAGATAACGCTGAGTCATATTGCATCCATTGACCGAGAAGGTCACATCGGCGCCCACCGTACCGTCCGTCGGTACGGTGCGTACATACAAAGTCGAGTGTGAGTCGAAAGTTTACTTCACCAGTCCCTCTTAATTGTCTTTTTCGCGAGCGCGTCTATTTGAGTGTTTGCAACCGCCGTGTCGAATATTATATTCGCTGTAGTCTTCGAAGATTGCGTTTTCTTTATTGACTTCATAATGTAACTTTCACGCAGTGCTACCTTAAAATGTTAGTATCCAATAACAAAATAAAATGACAATAAAAAAACCCTTAATAATAGAAGAAAAGTGTGTTTCACTTGGTGTTTGGCTTTTCCTTTTGTGTCGGCGGAACAATGGGTGAACCTTGGCGCGTGAACAATTTATGATGGAGGAGGAAGTGAACGGAGTGCCCGTGTATTGGCACAATACTTCCTCTCCACAGTGCCGTTGATGATGATGATTTCGTGTATATTGGCCGAGCGAAACCGAGGAAAATGACAAGGATTTCTGAATCCAGTGGAGAAGGGCGGTATGCACCTTACACATCGATCACCTGGGTCCGCTGGGGTCAACCAAAAAATCCTGATCATTGCGGACGCATTTTTCCAAGTACATTTGGTTGTGTGGCACAAAATCGACGGCATCCGCAGAAGTCATCTGCCATTGGCGAAGGCAGTCAATTATCTTTGCAAATCCTCGGAGGATCATTTCTGACAGGGGTACCCCATTTACTTCAAAGGAGTTCGAGAGCTATTGCCGCTAAGAGGGCATGGAGCACTTTCTGACAACCATGGAGATACCAAGGGCCAACGGTCAAATTGAAAGGGTGAACTGCACTCTAATACCACTGCTGACAAAACTATCAGCTCTTAAACCGAGTGAGTGGTATCGGTACCTGGACACGGTACAAAGATGTTACAACACCACATGGGGGGAAGAATTAATTGGCTCATTCGTCAACAAATGAGCAGAGCTCCACAAACAGGCAAAGGAGCATATCCAACACATTCAGTCCGAAAACCAATGGAACTTCAATAAAAACAGGAAGATGGCGTTTCGATATCAGGAAGGCGATATCGTCACTATTCGCAAAGTACAGCAAGGACATGGCTTAAAGAGTTTAGTGATGCTGCCACCCCATTTATTGGCTTAATTCAAGCAACATAATTACTTACAACTAAAGTATATATAAGTTATAATACAAACAAGAGAGCTTAAGAACTATCTTAACTAGGCTTAATATAAGGTAACCAGGACAAATTAAGAAGACAGGAATAGGCGCGAGAGGTTATAGTAAAGTGTAGAAGCGCCGTTTAAGATTTGTGGTGAGAATGGTTTACGAGGCGGTGCTTGAGAGTATGGATAGAGAGGTCGAAGTCAAACAAGGTGGAATTGGAGTTGACATTTCTCAGAAATGGGGTTCATTGAAACCATAAGAGGTCCGGCGAGGGAGGCTGGTAGAGAAAGCAAGGATTACGCGTATTTCGAGGATTTGTGTTCAGAGTAATTAAGTTAAGGAGGTAGGGGCAGTCGACCGAGCCGGAGATGACGCTATGAATGAACACTATGTCAGCCAGGACCCTGTGCTCCTCAAGGGCTCTGAGGTTGATTAATTTGAGACTGTTAATGTACGGGGGCAGGATTAAGGGGTTTTCCCATCCTAGCCCCCAGAGGGCGGACGAAAGGATGCGATGTTGGATACTTTTGATTCTACAGATATGGATCTTGTGATAAGGGGACCTGTTACGTACAAGCCCCCCCCCCCCCCCCAAAATTTAAACATGCATACCGGGTCAAGCCCCATTCAGTTTGGGATCAGATAATGTGAATCCCAGTCGTATTCATTAACTAACCCACGACACAAAAAATTCCTTAGCGGCATCGCTACAAAAATAAAACCATTGAGTACAGACGTAATTTATGGCGACACCGCTTCCTTTAATCCTATTCAAGGAAACATATCCTAAACGGAACAAGCGACGGCGACCATAAATACATTCGCTGGACAACAATACCACAAAGATACAAAAATAGCTTTGGCACCGTTGTCCAGTAAAATATAATTACCAAGTCTGGACACCGCTGGAAATCCGAAGTAATGTTTAAGGGTTTCTAGACGGTTGCCGATCCAAGGTAAATTACCTAAGGATCAGACAAAGGATGCACTGGCTCACAAAGGGGATCCTAATACAAAGGACCTTATGTGAGATCAGCGCAAAAGGAAAATAACACGTTGCCTTTTGTTTACGTGAAAAATGGTTCCTGCCATCGAATGATCGGAAAAGCACGAGTGTAAATCGAAATTTGAAGGAGAACGGACGTAGGTTGGTTCGTCACAGGGAGTCGTGTCGTGCGTGCATTAGTAAAATTAAAATTGTTTAAATAAAGTGAATAAACAAACCTGTTGTAAATAGATAGTGTTGATAGACAGTTGATAGTGAAAATAAATAATCGAATTAAATTAAACCCAAGTGTGTTTTATTGGCTGTGTGTCGTGTCGTTTTGTACGCCGCTCTATGCCTAATAGCATTTGCCTCGTTTTTCCGTATCAAATCGAAGGAGCAAAGAGAAAATCAACTTCCTGGACGACAATTGACGGCCCAGGATAAGCAAAGTTGCAATTCACCAGAATCCTTCGCCCCAGCACCAGCGATCACCAGGACAACCCCGGTAGGAAGATAGTCGGGATTCAACACATCCGCACACACCGTAAGTCATATATATATATATGTATTCATTTATACAACAGACCATACCTGGCTAGCATTTTCAAGCAGTGAACGGACGAGGGTAAGGTAAAGGGATCGAGTAACGTAAGGGTCGGAGAATTCCTTAGACCATCGTTTCACGAATCCGAGGGCAGAACTGTCTTTCCGGATCGTCTTATCAATGTGAGAGAGAAAGTTAAGCTCCCTGTCGCAGAGGATCCCAAGATCTCGAATACATTGGACAATGGCTAGGAGTTGGTTATGAAGGGTATAGGAACGTGGGGATGAGTGAATACGCCAACGGGTAAAGGTTATAGATTTGTATTTGGTGATGTTAAGTACAAAGCAATTTTTGTCACACCAAGTCGAGAAGCTCTCAAGGTCTGATTGCAGCAGTACATAATCAAGAGGTGACTTCATGATCTTGTATAATTTGGTATCATCAGCGTATAGGGACAAAATTGAATTCTTAATGACCTTATCGATATCATCAGTGGCATATATAGATACGAGAGGACCCAGGTGGCTACCTTGAGGGACCCCAGATGCGGCAAGGAAGGAGTTGAATATCAAGGACCTGAACCGAATGGAATAAAGTCTATCCTTTAGATTGGAAGAAATCCACTTCAGCAATCCAGGTTCGAAGCCGAGGGCGGATAATTTGAAGAGGATTCGATTATGGGAGATTTCAGAAAACTAAGAGACTCGTATAGAATGCTTTCGAGAATTTTGGGTAAGTGGGATACTTTGGCGATGGGGCGGCGGTTCGCGACATGGGTTTTGGGACCCTTCTTGTGGATGGGGGTGATGAACGAGGCTTTCCAAATGTGGGGGAATGCGCCTTGAGAGGGAGAGAGAGAGAGAGAGATAGAGAGAGAGAGAGAGAGAGAGAGAGAGAGAGAGAGAGAGCAATTGAAGATCAGTGAGAGGGGAGCAGAGAGATTTGATGAGCATTTCTTTTGGAGGATTGCAGGGATACCATCAGGGCTCGGTATAAATCGTCTTTGAGTTGCAGTAGCCTGGATTCAATTAAGGTCGGATCAAAGAAGTTGTGGAGAAGGGGCCCGAGGGAAAAGTTAGCTAGGTGGTTGAAATCTGACGGGCCAGGAATAAAGGAGTCATTAGTGAATGACTGATTGAAGTGAGTGGCGAAGAAGTTAGCAATAGTAACAGGATCATGAGGTATGAGAGTTTAAGGTAAGGGTTGTAGGGCAACCATCGGATTTACGTTCATTATTGACGAACTGAAAGAAGGTTTTGGGGTCATTTTTGAGATTGGTCTGAATTTGGGTAAGATATTTGTGATAGAAGGTGTTGAAACGTTCCGTGAATTGAAGAAGGTAATAGCGTAGAAAGTTGGAGTAGTCAGGTATAGTTCGATTCTGAGAGGAGATGGCCCATTACTTATTCCTTTTGTTATGTGGGGACCGAAGCTTGTAATTACACCAGGGGGGGGGGGGGGGGGGGTTGATGTTCTTTGTCTAGAGTAGGTAACGAACAGGGAAATAGAGCAAAGGATTTCGGTATATAACTGGGTGATGGTATCTTCAACGGATGTGATCCTAGTTGAAGGAAAGGCGACCAAGGTAGTCGTTGATTGGGCGAAAATGGTCTTTATGGAAATCGTAGGCGTACTGATATGGGGGGGGGGGGGGGGGGGCTTTGACGACTGGACTCGGAAGAAGGTCGAAGGGGACCACTTGTCAAACATGATTGGTCTCAATTAAGGGACGAAATGAACCGTCAGTTGCCACTCTTTTGTAATAACCTGCCAACCCCCACGAGACGAGGGAGGTGGTGGTGGTCTAGAGATGTAAGGGCGAGGGGGGCTGGGTGAGACAGGTGTATTGATAGGGTCATTAAAGTTCCACACAAGTTCCTAGGACCGTATGAGGTTATCACGGCTCTGCGCAACGATCGCTACGTTCTGCGTCGGACAAGAAAGAGTCAGAGGTTCAAACATACATCATCCGCCGTCGACTATATGGACCCTGGGCAAGCGACGACAGTGAGGATCTATTTAGGAGTGACGAAGAGGAAGAAGGCGATGAACATTCGGGTTGAATGTCCAATCAGGACGCCGAGTGTGGAATGGAAATGACAGAGGTGAATTTGAGACAAAATTATAATTCACAGTCACATCATGATAATGGAGAAAAACTGAATTTTGTTTAGCCCTATAATTTGCAGTCAATCAGAGCAGGGCACTCTTGATAGGGCGAGCAAAAGAATAAAAGAGAGTCAGTTAATAAAGTGAATATTTTTATCCCGCAGTATTAACACGACCCGCTGGTAGGTACACTCAGCACACTTCTATAACGGCTGCGTCCAAGCCCCTTGACGTTGACGTGAAACAGTTCTAGAAAAAGTTTATATTTTCCTATCATATCCGTCAACCGGCGAGAGTATACATTAAAATTTAATTCAACACAAGAAATCGTTCTTCAGTCGAACTACACGAATGTTGAATGTTCACAAAATTCCCTTTTTGTCATACAAACCGAATGTAATGTAAATCCAGGCATGTCTTAAAAATTGTGCAGTGGTATAAACAGAAATGGCGCAAGACTAATGACCTTGCCCGGAAAAAACAAATCATTATGGAAAATTTAACAAGTCTCAGGACTTGCTAAATAAGGCCAAGACCGGTTCCCGGTTGTAGTGCCGATGATGATGATGATAAACATCAAAAAAAGTAGCACCCTGTATTTCGTATTTTAGTATCTATCAGCTCCACCTGACGATGCAAAGTCAGTATTATAGGAAGTTACAAAAAAAATCAATGAAACCACCCTTCGTCAAGTAACAAAAGTAAGTGGCAAAGCAAGTTTCCTGACAGTAAATTTTGTAACCAAACCTCGGACAGTTCAATCGAGGCATTCCCATCAGTCAAATAGTTTATATTAGATTTAGTGCTTCCCCTTGCTCTACAACACTAGTAAGCTTATAAGTGCGCTTGAAAAGTATTTAAACTTATGGCATAAGGTGAACATAAACTTCATACCATTGAACATTTTGCCGGTAGCCCATTCAAGGAGAACCACGAGCTATAGGCATAGAAAAAGGGTTAAAAGAAAAATCATAACAACAACAAAACCAAATTTCGTCGAGTCTGGCAAATGGCATCGGACAAATACCATCCAAACGAAACCATCCCTCACCCAAGGAATTGTCAGATAGAAGAACAGTCAGTAAGGGATACTGCAAACTGCACCAACCCCTAAAAAGTTCTATCCATGTGGCGCAGCGATGACTACCCACCATATCAAGTAGTCACCAAAAAAATTCATCTAACAAGTCAGAGTGACATATCTTAACCAAACTACTTCAATATGTGTGCAATTAATTCTAGTAACTAGATCATACTTCATATCCGCGTCCTGGCGTCGATCATCCTTTAATACATAATTGTGTTCGCATCCAATATTTGATTTCTAATCGACCATCATGGTGTAGTGCGGGCTGAGTGAAGAGTGCGTTGGAAATTAGAAAACGAATTTGTGATGATTAAAAAAAATTCGGTGCATTAACGGCTATAGTTAGTTATTGTAGTAATCGAAGTCGAAAAAGGACGAAGGAGAAGATAAGTCCAGCAAAACACAGGAAAATGCTCCTCATCGGGAATCTATACACGAGTTCGTCGCGACGATTATAGTGCTTCTCACTCTCGTTCTCTTGCTGTCTTCACTGAGGCAGAATGTGTTCATGTTAGTAGGTAGGATATTAATACATTTTTTGACAGAATATCTTTTTTAATTACAGACATAACTGTATATGCATACATATATATCCATGTATAATCCTTTTGATAATGGGAATTGCATAAATTGTGCAGGTTTTGAGGGGAAAGGCTTTCGGTACAGTAGTTTACATGCTGTAGGATTTAGGTTCTACTCCCTCATGGTTTAGTGGATGCTCACAAGAGCGCACACATGCAAAGAGGACAAGGAAGTGAGTGGAATCGGGTAGCTAATGATTTGTTGTTTCTCATTTCCGGGTTTATAAAGTCGTTGAGGACCTTACTGCAAACACATATTTTGTGCGGTGTCCCTCTCATGTGAATGACAATGATGACGAGGACGTTTGTGAGTGGCAACAAACATAGACAAGGGTCAAAATCCTGGTAAGGTGAATGGAGAATTTACAAACCCCACCCGCATATTCCATAGGTAGTGCTTTTCACTGCAACTGCAAATTTAGCTGATTTTTGTTTTGTATCCCTGCTTAGAATGAAATGTGTTCCAACGAATCCGAGTGCGCCTGCGAAAAAGCGTGCTACAGATGAAATACTATAAAGGGGTTTCACGTACTTCTTGCAAATAATAGGGGTTGAGACTTGCAAAGTTAATCCTCTAGTTACATGACTGGGTGTCGACAGATGACATGCAGAAAAAAGACATAAAACGAAGGCGGAAAGGAAAAAAAAACGTATACGACAAATTTGCATTTAATTATTTGTAAACAAGGGATCAGGGCGCCATGGAAGAATGGGTGGTGGCTCCCGCTCGTCTACCCTGCTTCCTTGATGCTACCCCTCCCACGGCGATGGTTCACATGTAAACAACAGGATGGATTAAGACGTTAATTAACTGAACAGAAAGATAGCTTCAGAGACACCTACGCAAACCATAGTGCGTTCAGTGGGCTCAATGGGAGGCAGCAGAAGCGGTGGGGGGTGGATATTATAGGCTTTCTCTTAGTATTGGTTGTTATCTGTGTATGTGTACACATTTTAAGGGTTAAAGTTCGACCTAGATTGTGAATGAAAATCAATTCCTTTATATAAGTTTACACAGTCCACTGAGTAATTGTAGGAGGTGGGCGATAATGGTATAGTTAAACACGGTTAGGGGGCTGTTTTTACTAGTCGACATTCATTATATTACTGGGAAGTCCTGTCAAATCATGTGTCATTTGAACACCTTCAATTGAGATAAATCATCTCAGAAAGTTGCAGCGCTGTGTAATTCTATTGATAACAACAAAACATTAAAACGGTAATGAGTTACTCTTTAGTATTATTTACTATTGAAGGCATTTGCCTCATGAGGAGCTTTAACCTGGTTTGGAGAGTGAGACGGAACCGGATGTATCTTGCATGATACCAATGATGTTCCTTGGCTATTGGAATTACATAGCCGGCAGTGCGCACATTCGGGTTTTAGCCAAAATTAAAATTATAACATAATCTTTTGCCCACTTGGCTCTGGTCATCGCTGTCGTTATAGTCATCCATGCTTTTTCTGTTATTATTATTATCTTGTTGTTGTGGTTGGTGACGATGCTGGACTCATTATTGAGTAGGAGAATAACTTGGGTATTGTTCTATCACAATACAACTAACGTCATTCAATTGTATGCCGTTTAATTAATAAAACAACGCGCCAACCAAAGAGCAGCAAGTACCTCTCGCCTGCTATGCCGGCTGCCAAGACCATGTGGTTTTATTCTTTACACACTTAGTTTGCTGTTTTGTATCTTGGTCATTGGTTGTTTCCTTTTTTTTTGGCTTGGTCGCTTATAACATTCTGCATGTTGTTTGTTTTGTTTTTTCACAAAAGTATTCTTTTTTAAATGTTATTAGTCATTCGTAAAATGGAAATAGTCATCATTGATATCTCAAATACGTGTGACGCATATTTATCAAGCTTAGTAGGTTCTAGATTTGAATGTTTCGTAGGATTTAAATTATTAGATAAAAATTAAAAATTTGTTATTGTTCTGAGTGATTTTAATCAATTTGGTTTTATTGTTTCGGAATGAATTAATTGTGTATGATAATAGAATTGATGCTGTGCGCTCTACTGGTCTACTGGTGAAATGCAATAAGTGCTATATAGAAAAGGAGAATGTTTGCTTTTAAAAATATTTTGGTGCAGTTATAAAATTTCTTGAGTTTGGCTATGCATTGTTTTTAATGTTTACACGCTTTCTTCTTCATTGCAATTTATCTCAAACAAAGCTCCTTAACAGCTGAGTTGATCCATATAAATGCGAGATATGACAAACAAGGTAATTCTTGACATTCAATACTTTTATTGTCCCGGTACGTATAAAGGCTAGAACTTTATTCCGTCTATACTGAGAATACGCATTCAAATACAATCTGATACCAGGTCTTGCTAGCCACGGTTAGGTTATTTAGTATACAAAATCGTGTCCTTAAAAAAAAAAAAAAAAAAAAAAAAAAAAAATATATATATATATATATATATATATATATATATATATATATATATATTATATATATATATAAATGTATATATATATGTATATAATATATATATATATATATATATATATATATATATATATATATATATATATATATATATATATATATATATATAACATATATACACGGTGCCGCAAAATTAATCATCCAGTTTTTTTGAATTACTTTTTTACCAAATAAAAAAAAAAGATTTTGATTAATGGAAATCTTTATTTGGACCTCTACCATTTTTTCTGTTAAGTGGAAAAGACGTCCTGCTGTTGTCCCTGATGCGGTATCTTCCCAGGAGTCGGGTAATTAGTATTCCTACGAATCCTGCCATGTGCAAAGTGGCGCAAAATTAATCACCCAATTTTGTTTTTCAATTATTTCTTTACTAAATAAACAAAAATTATTTTGAGTTTTAGAAATCTTTATTTGGGCCTTTAGAATTTTTTCTGTTAAGTGGAAAATATGATATCCGTTAAGTGGCTGCCGCCAGTGTTGCTACACATTTGTATCCATCTTATCGCATTTTCCATGACTTTCCGCACGATTTCCGGTGATAACTGTTCGCATTCGAATATTCTCCTTAAGGGCTGCGATTGTCTGAGGGTTGTTGACATAAACCATCTTCACGTAGCCCCAAAGAAAGAAGTCTGGGATGGTTAAATCGGGCGATCTTGCTGGCCATGCCAAACCAGCAAAAACGGGAGATTACGTGACCAGGAAACTCTTCCTTCACAATATCCATTGTGGCTCGTGCTTTGTATGTGGTTACACCGTCTTGTTGAAACCACATGTTGACCAAGCCCCGCTCATCCAATTCCGGCAGTAAGAAGTCGTTTATCATGACCCTGTAGCGTTCGCCAGTAACAGCGACCACATTGCCGATGGCGTCCTCAAAAAAATACGGCTCAATCACTCATCCCCCGTGAACGCCGCACCACACAGTGAGGTTGAGTGGATGTAATGGCGCTTCATGCATCACATGCGGATTTTTAGTGCCCCAGAAACAATTGCTTATTGACGTAACCGCTTAAGTGGAAATGCGGCTCGTCCCTCATGATGATTTTCGCCACAAAATCTTCCTCTTCGTTGTTTACACAACTATTGCACGCTCTTGCGGAGTATAGCACTCCATTGCTTGTCTGTTTGTATACTGTAGTTGTCTAGTTCAGAACTGTCGAATATGATGGACGTACGACGCCATTTGCAAAAATTATAACATCTTCCGATGGGGTGATTAATTTTGCGCCACCCTGTATATATATATATACATATATATATATATATATATATATATATATATATATATATATATATATATATATATGTATATATATACATATCTATCTATCTATATATATATATATATATATATATATATATATATATATCATCATCGGCACTACAACCGGGAACCGGTCTTGGCCTTATTTAGCAAGTCCTGAGGCTTGTTAAATTTTCCATAATGATTTATTTTTTTTTGCGCCAGAGGCTCCCCGACGGGGAATCGAACCCCGGTCCCCCGGGTGACAGGCGGGTATACTAACCACTATACTATCGAGGAGCCCTATATATATATATATATATATATATATATATATATATATATATATATATATATATATATATATATTGCTCCTCAATAGTATACTGGTTAGTATACCCGCCTGTCACGCGGGAGACCGGGGTTCGATTCCTCGTCGGGGAGCCTCTGGCGCAAGACTAATGACCTTGCCCGGAAAAAAAAAACAAATCATTATGGAAAATTTAACAAGCCTCAGGACTTGCTAAATAAGGCCAAGACCGGTTCTAGGTTGTAGTGCCGATGATGATGATGATGATATATATATATTAACTGCTACTAGGAGAACGTTTACATACCGGAAGGCCAAACTTAATCAAACACTTTTGATTTAAAAAAAATAGTTTTAAAAAAGCTTTTTTTTTTTTGCTGTGCAAAATTATTTATTTCTACTTAAGAAGATTTGTTTACATCATTATTTGAATACGATATCAGGCAAGCGACCACCCTCAACTCGAATGGCGTAACGAGTTCCTTTTTTTCTCTTACAATGGCCAGTGTTTCGGTCTATGTGGTGGCTATTTCCTTGCGAATGTTGTTATAAGTTCGTTTAAAGTTCTTGGCTTTTTGATATAAACCTTTGACTTCAAGTATCACCACAGGAGGAAGTAGGGCGGCATCAAATCGACTGAACGCGAAGGCCATTATCACAACATTGTGATATCAAACTACGGGGCTTCAAAAAACCTATTGTATTAGTTGCCAAATGTTGTATGGAAGGAGACAGCGCGGCAGACCTTGTCTGCGTGGGAGGGATGGCGTAGACCAGGACGCCCAGAGCCTGGGAGTGCCAAACTGGATGACATCGGCTCGAAATTGGGACCGATGGAGAGATTTGTTAAATAAGGCCAAGACCGGATCCCGATTATAGTGCCGATGATGATGATGATGGGTTGCCAAAAATGTAATTGCCGATTAAAAAATAAATGCACATCAATCGATCCCAAATCATATGGGGAGACAACTGGACCTCGTGTTCACAACAGACCCACTTAAATCCGCAGTTGCCCTTAGTCCACACACCCTCCTTACGATTGACAATTACCACGCCCGCTCCTCTTATCGCTATATCTTAATCACGTAACCCAGCCTTCTCTACCTGATGACAGCTTTTCTTACAACTTCCACAAAGCTAACTTCCGCCTTCTAAATTACCATCTTAGCAAAACCGCGTTTTGATTTGATCATCTAGGGTAGAACAAGCTAATGCCACTCTCTATAAGGAGATCTACTATGCCATCCCCCTATATGTCCCCGATTCTCGTCATAGGTCATCGGTTCCATCGCCCCCGTGGTACAACCGCACATCCCGCACTCTTCGGAACAAGAGAAATAACTTGTAGAACATTTCCTATAAACGCGTTCCTTCTCGATATGCGTTCCTTCCAAAACTACTCCAACTATCTCGGTTCCTTTTATAAATTTACCGAGCTCTACAACTCGCTCTACTTCAACTACCTTACGAAAACACAATCCAACTTGATCAATGACCCCAAATCTTTTTTCCTCTTTATAAATTACAAACGTAAATCCGACGCCTATCCTAACTTCTTTTATTATGGCACCACTACTTCAACCGACCTCCTAATTATTGCCAATCTATTCGCTTCGTTCTTCAATCAATTCTTCACGGACATCTCCTTCGAGCCTAACCCGTCTCTGATTAAGTGGTAATCTTCTTATCTGAAAGATCGATCCTACCGTGTCAAATTCAGATCCTCCCTTTCCAATCCTTTTCTTCCCAGGTCAGGGGTTCCCCAGGGCAGTCATTTAGGTCCCCTCCTATTTATCCTCACCATCAATGACGTTGACTCCAGACGACACTAAACTCTTCAAAACGACTATCTCACCCTCGACTCCTCACTTCTCCAAACGGATCTCGACAGCTTCTCAACTTGGTGCCGTAATAACTGCCTCGAACTCAACATTGTCAAATGTCACTCCACACCTTCTCCCGCAAACGCCCCCTTCCTCCCCACGCCCCTACTTCCTGCTAAACCAGCAAATATCATCTGTACCTTCGATACGTGACCTCGGGATCTTATATGACAGGGAGCTTAGCTTCATCCCGCATATTGATGACATTATTCTTAAGGCCAACTTTGCCCCTGGGTTTGTGAAACACTGGTCTAAAGAATTCCCTAGTTCTTACGTTTCCCGTTCTCTCTACATAGCCTTCGTCCGCCCCTTCTTGAATACGCCAGTCAGGTCTGGTTCCCACACTACTCATCCCACATTCGCAGAATCGAAGGTGTGCAACGTCGTTTTCTGCGTTTTGCCCTCCGCGGACTGAACTGGGAGAATCCTCGGATTCTCCCCCCCATACACAAGCCGGCTCCACCTGATTAACCTGAACACACTTGACGAGTGCAGAATTCAAGCCGATATTCTTTTCATCCACAGTCTCCTCTCAGGCACAATCAACTGCCCAAGTTTGCTCTCCACCATCGCAATCCACACCGACCCCCGTAACCCGCGAAACCCTCGCCTATTCTATTTGCCCGCCCACCACACTTCTTACGGCTCTAAAAAACCCATTTCGCGAATGCTGGGGTGGGCAAACTCTTACCCTACCTCCTTTGATTTATACCTCACCTCTATTGCACTCAAACTCCGTCTCCTCCCCTTCCCTCCTGGCATTGCCCCACCCACCAAATCATCTACCCACCATATTTATTATTTTATTACTTAACGTATTGTAGCGAGCTTAGGGTTCGCTGGATTAATTATTTTTAATAATAAGAGCCGTTAAATCGATTTTGAATTAATGTAACACTTTATCAGTCCATTAATAACAACCGTTACTTTTACCGTGCACTTAACGATTTCTTGACTTATCGCTTCCGTACTTATCGCGTCTTTGACTGCTTACTTCTTACTTTCTCAACAATGTTGTTGTCAATTCGACAACCTTTCTTTTCGCTCATCTATTAACAAGTGACTTTATTCTAAAAAAAAAAAAAAAAAAAAAAAAAAATGGGTGGCGAGAGGCCGACTTTAGGGAGACAAGGGCAAACGTGTCCTTCATCTTGTCTCTGGCTTCTGGTCATCTTGCGATAACCAGAATCACCCACATCCGTGAAGATGTTGGGCTCGGTCTCAAGATATCTGAAAAGAAAGGGGAACCACACTATCTGAGAATAGTGTGGACAGGGTTAGTTCAATTATTCTCTAACTACTTGGATGGGGGGATGGTGGGAAAGAAATCGTACAAGACCGGTAGGACTTGAGTGTGGTAGTACGTCACGTCTTTGCCGTCTGATAATCTGCGTTTTGGTCGGTGTGTAAGTGACTTTATTCTCCAAAATGTTCTATCTTAAATACTGATTTACATCACAGAAATCGTGGGATTGGGAAAGGAAATTGGATTGAAAAAATCATGCGACTAGAGCGTGGAAATTGGATACCGTGCATAAAATCATTCCCATGGATATATTCATGTGCAATTACCGAAATTTAAAACCCTGTCTGGCATCGGCGTCTATCACATTATCTGTTGTGATCGTGAGAATGGTGATGGGAATATGAGTATTTAGGTATTTGTCGGTGTGGCAGGAAAGAAAGTAGAGGGTTTATGCTAATGATTACAGTTTGATGGAATGTCGTTTCTTCATTTGATGGAATGTCGAATGTAGATCTCCATCCCGAGAAGAATAATCTGTTTGACTGACTCCGCGCAAGTGTTAACATTGGGGTCTCCGAGGCACACCTTTGACCATGGAAAGGATGCGAAGAAATCTCGTAAATCTTCCCAGTTAGCAGCCCCATACTTCCATACATGGCGAAGCTGCCTAGGCCGGTTATTCGCCTGAAATGCAAGTGGTTACGCGACAGATACCAAGCAGTGATCTGAGTTTACCAGTGGCGCAGTAACATCTACGGTTTAAATACTCGGTTCGGATGTCAAATACAGATCCAGGGTGTTCGCATAATCACCTCGGGCATCCAGCACTCGCGTGGGTTCGAGTTGAGTCAAACTAACAGCAAACATCTCCGCCAGCCTCCCAGCCTAGTCGGTTCTGTTAGAATGTACCAACCACCCGGAATTGTGCACATAAAAATCGCCAAGGACAACAGTGGTGGTTCTTTAATGCATTCCCAAAGAACCGCCCATCCTCTTAAATTAACCATCTTCCAAACCCATAGTACTTACCTGGAATTAGGGTCAGCGTAAGCTCCCCTACAGCATCACACCTGAAAGTTAAACCTCATCAAGGCATGCATCACTATTATTTATTATTATATGAACCGTACCATATCTCCATCGGCTCGGCTTGTCAGCAATTATAATAGATAAATGCTTGCTGGCCAGCGTAATTGGTGACACAGTCGTAGCCGATGGGTTTGCTACGGTTCATAACCATTTATTGTCCCAGCCCCGAGGTTCGCAACACTTGCGACCAATTTCCCTTATCGGTTATCTACCGATCATGGGATTTGGGCACTAATATGATGACGTTAGACAATCATACCCCAGATCATGCCTAACGAAGCTCCGGCCTGTTAAATAAACAAACACGATGTGCATATCATCGTGACCCTTGAAATAGCGTTTTTGTGTATCTTAAAGCAAAAACCTATTTCGTTCTCAGGCGCAGGTCATCAGTAACCTTTTTTTTCCTTCATTCAGTTGTAAAACTTGGAACCCGAACATATTGGTCATTTATATCAATTAATAGAATTTTAAAGAAACTGTAATCATACAAAACTAAAGGGACTATACCCAATAAAGTGTAACCAATTAATGTAACAAAATATCTGCGTGTTTGTTTTTCTTCGCTTTCTTCGAGGACCAACTGCGTGTGTCGTTATTTTTAAATACATCGATGGACCAATTTTTCTGCGTTTACCTGGAGAATTAATTTAGTGCCTCCAATAGAGTTGTGAGGTATTGCACTGAACCACCGTCCATGTCAACGCCTAGTCTAAATACCCACACAACAATTTCAAAAACCGGGTGGTTGATCTGTCTCCAGTCGACGGTATATGAAAGATGTTCGAAAAATGTTACTAGTCGATCGTCATTCGGGGAGCGGTAAAGACAACAAAGAAATTTAACAGAACTCTTCAGCACGACCCTCAACCATATGATATCCATGTTATTGGGTTCCAACGCCTCCATCCTTTGGCAAGCTAGATCGGATCGCGCGAAGACGCAGACTGCGCCCTTAAAACGGAATCTCGAATGTAAGTCATATCCTGAGCAACGAAGATATGTCGAATCAGTTGACGAAATGACCTGGGTCTCAGTTAGGGCAAGGATAACAGGTTTCGCTGTTTGCAAATATTGGTGGATGGCGTTTACATTCGTATTGGTGAAACCGATGCCCCTGATGTTACAAAATGCCGTTAGTCGAGCGTGGACAGAGCCTCGGCAGCGAGCTCGATTATGCGATGCTGAATTTCTTAAATTTCGGTTATTTATCATAATACGAGTATCTGCATGATGTCTCCCCCGGAGATCCGAATGGGAAAATAGTTTACCTCCGGAGTTCTTTATATCAGAAGGTACCATCATGACTTATCTCCGTGTCAGTCCGGCCCACCAGCCACACATACGAAACACCGTCAAAGATTTCTCTCGACGATATCGCGGAATGTACAGCATGACGGGCTGGTATCTCACCTTGGGACCGACTACCACCTAAAACAACCTTTTCTCGAACCGGTACATCAGCCAAGCTCCGAAAGATGACCAGGGAATTCTCCCGACCATTTTACGGAGCCTATAGCTTAATGGGATGGTATTTCGCCGGGCAACAGGGCGTTGGGATCCTATCGCGTTTGCGATGATAGTGAAGAACGTGTGATTCGAACTGACGCTATGAGAGTTAGAATCACTAAAAATGTAACCAATGCTCAGCACATCAGGCCGCTGCCGCTCGTACGAATTCGATTTCTAAACTCAAGTACCCTCAACTGATGTGGAATTGTTATGTAATCGCTATGGTATACGGCTCTGATATATTTTCTTATTCAATTTTCGTTCGGTGTTCCTCACTATTTACTTGTGTATTAGGTGTGGATCTGTTAGAAACGCCACACTACTGCCTGCTTAGTAACTTTGTTACGATCAACTTCGTGTGCGAACGACGGAGCAGACGAGTGTGGCGGTGCTCTATGCGGAAGTTGTGAACGTAGTCGCAAGTTTCTGTTTACTATGGGAAAGTGTGTGTGTACACACAGATCACGTCGGGGTCACCAATTATAGCGTATTGCGACGATAGTGAAGAACGTGTGATTCGAACTGACGCTATGACAGTTAGAATCACTAAAAATGTAACCAATGCTCAACACATCAGGCCACCGCCGCTTGTACGAATTCGATTTCTAAACTCAAGTACACTCAACTGATGTGGAATTGTTATCTTATCGCTATGGTATACGGCTCTGATACATTTTCTTATTCGATTTTAGTTCGGTGTTCTTCACTATTTGCTTGTGTATTGTGTGTGTATCTATTAGAAACGCCACAACCCTACCTACCACTCGGCCTTTAGTCAGCATTGGATGGTTTGCAGCCAGGGGTACACCGGCTGTATTATAACGGCGCCTCTCTGACACCGGGTCGACTCAGAGCAGTAAGCAGACCTTACCATATCAAAGAGGGGCTCTGATCTGGCGGACTATCTGAAACCCCGAGACTCGTGGGAACAAAAATGAATAATCAATATACAAAAAACAATCTCATGAAAAACCCGGTAGGCGTAGGTGTGATTGGTCGATACTACCATAAGGGAACAAATCATCAAGAAAACACCGACTCGACAAAAAGGAGACGTAGGGAAATACGGAAAAAGTGGGATATACGCGTCGGGACGTGGAATGTTCGAACGTTATATAAACCAGGCGCGATACAGGCGGTCGTAGAAAACGCGAAACAATATAAAATAGACATCGTCGCGCTTCAGGAAGTCCGACTCCCACATCAAGTAATCGAAACCAACATGCACTGGCATGTGGAGGTAACGATACACATAACCTCGGAACTGGCTTCATCATAAGCAAGAAGATTACGCCCCATGTAAAAGATGTGCAATTTATTAATGCCCAAATGTCGGTGCTAAAAATACAGGGACCATGGTACAATTATGTATTTATAAACGTACACGCCCCAACAGAATCTACCGACGAAGAAACGAAGGACACATTCTACGACACCCTAGAGGAAGTATTTGATGGGATACCATCATTCGATGTTAAAATCCTCCTCGGTGACCTCAATGCGAAAACTGGAAAGGAAGATATCTTCCAACCAACAATAGGTAAAGAGCGCCTACATGACGTTTCAAATGATAATGGAATTCGAATTATCACGTTCGCAGCGTCAAAAGATCTGGTAGTGAAAAGCACGATGTTCAAGCACAAGCAAATCCATAAAGCCACATGGATATCACCCGACGGCGTAACGCGTAACCAAATAGACCACTTCCTCATAGACAAAAGACACCACTCGAATATCCTTGACGTAAGATCATATAGAGGAGCAGATTGCGACTCCGATCACCTTCTAGTGATGGGCAAAATTAGAAATCGGCTCGCAGCAAACCCACATGGACAGTCACGGGAGACGAGCAAAAAGTTCGAGATTGATAAACTAAAAGGCCTACGTAAAAGGGCGGAATATCAAGTAGGAACTAACAAATAGATTTAGCATCCTAGAGAATGGGAGTAGTGAGGAAGGGGAAGCCAATAGTGTGGACACTAAATGGACATCGATCACAGACACAATCAAACAAATAGCCCAAAAGGTATTAGGATTTAAGAAAACAATTAAGTCCAAACCTTGGTTTGACGATGAGTGCAGGGCGAAGACCGAAGAACGTAAACGCGTCAGAGTGATCCACTTAGAAAGATATGATGAAGTCAACGCAGAAAGATACGCGACAATTCGGAAGGAGACAATGAGACTTTTCAAAGGCAAAAAACGCGAATGGGAGAAGACTCGGATCGAGAAAATCCCAGAGCAAAGAACATCAGAGGTATGTATGCCGGCACAAATTCAATTAGAAATGGCTACCACGGGAGAGCCAAAATAGTTCGAGATGCAAACGGCTGTCTGGTCACAGAAACTAACATTATCGTGAAAAGATGGAAGCAGTACTTTGGAAACATGCTCAATGTGCCCACCCATCAAGCACAAATAAACGCACCAGACGTACATACAGCCGAGTCTCAGATCCCAGAGCCTTCTTTCAACGAAGATGTAGATGCAATAAATCAATTGAAAAACAACATGGCTCCCGGAGTCGACGACATACCGGCAGAGCCTGTGAAGCATGGAGGAGTTGCAACCGCTAGAAAGATCCTCCAACTCATCAGAACAATATGGGATAAGGAACTCATTCCGGAAGAATGGAAAACCTCAATAGTCGTTCCCATTTTCAAAAAAAGGAAAATTACAGAGGAATATCATTACTCCCAACCACATACAAAATATTAACAAATCTCATACTGGCGAGAATCACATCGTATGCAGAAGAAATACTGTGTGATTACCAATGCGGATTCCGTAGGAACCAGTCAACAAGCGACCAAATGTTCACAATAAGGCAACTGCTGGAAAAGAAGTGGGAATACGGAGAGACGGTTCACCAACTGTTCATTGACTTCAAAAAAGCCTACGACTCAGTCGCAAGGTAAAGACTCTCCCATATTGTAGTTGAGCTGGGAATCCCGAAAAAATATGCCGCCCTCAGTCAAATCTGCATGAATGAAAACAAAGGGCGTGTTAGAATAGAAAACCACCTCTCAGAACAATTTGAAATCCGGGACGGACTAAAACAGGGGGATGGCCTCTCACCATGTCTTTTTAACCTTGTGCTCGAGTATGTCATCAGAAAGGTACAAGACGACAACATGGTCAGATCATCCCTGAACGGGGTCACACAAGTGCTCGCATATGCGGATGACATCGCCGTTTTGGTCGACAATCTAGAAACTGTAAGTAAAAACAATGAAATCGTCATGCAAGCGGCAGAAGAGGTGGGCTTAAAAATAAATGAAGACAAAACAAAATACATGATTATGGCGAGAGCAGATGGACCTCGGAGATCATACATAAACATCAGGGGCAAGATATTTGAAAAGGTCAAAGAATTTAAATACCTGGGAACAATACTGACGGCCAGTAACGAAATGTCGAAGGAAATTAACAAAAGACTACACTCCGGCAACGCTAGTTGGCACGCAGTCAGTAAACTGCTGAAATCCAAACTGGTATCGCGTAACATAAAGCTCCGTATCTATAGAACCGTAATCATGCAGATTGCTCTATACGGATGCGAAACATGGGCTCTCACAAAACGGGAAGAAAACAAATTCCGTGTATTCGAGAATAAAGTTCTACGGGGTATGTTAGGAGGCAAATATGACAAGGAGGCAGGAAAATGGACGAAACTCCACAACCACGAATTGGAAGAGCTATACCGCAAACCTACAATAGTGAGAGTAATCGGGTTGCGAAGATAAAGGTAGGCCGGATATGTGGTGCGAATGGGCAACGATAGGACCGTGCATAGAATTCTTGACGGTAAGCCAACGGGAAAGAGACCGACAGGGCGGCCGCGACGAGATGGGAGGACAATGTTAGGTTTGATCTCGAGGAGATCGGATCGGACGGTCGAACTTGGAAGGAGAGCGCACTGGACAGGGAACAATGGCGGAGTCGAGTCGGTGAGATCATGAACTTTCGGTTTCCTACAGGCCAATAAAGAGTAATAATAATAATAAATATAAATAGTAATAATCGCAAGTACCTTATCTTTCCTGTTGGTTGGTGGTTGTAGATGCTGTTCACTCGGTTGTTGCTGCTGTTGTTTCTGTTGCTGCTATTAATTCTGTCGTTGTTCCTTCACTTGAAGAGCTTCCTCTATTTGCCTTTGCAAATCATTATTTTTTCCAGATTTTGTCTCGCTAGATGTCTTTTTCGTTCTGTCTTCGGTGTTGGAAATGTTCGTTCCTTCTGTCGCCAGTTCTTTAAATTTGTGCTCGGCCCCAGTGTAATGAGCATTACTGGAAATAATTAATTCCTTGTCCTTCGCATCGGACTTTAGTCGCTTGGCTTGAAGATTCCGTTGTTGTTCGGACCTTCTCCGTAGCACCATTTTGAATCCAGCGTGCCCATTGTCCATGGTAGGCAATGCAGTTAGTCACTTTGTTTATTTAGTAAATGTTATATTCACAGGTATTTACGATTTGTACACTTTGTTTGCTGTTTCGATGAATGATTCGTCTTCACCGGTCGATGGTCAATTTGGTAATGTCCAGGTCAAACCTATTGGAAATCGGATTTCCGGCTGAGGACCCTTCCGAAAAACAAAGGGCAGCGAAAGAAAAACGCCGGTCAGCCGCCATTTGCTCATAAACTAAATTTCTTTTTGTACCTTATTAGTGATCCTAGAAAAACTGTTTTATAGAATTTTGAAAGTACCGCTCTATTGCGCAAATAAAAAAAATGCCCGAAATGTCCCTATTTTTTATTAATTTTAGGGGTTTATCTCTTTAATTACATAATTGCAATCACTTTCCTCATTCCACTTAGGCGACGCTGAATAAATAACTTGTTAACTATAATTATAATTGTGAATTGTAGAGTTGCTCTGCAAAAATACCACTTTGTTTGAAACGATTAAGTAATTTAATTTAAAATAAAAACGGATACAACAGTAAAATAAAAATATTTTAATTTTATTTATTTTTTTTTCAGTTATTTTTTTCTAGATTTAATAGAATAATTAATAAACGGAATGGTGAAGATGGAATCCACAGAAGAACAGGATAGGAAGCTAGTCTTGGAATTTTGCCATTTGCTTGAAAAATCCAAACAATTATTCAATGGACTTAGGTAAGTCAATGCAAATATTCTAAACCACATAATTTGTACTTGTAATTTGTTTTGTTTCTAGGGATCTACCTCAATATGGCCATCGACAGTGGCAAGCATATTTTGGACGGACTTTCGATGTATATACGAAACTTTGGAAATTTCAACAGCAACATCGAATGGTCCTAGATTCTAAGTATGGTTTGAAACGATGGCAAATTGGTGAAATTGCTAGTAAAATCGGTCAACTTTACTATCACTATTAGTAAGTTTTTAGATGTAATTCAAATAAAAAAATAAGATGTTCAAGTAGATGTTATGAGGGTGCGAGGTATGAGGTACAATTATGACCCGTATACCCATTATTTTTAGGTATGTGATCCTCCTTTTCAACAACCAACCGCCCGATGAGATATCACTTTGTGGCTTTCCATGGATAACGCACACGCAATTGTAGTGAAGAACACAGCAACAAAAGCGAATTGAAAAAATCATTAGCGCCGTAAACCGGTTCGTTAAAATAGCGATCACAGTTTATGTAGCGAGTTAAGACATTCGGTCGTGGGAGTGGTGTATCAGTGTTTTAATTCTATCCTTTGTAGCGGGGGTTCGAATCGCATTCTTCAGTGCTTTGCAAAACACAATTATCTCATACCGTGAAAATGTCGGCAGAAATCATTGACGATGTTTTGCAGCTTAGGTGAAGAATGGCAAACAAGTTTGAAATCCACCAGATCATCATCATCACCGGCACTACAACCGGGATCCGGTATTGGTCTTATTTAACAAATCTCTCCACCAGTCCCGATTTCGAGCTGATGTCATCCAGTTTGGCACTCCCAGGCTCTAGGCGTCCTGGTCTACGCCATCCGTCCATCATAGACAAGGTCTGCCGTGCTGTCTCCTTCCATACATCCTGCCACAAAGGACTTTCCGGGCAGGCTCCTCTTCGCTCATTCGAGCTAGGTGTCCCGCCCACCGGAGTCTACCGAGCTTGATTTTTCTTACAACATTAGCCTCAAGGTGGATTGCGTACAACTCATGGCTGTAGCGTCTCCGAAATCATCCTTCCTCACATACGGGACCAACAATTCTCCTTAAGACCTTCCTCTCGAACGCGGCTAAGAGTTCAGAGTGCCTTTTATTAAACACCCAGGTCTCGGATCCATACATGAGTACTGGTAAGACCATGGTCTTGCACAGCAGCAGCTTGGATGTTCTGGATAAATTTCGGGATTTAAAGAGCCTTGATACACCATAGTAGGCTTTGTGGGATTTGATCAGCCGTTCGCGTATTTCTTCTTCCATATTGTTATCGGCTGATACTATTGACCCAAGGTAGTTAAAGGATTGCACTACTTCAAATTCGTGCTCCACTACCCTGATAGTTTGACCAATGTTAGGTCTTCTCTTCACAGCAGTTGCCACCATGTACTTCGTTTTCTCCTCATTAATGTGCAGTCCCAGGTTTTGTGGCGCCTGCTCGATCTGTGTGAACGATTCCTGTAAAGCCGATTCGGTTCTTCCGATGATGTCGATGTCATCTGCGTAGGCAAGTATCTGTCTGGACTTGGTGATAATAGTCCCACTTGTTGTAACGCCAGGGTCAAGGATTAATTTCTCCAACGCCAGGTTGAAGAGGAGGCAGGCCAGACCGTCCCCCCGTCGGAGTCCATTAAAGATATCTATTGGTTTGGACAGCAATCCAGTTATTTTTACTTGACTAGTTACGTTGGTCGTGGTCAACCTACAAAGTCGTATCAATTTGTTTGGAATGCCGAACTCTCTCATGGCCTTATATAGTTCTACACTGGCTGTGCTGTCATAGGCGGCTTTAAAGTCTATAAATAGATGATATAATGGAATCTTAAATTCCAGATATTTTTCCATTGCCTGCCTAAGGGCGAATATCTGATCAATTGCTGATTTGCCTGGGATGAAGTCACACTGATATGGACAATGATGGCTTTAGCGTATGGAGCTATCCGATCTTGTAGGATAGTGGAAAGTATCTTATAGGCGGCACTCAGCAATGCTGTACCCCTATAGTTGTTGCACACTGTGATAATTCCCTTCTTATGTATGGGGGAATAATACCACGACGCCAATATTCCGGCATCTCCTCTTGCTCCCATACGTGCACTACGATCTCATGAATTGCGTGATGTAACGCTGTCCCTCCTTGTTTGATCAGCACGGCTGGTATGCCATCAGCTCCAGGGGTTTTATTTAATTTGAGCTTTTAATGGCTTTTAATGTTTCCTCAATGCTTGGTGGCGGCAGCATTTGGTCTTGATCTTGCATTGGTGGAGCCTCCAATTCTTCTGTGAGCAGACCATTTATCAATTCATTGAAGTGCATTTCCCATCGCTCCAGAATGCCTTCAGGATCGGTGATCAGATTACCCTCTTTATCCTTGCAGTAAGTGCAGCGTGGTGTGTACCGCGTCATACTCGGGATTATTTGGAAGAACTTCCGTGCCTGGTGCGGACCTCGCTCTCTACTTTTCTCTATTTCACAGACAAGGTTTTTTTCGCAGTCACTTTTCTTTTGTCTGTGAAGTCTTTTTTCAGATCTTCTGAGCACTTTGTATTTCTCCTCGCGCACCCGCATCCTATGAGACTGCTGCATTGCCCGGTATGTAGCATTCTTACGTTCAGTCGCTAGTTTTCACTCACCATTAAACCAGTCCCTCCGATCTCTACGACTACTGCCTAAGATGGAGTTGGCAGTACTAATGACAGTATTCGTAAGGCGTGTCCATTTCTATTCTACGCCCGGCTGTATGGCCCCAGGACTTACTCTCCCTCCATCGAGCTCTTCGAGGGCGAGTCTTAACGCATGACCAAACGTGCTGCTGGTGTTCTCATTGCGTAAGGCAGCCGTGTTGATTCGAACCTGACCCGCGGATGCAATACGTCTCCGTAAGGCAATCCGCGCTCGGAAAACTGTACCAACAAGATGGTGATCCGAGTCGACGTTGGCAGCTCGGTACGTTCGTACCGTCATCAGGCTCGAGGAGTGGCGGCGATCTATCAACACCTGGTCAATTTGGTTGCGGGTGGCTCCATCAGGTGGTACCCAGGTGGCTTTGTGGATATCTTTACGCGGAAACCTTGTACTCGCAACGACCAAGTTTTTCGATGCTGCCAGTTCGATGACTCGTAGTCCATTGCTGAAAAATAGCATGTTTCCGTCCTCTGATATAACAAACGATGTGAAATAATCTTCTATTTGGATTTTCGAGGAAGGGAAGGGTAACAAACTCTCGTAGTGGGAGTAGCATGCCAAATGCAATTCATCTCCGTAGAATTGGGGCCCTCCGTGAAGAACTAGCAATGTAGCGTCCCTAACGGAGAGTCAGGTTGACTTGTATCATTCCCAATAGCTGAACACGATACGCAAACCATAGTGAAAAACAGCACCAAAAGAAAGTCGAAAAAATAAACCATCATAGAAGTGCAGCATAGCAATTAACATACCATTTCCATTTCGAAAAACAGCAGTTGAGAATAACAATTTGTCTCGAAAACGCGGCTGTCAGCTGATGTATTGAATCTTGGGTTCTATCTTTTACTAGGATTCTAACCGTCACTGCGTTGGTTCGAATCACATTCTCGTCACTAATGTTCCAAAATGCTGTAGAATTGTCAATCAATTCGAACTATTTTCGATGTCCAGAATACGACTCGCATAAAAAAATCCTTTTTAAGGTGAAGTCACAGTCTTCACCCGTTCCGATATATGTACACTTACGAATTCGAACTGCCTTCGATATCCGGAAAACAACCTGCATAAAAAAAAACCTTTTTAAGGTGAAGTCAATGTCTTTACCCGTTTCGATACACTTACGAATTCTTTTTTTTTTTTTTTTACACTAACAGGCGCAAAAAAGGGGATTTTGAAGTACTCTTAAATGTCAGAGCACAGTGCGAGCGGAACGAGGGAAAGTGGATAGGGAAAGGAGTTATCGATGTACATTGGTCTTAAATGCCTGGACATTACAACGACGAGGAAACATGATCAGGTAGAGCATTCCACATTCGTGTGGTTCGGCTAAAGAATGACACTAACGCGCGCACGAAAGGGGATTTTGAAGTACCCTTAAATGTCAGAGCACAGTGCGAGTGGATGGAGAGGAAGTGGGTAAGGAAAGAAAGTGTCGATGTATATTGGTCTTGAATGTCTGGACATCACAACGACCAGGAAACACAACGATCAGGCAGAACAATCCACATTCGTGTAGTTCGGCTAAAGAATGACGCTCTATGTTTATTTGTGCGCCTGAAGTCCACTTTCAACGTGAACTGATGCGCATTCACAGATTGACGGGTATCCCGGGAAAATATCTGAAGTGGCGAAACACATTCAACAAGTTCAATTGAGCAACGACCGTGGTAATGCCTATAGAAAAGAGATAGGGATGGTACTTCGCGCCTGTATCCTAAGGACGGAATTAAACGACTTACGGCTGAGTCCCTAATAAGTTTCACTGCTCGTTTTGCATCCAATCGAGCCCGTGTAGTGCAGTTTTGGATGCGCCTTACTAAATATGGGAGTTGAACGCCGTTTTGGGACGAATATACGCCTTGTAAATAGTGGCCAGATTGGATGGAGTGAAGTATTTTTTGCATGTCTTAAGCAACTTTATGCATTTGACTGCACTTTTCACAGCTTCAAAATTGTGGTCATTCCAATTAAGAGTCGAATTAATTCGAGAGCCGAGGATTGATAGTTCCTTCGCTTCGTTGAAGCAAGTGCCGTTCACCGACAATGTATTCAGTTTGGGGTTCGCCTTTGACGACAAGAGACAGCACTGAGTTTTTAAGGCATTGAACTCTACTCGGTTAGATAATCCCCATTGATATATCTTGTTGAGGTCTGAATTCAGTGTATTAAGCATAACCTGTTGTTGGTATTGACGTTCGAAGAGTTTGGTCGGGAATTTTTAATTTTCATTTTTGTAACATTTTTTATTTTCTTTTTATATTCTTAGTTTCTAAATTATATGCTAGACTAAAAATGCTTAAATTCTAACTTAAGTTTGGTCGGGAATGTTCGTATGAGTATGAGACACTCAATGTGTTATCATAAGCAAACGAGTGGATTGGGTTGCGGGTAATGGACATGAGATCATTTATAAAGATGAGGATGAGATTGGCTGAGAGTACAGAACCTTGGAGAACGCCTGCAATAATTATGATGGGAGACAGATTTGAAACCATCAAGAACCACTTGAATTGAACGGCCAGAAAGATAGCCTCTTATCCATTGAATCGGGGAATTGTCCGCCCCGTAGGAATGCAATTTTGACAAAAGGGCTGGATGCCAAACTCTGTCGAAGGCTTTTGAAATATCCAATGCGACTACCTTGCTTTCGCTCAGGTAGTCGATGGAATGGCTCCACTTTTCGATAAGGTACGCCATCAGATCTCTTGTAGACCCGCTGCTACGAAAGCCATATTTGCGGTCATTGAGGTGGTAATTTGATTTCAAATATTTCGAAAGTTGACGGTTGATAAGTGATTCTGTGGGGGTTTCTCTATTCTACATGAGAAACAACCCACAATCTCAACCAAAATGTCCACCTAATTTCGACCGCTTTCAGCGCGTCATACCTACCTATTTCCTTCATATGTATTCCCCTGTAAAACATGTCAAACGGACGTATAGCTAAACTCATTATCCTTTGCAAATAATGCATAATTGAGTTTAGCTACATTCTTGTCACACGGCAACTCCCCTCTTGCTAACCACGAGTTTCCCGTCGGAAATCTCATAATGTCGATTAGCAACAACAAGTCTAAACGAACGACGCTGTTGCATCATAGCAAAATAGCTGGCGTTATTTCAGCGTCTTAGAGTCTGGTTCTCAAGCGGATTATTTCCCAAACATCAGCGGCGTCCTATCGACTTTCCCTCAGATCACCCATTCGCTTGGGATCAATGATCTCTTTTTGCAGGGGAGTAACATCAGCTAGGTTTCCCTCTCATTCGTATTTCTTTCCACGGTTCAATGTGCTCCGACTACACAATAGCCGTACCACTGGGTCACCAGGTCATGTCAGTAGCTGCTTCTGATACCAACACACACAACCAAAGCTACCCCGAGATCACAGCATATCATGTTTTCTGTTCTCTCATTCTTCATGTCCATCAATTACCCTATTAACAAAAGTTACTCACACTTTGACGGGCGTGAGGTTGAGAGGGCAGAGGCGTGGTCTCTTTTGGTTGCCTGTGTGTGAAATGAAATATGAATTTCAACCCTAATTCACACCAGTCGCTATTCATTCACCATCGCGTGCGGACGCTACATCGAGCGTTCAAGCATTAGTCACTATACCATCTCCTTTACGATCAGCACACGCTGTCTCTCGGGCACAATTTAAATTAATTATATTCAATAGAGTCACATCTCAATCGTCTAAGTGGAAGGCCGTGTCGCAGAGTTCGTTAATAAAAAAACTAACGAAATAAAACGAAACGTTATTAATTCAAAGCTTTCTTTAGAGTGTAAAGTAGTATATTGTGTGCGTTACAACTTCATCTAGTTAAATGAGGATACCGGTAAACAGACTTGAGCTGTAAATAAAAAAATACAAAAAAATTAAAAAATCTTTAAATAAATAAAAAGTGTTTTCCATTTCCTTCGGTGGAATCTTTGCTTGTGGGATTTAAGTGAATCTGTGCCATACGTTGGCACCCATACTTCAACCCCCACAAATCCATTACCTTCCAGAGAATAGTGCTATGGGTCGATAAGAAGAAAGGGATGATTTGTCACCCTTTTTGGGAATTGGCTGAATGTTCGCTGACTTCCATCTATTTGGGAAGCGTCAAGTAGAATAAGACAAATTGAAGAGTTTCCCCAGCGGCTTAGCGAGTGAAGAGGAACATCTTTTCAAGAGAATTGGGAGAATGTCATCGGGACCAACGGATTTGTTTGCATTCAGCTCCTTGAGTGCGCGGACAACAGTACGCGTTCGGAAGTGAATTTGGCTGATGGTCTGCTACTATGCTCAAGTTGAGGTAGAACTTAGCAGCACGAAGATTCGCCTTCTCTAGTGCACTGGTGATTGGTCTGTCATTGACTATAAGTGAAAGAATGGATGACGAGAACGATTTTGGAATAATTTTCACGAATGCCCAGAAGTTTCTACTACCTGTGGGGGAGTGTAGTATTTTTTGTCTCACTCTCTGGCCACGCAACAGCTTTGCGCGTTGAATATACGCATTGCAGTCATTTCTAGCTGTCTTAAATCTTTTTCGGTTTCTTCAGTATTGTTTCATATATACGAGGGTTGCCTCTTATGTTTCGGGATTTGGCAACCCTAGTGTTGCAATCCGGCAATTGGCAGCTCTGTCATAAAGTTGGACATTTTTGAGGTTATACGCACTCAAAACGTTTTGACATACGAGCGCTATTTGTGTTGTTTACAGTAACTTAAAAGATTCATCTCGGCCCAAAAATGGAATTAAATCGTCAACATTTTCGTGCGATTATTTTTTACAACTTTCGGCGTGGATTAACTCAGCAACAGTGCATGGATTAACTTAATTCAATTTTAGGCGATGAAGCTCCATCAAGGACCAGTGTTTATCGATGGTATGGTGAATTCAATCGTGGTCGTAGTTCACTCCAAGATGAATTTCGCGAGGGTCGTCCAAAATCAGTTGTTGTTCCGAAAACCATTGATGCTGTGCGCGAACTGATATTGGAAGATCGTCATGTGACCTATCGTGAGATTGAGACAACCTTAGGCGTTAGTGGGACCAGCATAAATTCAATATTGCATAAACATTTGACTGTCAAAAAAATTTGTTCGCGTTGGATCCCACACAATTTGTCAATCGCCCAAAAAAAGGCTCGTATCAATTGGTCGAAAGAAATGCTCAAAAAATACGGTCGCGGTGCTTCGAAACACGTCTATGACATCGTGATAGGTGATGAATCGTGGATTTACGCGTATGAGGCCGAAAGTAAACAGCAGTCGACTGTCTGGGTGTTTCAAGATGAGCCAAATCCAACAAAAGTTGTTCGCGCACGAAGCACTTCCAAGCAAATGGTCGCCTGTTTTTTCGGAAAAACTGGACATGTCGCAACCGTACCACTAGAGCAACGCAGAACAGCCAATTCTGAGTGGTACACAGCCATTTGTTTGCCAGTTGTCTTCCAAGAAATCAGGAAAACCAACCGCCGAAGACGGATCACTCTTCACCACGACAATGCGAGCTCTCACACATCGGCTGCGACAACTGCATTTTTGAGCACCCAAAATATCGATTTGATGGGTCATCCGCCGTATAGTCCTGATTTGGCACCGAATGACTTCTTTTTATTCCCGTACGTAAAAAACAAACTGAGAGGTCAACGTTTTTCGACACCTGAAGAAGCGGTTGCTGCATTCAGAATGCATGTGTTGGAGATACCTCAATCAGAGGGGCAAAAGTGCTTCGACAATTGGTCCAAACGCATGCAAAAGTGTATAGATCGTCATGGGGAATATTTTGAAAAACAATAAAGTGATTTTCGATGATCAATATTTGTTTTTGTTCTCTAATCCCGAAATATAAAAGGCAACCCTCGTACAACCGGAAACTCAATTCTTTAGCCCAAAGGGCTTCTCTGCACCCGGAATCGAACCACATATTTCTCTTGGTTTTGATAATCTTTACTCTGTGTGGAATAAAGGTTCGCATGCCAAGCATATTCGTGTCTGTCAATGTGTCCGCTATAGAGTCGTTATGGAGGAAAAATAACGACCAATTCAACCTACGATAAAATTCGTTCAGACCTTCCCAGTTGGCTTTCTCGTAGAATCATACTGTTCTTTTGGGAGTTTTCTCGTTATCGTTGCTGTTGGTTAGAGCATACATAGCTGACATGACATAGTGGTCTGAAGTGCCTAAGGGCGAAGAAACTTCAATTGTGTATTCGCTCGGGTGGGAGGTGAGAAACAGGTCCAGTGTGTTGGCGGAATAACCGTCTATCTCTGGTACCCGTGTTGGCTCATTGACGAGTTGAGTTAATGGGACATTCCGGTTTGTCGGGTCAAAAAATAGGTTGTTTTCATGATTTTTTTAAAGAGAAAGTATTAAAGATATAACAACAATTTTTTTTTAAACATTTTATTCATCTTTCGACTACGTTTGTAAATTTTGTCGAGTCACTCCGGAACCGGAAAGCCCCCCCTTCCAGGTGTTCAAAGTTAGCCATACGCTCTGCTCGTGTAAGGGTTATTTTCGTCCCCGGTGAAAAAATACGAAAAATGCAAAAAGTTTATTGAACTTGAATACATTTAGCCCAATGTGAGTGAAAAAAATTTTAAAATTGATAAAAAAACAACAAAATGGGGGACTATTGATTTTTCGTCCCTTTTTTAGTCTATTTTTTAGTTATAACTAAAAAAATAAATAAATAAATAAAAAAGTAATTCACTCACAATTTGTGTGTGCTTGTTAAAAATATGTGTGCGAACTTTCATAAGAATCGCATGCACCGTTTTCATATTATCGCTTACACCGCACTCAAAAAAGTCGTTTCGAGAAAAACGCATTCAAAGTTTGGAGATAAATTAGACAAAAGATAAAAGTGATTTTTTTCATGAAATCATCGGGATTTTTTATACTAACAGCTAGACATCTATTCCTGGACCATAAAGAATTCCTTCCATGACTTCGAATTGATCCTCCAGTTGCATTTTCGCCTTTTTCCTCGCTGTTCGTTGTATACTAGGCTGCGGTCAGCGTCTTGCAGCCGATCTCTGTCCCTCTCGTTCGCAAACGCTCTCGCAGCGTACCCAATTTTGATGCCCATGACTTGCATTATTAGCAATACGGGTAAAAACCCCATATAGTAGCATTGAAACTTTCGTTGTTATTTTGCGTGAAGCCTCCCTCGCATTTTTTTAACAAATCCGGATTTGTCAGTTTTACGTAAACTGGGTAAATAGTTGTTCGTACTTTAGGATCCAAGGGAGGTTTGTCGTGGTGGAACTTTGACAGCTCATTCGCAGCTTCCGCGCGTTTCTATTTGCACCATGACTCCAGGCCCTCTGGACAGTTTTGATGTTGCGGATTTTCATCGGTTGATATTTTGTGGTAGTACGTTGCCCAAATTTCTTTCGCCATGTCTTCGGCAGAGTGAGCATTGCGTCTAATCGCAAGTTCGTAATTAGTCGTCAGTTCTGTTATCATGTTTCCCGTAAGTTTGCCAGGAAATGTAACATCATGGATGCTGCCGTCACTGTAACCGTTGGAGCGAAGTAGGGCGATGTAGCCAATTTTTGTGTCGATGTAGTCGCATACTCCGTTTCCAGTTCATTTACATTTCCCATAAATCCTTTTCGTTTTTTATATCGACTCCCTGGACGCACCCCTGACTTACGCGAACCTTTAACGTTTTTAAACATCATGTTAGAAAAATTTACCGTTGAAAAACGTATGAAACGGACGCCTAAACGCGAGCACTGCACGCTCTGAGACCACGTTTACACTAAATACTTTTTCCTCCTCATGAAAAAGAAACAAAGAAACACCAAAAATACTTACCCCGCGACGTCACCGGTAGGAACATCTTCCATAGTCACCAAACAAGAAAAAACCGCCAGCACCGTGCAACGGGCAAGTTAGTTTCATATATATGAAACTAACTAAAACTCAGGCAATCGCAGGTCACCCGCAGTACGCCCGAATGTAAAAACAACATACACGGGAGCGACTATCCATTACCGCTTATGAACATGTTGTTCAGTCGCACAAGATTGCGACATATTCAAAGAAGTGGCAGTGAAGCAAATTAATGCCCATAAATGGATAGTCTGCATCTTTCTAAATACACGGTAGTTGCCATCTATGATACGAATTTGTATCCGCGCGAGACCCGACTCTTTAATGACCTATAACTTTGGAACCGCCTAAGATTTCGTTTCCAAATTTTAACATATTATTTTTGAAGTATAAAACTATCGATTAAGCAAAAAAAAAATAATAATTTTTTGAACCGAACAAACCGGAATGTCTCCTTAAACTATTTGAATCAGCAAAGAGCTGGATATATTGACCTTCAGGTGTTGTGTGTCACATTGAAAACACCCACAATAACGATTTGAGTGTGCGGATATAGGGTCAAGATCCTATCGATAGAATCAGATGGAGCATCAATTTCGTTAAAGGATGCTTTTCTATCCAAGATTGGGTTTCTGTAAAGGAAGCAGTAATGTATGATATCTTTACGAACGTGAAGTTTTAGCTACGAGAAATTAAATTCTGGATTGGAGCAGAGCCCATATTGTGGCAGAAGTTGATAAGCAATACCATGTTCGTATGTCGGTGCTAGACCACGGTGTGGAAAGAACAGAGGCACTACGGTATAAGCGGGTATACTAAAATCGGAAATATCTGTATCAGTTATTACCCGGGTCTTGCTAAGTGCAAGGATTGCTGGTTTGTGGTTAGAAAAGTGGGCAGACACAGAGGGGAGATTGCATCTCACCTCGCGAATGTTACAAAGATCGACGCAAAATTTCTGTTCCATTGGAATGGGCCTGTGGGTAATATATGTTGGGTTGCCGGCACGGGTGCGGGTGCACTAATATCCCACCGTGTTCCGCCGATGGTGTTCACCAAATGAAACACCGAGTTATTGTTTCTTGTAATATGTTTTTATCGTTACCTAGCAATTTTGTTTTTTTAGTACATCAATTCGTTTTATTGGGCAGCAGTACAGGAAACACGCTTCAACGATGAAATGTGTCTAGTTTGGAATTTAATTTACTTTTAAGTTTTGAAAATCAAACAGTTAATGAAATTTATAAATTGTTTATTGTTTGTCTTTTACTTTGTTGTATGAAATGGTTTTTGTGCCGCACTATATGTTTTCGATAATAACAATGTATAATTAATTAATTTACATTGTTTCATAGATTTACGGATAAATTTACGTGGAAAAATAAACTAAAATTTCCCCGAGGTGGAAAATAAAACACACACAAACGCGCTTGACGTTACTCGTCCTTCGGTGCGCACTCCGCTGATGGTAAAACTTAACTCCACCCACTGAAAGCTTAACCTCGACTCGTTTTGACTCGCGCAGAGTCGACCCTCGGCTAGGGGTGAGTTTTCTTCTCGAGAGAAAGTGAAGCTTCTCTTTTTGTGACGAAGAGGAGAGGATCTCTCTGAGTAGATCCTGGTGAGTGTGCGGTTGATGCCGCGGAGATTACATTGTTTACCCATGCAGCGAGGTCAAGGGTAAACGAAACCGGGAAAAAGGAGATGGAACAAGGGGCATCGTAAAGCTGTCTAAATAGGCTGCATGCCATTAGGGAAACTGGTGCTAAAAGCAATTTAGATACTTACACAATGGTGATTGTGCACGGTATCTATGCCGGTGGAAAGGATCGAATTCCCTTGTGTGTATATTTACACGTTGATGAATTCGGTTTTTTTTTGGCGGCTAGACGCGAGATGCGAAAGTGCTTTTGTCGGTTAGACAAAAGGCTGCCCTGAATGTGGATAAGGCTGGAAAGTCTGCTGCTCACATCTGTGGCAGGATACGCTGGCTGACAAGGGCGCCGATAAGGTTTCCTGATTTATGACGGTTACTTTGTATGTTAACTGAATTATTTTCAGGAAAATTGGTGTGATGCTGAATGGTTGACAGAATGTTCATAACGCAGGTTTTGTTTTTCGGTTGCTGTCGCAATTAAAACAGCAGATAGAGTGAGATTCAAAAAAAAAAAAAAAAAAAAAAAAACCACAGAGAATTAAAAACAAAACAATTCTCTATATTGCCTTTCTCTTGTATTTATTTTATTTCCTTTCTTTTCTTTTTGTTTTTACACAACATACTTTAACACTTTCGACTTTTCGCAACTAGCGATTATACTTGATACCATAGAAGTACCGATTCGTTTAACTCTTCTAAGGTTACTGTTCGACACAAAAACTCACCATTGACGCATTTTCTTTTACCCCATATTCTTACCTTGGAGTCAATGCTTACATACTGATGCTGAAATGCAAAGTGTTCATTGATACCATGTGCATTTCAGTTCTCAAGGTTTTGATAATTTGGAATCACATACATTCTGTATTGATGATGCCACAACTGGTGTGATGTGTAGTACGGTCATGACCCTTGTACATAACACGGCACTTAAGTGATGTAACTAAGAAAAAATTGCCCCATTTGGGTATTTAGCGTTTGTGGTGTGCTGTGAAACAGCAGAAACCGGTAGGGATGTTGTGGAAGTGATCAGGTTACTGTGGCTGGGTGTTTAGTTCGATCATCCCCAGAGGTGCTACGTTAGTTGAAGAACGACTTGGAACTTCCTGTGCAGGGATGGGTGATTCTATTCGAGGCCTTCCAATCTTCTTCGTGATTTCTGTGATGGCCTAGTCGAGTCTGGTTATCGTGGCATGGTTCTTATCAGCAAGCTTATGGCGCTCGGGAGAATTCTCTGATAAATATTCGTTGGTACCAAGCCACCCCACTGGATTCTATATCGTCATCCAGTCCATTTTGTGCCGTAAATTCCCCATTGCATGACTGGAGGTGAATTTAAACTTGCATTTAAAATATCCATTTCTGCATTATGCTGTGCTGCGGCACTTGATGAAGAATCTGCAACAGAACTGATACCGGGTGTGAGTGAGATTATGGAAATTGGTGTTGTCAGTGATGTGGTGTAGGTCCTTTTTAAGTTCTACTGTTGGTTTCTCCAAGTTGGACTTCTTCGGACTAACTGGAGATTTTGGGAAATTAATTGATGGTTTGTGTTGAGTTATGATTTATTTATAATTCTCCAGTTTGGTGGCATCGTCGCCACTGGAGTTGTGATTTGTAGGTCGACCTCTTCGATTCACAGAAGCTTCAAACGTTTTCAGGGCTTGTTTCACTTGGTCTCGTGTGTTATATCAAGCCCTTTTTGACTATTTTAGAACAAACAAAGAAAACACTTCTTCCTTTTGTATATTCATTTATTTCTTTCTTTTATAATGCTTTCTTTTTAATTTATAAACAAGAACCAAGTCAAGTCTATTGATTAAATTTAGAAGGGAGGAAAACAAAATAACTCATTCTATTTACAATTGTTCCTTTCAGTATTTTTAACACAAATCAAGTCTATTGATTAAATTTAGAAAGGAGGAAAACAAAATATCTCATTCTATTTATAACAGTTTCTTTTAGTATTTATAACACAAACCAAGTCTATTGCTAGTGAGCCCGCGCGTGAAACTAGACTGCCCTCTTCGGCGGGTATTACTCGACTCCTTGAAGGCTCAAACTCGACTGACTGTAAAAGTACAAAATTCTCTCTTTTTCGTTTCCTTTCGTTGAGTTTTTTTGATGAACGAAGTCGAACCTGGGGAAAAAGGGTCATCTTCCTCCCCAGGTACCTGAAAGCCGGCAACGCATGAGTGTCTTTTGGCTAATCACAATCGAGCAGTTGCTACAGTTGCTCGATTTTGTTTTATGGTTTGTGCGACAAGAATTTATTCTTCTTAGCAGCAGCTGGTTGCTCGATTTGATTTCAGAATCGTCACGTTGAGTATTTGCTATATTTGCTTGGTGACGATTCTGGGATCGTTATATTAGACAACCGCAATTGCAGCTGCTATGTATGTAGGATGACGATTTTTGGAAATCGTTTAGGAAAATGATATAATGGATGGGATATGTATATTGGGAGATGGGACATGTATATTGTATGAGAAAAATGGGATAATGGATGAAATATGTACATTGGGAGATGGGAGAATGGTAGGGCTTCGGGCGCACTACACGTGGAGCTCGTTCGGTGTCATCAATAACGGATGCTAGCCGTTTCTGGACATTATCGCCTCGTACAACGAGCCGAACGCGGTTGTTATTAATTTTGTTTTCAATTGTGACTACGTCCAATGTTTCAACATGGTTTACCGCGGCTTGTTGACTGTTTGAGAAATTCCACGATGAGTTCTCACAAAAAAGGGCCTACACGGATCTAACGCGGAATCATTTCCCCGCTTGATGTGACGAGAACGATGTTGATTGGTATATGTTAAAGATGCGGCAGCGATCCTTTCACCAGAACTGGACTTCACATGTTTCTTAAGGCCACCATCATTGTCGGTTGAGTTGATTGTGGTCTGTTTTATACCTTTTTCTGACATTGATACTGTAGTTGGAATGATTATTTCTTTGTTTGTTGTATCATCTTCTCCTTCATCCTCTTCATGAACATCATTATCGTCATGTAGAATCTTTAAGGATGTCGGACGTCGCCTTGTATCCATGGATACACGTGGTTTACCCATCGACTGACGCCAAGTTCAAGTGGCGACAAAGTAATTCGGATACGATGCCTGTGCCATATTGCAGCTCATCGGAGGAGTCAAAATCCAGCTCGTTATTAGTAGCAATTTCATTTATTTCTGGTACAGCGACCATCTTCTTTTTACTATTATCATGTCACCTCAGTTGGGGTAGATAGCGTTGATTTATACGGAATTTCTTATTTATTTTGTGGTTGTAATGGCGCAAGGCTAATAACCTTGCCCGTAAAAGTAAATTATGGAAGTTTAACAAGCCTCGGGACTTCCTCGGTTGTAGTGGCGATGATGATAATGAGTGGGACGATACTAAGTTTGTATTCCCCGCGGAGTGATTCTTAAGAAATATCGACGAAAACGACGGAGCTTGACACTCAGACGTCGATGGATTTGATACTATTCTAACCGGCGCGTTCGCAATACCGCATTGCTTGTTCTTCAATAAACCTTTACGCGAATTCGAGATACCATTCAAGTTGTTTGGGGAGAATGCTTTTGAACCTGTAGTCGTAACTATCACATTCGTGTCCAGACTTTAATTGATGATTCAGTTGTTCGTCGCCATTGAGGCCCATGCCGTTGTTAGTGGCGTCACTGTGGTCGCCGCTGCCGCTGCCATTTCCACTCTGGTTGCTTCTACCCGGATCGTTGTGTAGGGGTTGGTAACAAGCGAAGGTAATAAATAGTCACGCAAGTACTTCTTATCAAGTGTTCTTTATTTAAATTTGCGTTATGGCATCGGCACATGCGCATAACACGGGACTACTTGGTAACGCGGCTGGTAAAAATGTAACGCTAAGTGGGTGTGACTGTCCACTGTGGTGATAGAAATCTGACTCCCCGATGCAATTCACGTCCATCAGATTCGATGGCCGCGAATTGCATCGATAGGGGAGGATTGTATATGTGTCCGTATAGGACAAGTACGTTGCCCTTCAGCCTGCATATCGGCAACGACGAAAATGCACCTGAATAAACATGGGCTGGTGTAATGAATTGTAGGTATTATAGAGGTACGTGATAGCGAAGATCGCCGACGGGAGAAATAGGTTTCTGTGTCTTAAATAAACAGAGACGCAATTTCGAGGGCCATAAATCTTTGATGACCTGCGCCTGAGAACGAAATAGGTTTTTGCTTTAAGATACACAAAAACGCTATTTCAAGGCTCACGATGATATGCACATCGTGTTTACTCAGGCGTTCATGCTAATGCCGTTGTAGGCTATACAATCTGGTGACGATAGGTCAGCCGAAAATTTGGGTCTTGTTTACAAGACGATGCCGGTACACGAGTATAATGGGGAGGAATTAGCCTTGCAGATGTGCAAGCGTACATCTCGCCCAGGGTGGTCATGGACCAGCGGTCGATTAATAGGATAAACACAGTGATGCTACTGTGTGTTTGTTTGTTTAACAGGTCGGAGCATCGTTAGGCATGATCTGGGGTATGATTGTCTAACGTCAATCATATTAGTGCCCAAATCCCATGATCGGTAGATAACCGATAAAGGAAATTGGTCGCAAGTGTTGCGAACCTCGGGACTGGGGCAATAAATGGTTATGAACCGTAGCAAAACCCATCGGCTACAACTGTGTCAACAATTACGCTGGCCAGCAAGTATTTATCTATTATAATTGCTGACAAGCCTGTACTGTGGGTATTTGCTGTTTGATGTTAACCGATACATTAGTGGTGTCGTTGTGAGATTTTTCATAAATTTCCGCTGCTGGTGGTTTAAGACCCGAACTCAAACGGCTTGTCGGCGGTGGAGAGAAATCCGAATTTGGGAAGTTGATCGCTTCTTGAGGATCGGTCGGATTCGTTCTAAATCTGCATCCTCTTGCGTTGTGATTGAACTGCTGATTTGCTTTGCCATACCAATCAGTGCCCGCGTCACTGCAACTAGTGTCTGCTGTTACTGCTTCGCTGACGCACCAGATGCTGTTTTTAGTGCCAATTCATCGTTGTTATGATGAGAGTTTCCACGGGATTTATTATTAACCTGCAAATATTGACCTGCATCTAATGATTCCACTGCCTCGTGTTGTTGTTGAGATGATGCCGGCAGCTTTAGCACATTAACGGTAGAAGCCCTGTCCCCGCAACTTGTACTCATCGAATGGTTCTTCCTTTATCTCGCAAACCTTGCGGAGTTGAGTCCCCAAGTCCGACAACTACAGAAACTTCTGACCGTTCGTGGTGCCACCCCGTGTGTCCCACCAGGTAGGATCCATCCAAAACGAGTCTTTGGAGCGATTGGGGCCACGAGTTTCGCTTCGTGCCTTATGCCCGACAGCATACGTCTGCACAAACGAACAGGACATTAACGGCGGTCGGAGTGTGAAAGACGGGGTCGGTCAGAAACAGACCGCTGATGTGCGTCCAATGTTGTTGCGGTACGGTCTGTGCCGGAAGTCGTACGATGAGTGGCGCAACCCGAATGATAGAGTCACTCCACTGTAACAAGTCCCGCTACTGGCTTGTCCTGTTACGCCAACGGATGCACGTCTGCTTTTCAGTCCCAAGAGATGTACTGTGGAACTGGTGATGAACGTAGCCTGCAACCTGGATCCATCAAGGCTCGCAGCTGGAGCACACCTCCTGTGGCCGACCTAATCCCTACTAACACGGTCGCCAACAAAATCTGCGCCGAACCACGATATTAGGTATGCAAGGGGTTCGTTGGAGAGATCGCCCGCCTGGTCCCGTGATGTGATGACTGCGCATTCTCAGCCACCTGCCGGGATCTGAAGGTTGAAAGAGCGCTTCATGCATCAGGGAATGATGCCTTCGACGGCAAAAGTAGCAGTCGACGCGACTTGGACATTGCTGTATTCGATGATTATACGACAGGCAATTCTCGCAGATGTCCAACCAACGCACAATGTTGACACACTCGTTGACCTCCGCCACCAGGAATTTGTTACAGAAGCTGAAAGGAAACCCGTCAAGGAGGTCTGGTGCTCCTTGTAGCATAAAACTGGTGTTCTTTTGTCATTAGGTCATTATTAATGTTAATTCCCAATGCATTCAATTTTATCACTTGGTGTCTTCAAAGTCGCCCGAAATGGTCCTGTTCCAAACAATTAGTCCTAGCTGAATCCTTCCTATTTGTACCCAACTATTCATCTGTATTTAATCTTTCATTATTTACTTTTCAGCCTGCGGACTAGCGAAACAAACTACCTGAACGAGGCGTATCAGTTTTATGCAGCCATTAGAGGTCGGGCATATTACTCCAGAGCCATCAAGGAGGATCGACCAGACCTGATGGTGAAAAAGCTGCGCTATTATGCGCGTTTCATTGTTGTGTGTCTGCTGTTGAAAAAAATGAAACTGGTGCGGGAATTGGTCACCGAATTAGAGAAGCAAATACAGGAGTATACAACAACGTAAACCTTTACAAAGTTTCCATTGAAATGGGCGTGTGTTTCTTTTTAACATTTGTGCTGTTTTTCTTGTTTTACAGATACGAACCCGAAGATCACCTTGAGTGGTCTTTGGTATTAGAAGAGATTAAAGGCTTTATTAAGGCTGAAGCAGCGGTGGCTGTTCTTCATGCGGATTCCAATCCCATCATATTATCGCACAGGTGAGAATGTGAATATTTCAATTTGAGATTGGATACAATTGCCCGTGCTTTCTAATGATGATAAGTGAAGAATTTGTAAATGTTTGATAATAAAAAAGAAAACAAACAAACAAACACAACAGCCAAAATGGTAGGAACGAATCAAAGAATAGACTTGATTCAAGGAACCCAACACTAATTCCGCACTCGTCGGCACCATCGCAGGCAGTTTATACAAATCAGGATAGTACAAAATCACCTCCATAATGCACACCATGAGACACATTTATTTATTGCCAATCAATCACACGAACACACTCTCAGACAGCACATAGCTTATATCATTCTTTTGTGAAAGCACGGGCCTCTGTTCCCAAAACTTAGAATAGCCCAACTTCACCAATTGATGATCAGTGGTTCCGGTTCTAGGTTGTCCCCGTTAACGACTCCGCCATGTGAGCGTTCTCCCCATATGACTCTGAGCCTCCAGGAGATCCTGATAGTGGGCTCAGCATGTGAGCAAGCTAAATTCTCCGAGTTGACCATGGATATGTTTAGGTAAAACTTAGGTTCATAAAAACGACTTATCCCATTTATTGGTACTCATTCATAATATAGAATGCTACAAACGCTCGAACGAGAACCGACGGAGTCATCGACACATCCCCTGGGAGTACAACATGGGATACATGGGCACGACGCTAGTCCGGCAGCCAGTCGTATACCACCATATGGTGTTCCTGGCTCTAAAGGTTATTTAGAGAATGGCCGTCACTACCGAGACAATCCTCACAAATATTTACTGTATAAGCCTTCGATTAGTCAACTTCTGGTCTTCTTAGCTAGCGGTTTTAAAGAATTGCCACCTGGGGGCGCTCTCCTCTTATACATGTCTGCCGATGGCTGCTTTTCAACGACCAAGCATCCGGAAGATTGTAGGTACCTTAATCGATGTTCTCATTTCGATTATACAACATCTTTCATTTATATATCTAGATGGCTATGAACTAGGAGGTCTGGCGACGAGTGTAAAACGTGATGGTGTAGACAGTGGTATCGCATGTCGAGGGAAATCATACAAAGAGAATCATTGTCTGTATCCAGGCGACTTGTATCCATTCACCCGGCGACCATTATTCATTATAATCGATTCGGATAATTCATTTGTCTTTCAACATATTCCGCGATATTTTGGCCAACCACTGGTGGTATTGATGTCACCACAGGATGTTCCGCCAGCGTTTCAAGGTAAATGGGTAGAAAGTTAAAGTTTTATGTTGTGTTAAGTTATGTAGTTAATTGTGTTTGTTTTGATCATATCTCACAACAGATGTCCAACATCATGGATCCCTATTCACGTTATTCCTGCATTCCCCCTTGACCGCACTGTGTTACATTTGTAATGTGGGTGATGTTCCAATACACCATTGGGAGAGATGTCAGACTTATGTAGACCGTTTTATAACAGAGGCTTCGAGACTGGTCACTCGATGTCGTATAGATGAAATAGAACAAGGAATAGGATACATAGGTAAGTAGTAGAACTAGTTTTCCCCAAAACATCATATGTCAAATGAATTGACATTTCAAGGATGCGTTAGTATAATTCTATCCAACGATATCCTAAAGTAAGTACAATTGTAATTAGTGATGTGTATGTTCGATTGAGGTATGTTGGACCACAAATCTCAGATTTATTATGCACCTATCAATGATACATTGGGAAATAAGAGAGACACGTTTGAAGAATGTTATTACACATTTATTGAAAAGGTATTTATATTTAAAACTTGGCATTGGGTGCAGGAAAGAGGGTGGTAACTATTCAGAATGATTTCTATTTGATATTATTTATAATAAATATATATTTCGGTGGGCTCCGACTCGAGTTATCAATCTTTAATGCAGCGGAAGGTGCCGTGTATAATTCTGACAGGACTCTACTTTCCCTTTTCCATATTGTGGGCTTGTACCGAGATTTAGTTGTACTCAGTAGTCAACCCCTAGTATTGGGTTGTACCACATGAAATGTCTGATTTACACTCAGTCGGAAGTAAGAAGTTCTCGAGTGAACATCTGTGCCAGAATGTTAAATTTTCGTTTATTATAAAGTAAAGTGGTACGTGTGCTTGACGTGTGCGAATTTTAGTGTTCGTTACAAGTACAGTTTTTTTTTTTTTGGAATTGTGTACCATGCTGTCGGCAGTTCAAATTCGAACATTCTTCCTTTATGAATTTAAAATCGGACATAATGCGTCATTGGCAGTACCTGGCTGACTTTCAAACAGACAACTTGTCTCACAGTTTTGCTCGTGCTATTTATCTTAATCAACCGTTATTTTCACAAAAATGTTCACAATTTAATTATCATTATCTTGTTTTCTTTGCCTCGTTTTCCGCATACAAAAATTTGAACAAGTGTTAAAACCGTTAAGTTATGGCCCCTGGGCTACGTGTGTTTAACAAAATTAAGCGCAAACGGTTGCGTTACGACCCCGTTATTGGAGGCCAAACTCCTCCCGATAAACTTTCAAAAGTGAACAATAAAGTTCTAGAAAAATATAAAATGTGTTCAAACACTAACTTTTTTCAACCACTTCAAAGTCTGATGGAAGACTCTCCTGAAATGGATCCGACCAATGACGAACAGTGCGCAGAACTTCCCAAAGAAACCGTTCCGCCAATTGTGGTATTAAAAACAACTAGTGCTGAAGTGCGTGATATTTTGAGGAACATTAAGATAGACAAATACTTAATCAAAAACATTTCGCTTGGGCAAAAAAATATGTGCCCCAACAATGGACATATATAATAAAATCAGAACCGAACTCTTACGGTTAAAATGTGAGTTTTTCACCCACTCACGTAAGGAAAATCGTCCATTAAAGGTAGTGTTATCCGGGCTAGACTTAATTAGCAACGATATAGTGAAAAATGAGCTAACTATACTCGGGATTAAGTGCCTAGATGTAAAACCATCACATTAAATCCGTCAACAAAAGCCCTGTACAAACACTACTTGTACATCGTCTACATTCAACGCGGTACTGTTAAATTAAACGAACTAAAACGGAACTACTCCACCTTGTTCAAAACCATCGTTCGCTGGGACTTTAAAAAACATAATCCAGGTAAGGTCACACAATGTCACAATTGCCAGCTTTATGGTCACGGCTCGATGCATTGTCATATAAATAGCTTCTGTGCAATATGTTCGGGAAACCATAAAACATCCGACTGCAAAACGAATGAGGTCATCAAATGTGCAAATTGTAGTGGGCCACATAAATCCACCGATCCAGAATGCATAAGCCGAAAGCAGTACATAGACATTCGCCGCAAATTATCCCCACGCGGACGTGGTACAGGAAATACAACGTTTCTACAGCCCCCGAGTTACAAACAGCAGCCAGTGCCCGACCGATTATCCATTGATAATTTTCCTCCACTACCCCGATCTGTGCGTCAACCTTTACTTCCTTCATTCACCTGGGCTTCTGGCCTCCATCAAACCCAGCAACCTTCCAACAGTGATACGACACACACGAAGAAAAATCCGTCAGAAACATTAACTAATGATAACCTGTTCTCATTTAGCGAGATAAACTCTCTTCTTAATGAAGTTCTAACCAAGCATAGTGCTTGTCAAACCAAAGCTGACCAATTTAACGTCATTACTTCATTAGCTATTAAGTATATATACTCGGAAAAAACATGTTAAGAAACTCTCTTAACATCATAACTTGGAATGCGAGAAGCATCAAAAACAAAAAGCATGAATTTTTTAGTTTCTTGATAAATTTTAATATTGACATAGCACTTGTTTCAGAAACCTGGCTCAAACAAAACATTTCTTTCTCACATCAAAATTACATATGTTATCGCCTAGACAGGGTACATGCTAGTGGTGGAGGTGTCGCCATTGTTGTGAAAAAATGTATAGAACATTCCTTGCGTCCTTCATTGCACCTTAAGTTAATTGAGGAAATTAGTATAGATGTAACATTAAGTGACAACTCCAAGGTGAGTCTTTTTTCGGTCTATTTCCCTGGAGGAAATAGAAACCTAGAGAAATCTACTTACTTTAATCAGGATCTGCAAAAATTGTATAGAGTCAACACTCGAAACAAGGTAATTATTGGTGGTGATCTAAACTGCAGACATCAGTCGTGGAATTGTCTTAGGGCAAACTGCAGGGGTAACATTTTACTAGATGTTACTGAATCCAGCCCAAGTTTTTCTATACTTTATCCACTTCTCCCCACCTATATCCCAGCGAGTGCTAACAAGAACCCCTCAACTCTTGATCTATATATCACTAATATTCCAAATTACTGCACAGTGCCATTAACTCTAAATGCGTTAAGTTCAGACCACCTTCCGATCAGCCTCACAGTGAATCATAGAGTAGCTGTAAATCGTACCAGTTTATACCACAACTATTCCGCCGCCAACTGGAATTGTTATAAATCATATATAAACTAGAACTTGGTTCTAGGTGATACCAGCCTAAATTCTATAACCTGCAGCGAGCACATTGATATCCTATGTAACAAATTTGTTTCTGTTATCAATAGAGGCGCCGATCTTGCGATACCTAAATGTTCCACTGCTCCAGTTGATAAGGCACCGCTTCCTGAAAATATCTTACATCTGATTAGGCTACGAAACTCTGAAAGAAGAAAGTGGCTGCGTTATAGAATCGATTGTTTTCTAGTTAATGTTAAAGTCTTAAATAATATCATTAAAAACGAAATCTCAACATATAGGAACAAGTGTAGGAATAAACACCTTTCCTCTCTTGACAAAGCAAGCAAACCGTTCTGGAAAATATCAAAAATTATGAAAAAGAGAGGGTCAAGTATTCCTCCGTTTAAAGTTCACGACAAGTTGTTTATTTCTTCAGTGGAGAAATCGAACCTACTTGCTAACACGTTTAGTAAGAACCACTCCATATCTATGCATCTAAGCGACGCGTATACTGAAGCTGAAGTTGCTAACACTATCCATGTACTTTCTCAAACACAGCTTTTGATACGGTATGGCACGATGCCTTGATTTATAAGCTACTAAAACTTAAGCTGCCAATACCGCTTATCAAAATTATCCAGAGCTTTCTTCGTTCGAGAAATTATGTTGTGAGTTTAGGAACCGACATATCCTCTACTCACCAAATCCACCATGGTGTAACCCAAGGATCGGTCCTTGGTCCCATATTATTTACATTGTTTGTCGCAGATTTACCATGTCTAGGTGAAAACATTCAGGTAGCTATGTTTGCCGATGATACGGCCATTTTCTCTTCGGGTGCCTTATTCACTAATGTCTACAACTCTTTGCAAGCAGCTCTTGACAAGCTAGCAATATATTACAGGAAATGGAAAATAAAAATAAATGGTAATAAAACACAAGCTGTCTGGTTTTCGAGATGTAGGAAACACTGCTACCTACCAAATGGCACTAAACTCAGTATGTGTGCAGTTGATATTGATTGGTCCGAAGACTGTAGATATCTAGGTATTATTCTAGATAAAAAACTTATCTTTCAAAAACACGTCACTACCACAATTGACAAAATAAACAAAGTCGTAAGAGTTATGTATCCATTAGTGTGTAGAAAGTCAAAGCTTAGCATCGAAAATAAAATTATAATATATAAAACCATTTTTCAAGCGATACTCCTGTACGGGGCCCCTGTATGGTGTAATTGTGCTCGCACACACAAAATAAAATTGCAAAGGTGTCAAAATAGAATATTGAAAATGTTGCTGAATTTGCCATGGCATTATTCGACACATGAACTACATGAAAACGCTAACGTTAAACAGGTAGAGTTCTACATTGACAAATTCAATCGAAACTTCTTCGTCAATTGTTCTTTTTCTGACAATATTCTCGTTTCCCGTCTTGCGTTATCCTAAATCACTACATATGTACTCTGTCTATGAAAATTATATCGAGGTTATTATTATATAAAATAACCGGAAGCTCGTGCAATATTAGTCTTAAGATTCAAATAAGGGTTTTTTATTGTAGTTTTCCCTTAATTTATTATTTGCTATTCATTAAAATTGTGCTATTGTCGTTATATAGATTTAAGATTATAGTTGTAAAGGAATTGCTATCCTAAATCTCTTAAGTACTAGTTGTAAAATATACCATAAATGTAATTATCTACCAAATAAAAATTGAATTGAAAAAAAAATGCGTCATTGGCAATGATAAACATTAATGACGCATTTGAGGATGTAGCGTTAAACGAATGCGCTATACGACGTTGGTTTGGAAAGTTCGGTTCGGCAGATTTCAACCTCGAAAATGAACCACATGGAAGGCGGAAATGTTAGTTGACGGCGATGTTTTAAGAGCAACGGAGGATGCGGACCCAATAAAATTGGTGCGGAAGATTGCACAAAGCATGAGAGTATCTCCAATCACAATCAGTCGACACCTTTCTCTTATAGGAAAGGTAAAGAAACTCGATAAGTGGGTACCCCATGAACTGAACGAGTCCCAGAAACTACGGCGCCTGGAAATCTGCACATCGCTTAGATTAAGAAACCAAACTGAACCGCTTTTGCATCGGATAGTGACCCGTGATAAAAAGTGGATGCTGTATGAAAACCGTCAAAGACCTGGGCAGTGGTTGGATACAGGTGAAAAACCAAAACACACCCCCAAGCCCGATCTTCACACAAAAAAGGTTATGGTGACAATTTGGTGGACATCGAAAGGACCAATCCACTTTACATTTCTTCAACCAGGAGAAACGATAAACGGTATTAAATATTGTGAGGAAATCGACATATTGCATGCCAAATTGGCTGAAAAGCAAACTGCGTTCGTCAATAGGCACGGCCCGATCCTTTTGCATGACACTGCTAGAATCCATACCTCACAAGTACTATTTTTACTATTTATTGGCCTGTAGGAACCCAAAGTCCATGACCTCACCGACTCGACTCTCCCATCCTTCCCTGTCCTGTGCACTTATAGCGTTTGCGATGATAGTGAAGAACGTGTGATTCGAACTGACGCTATGACAGTTAGAATCACCAAAAATTGAACCAATGCTTAACACACCAGGCTACTGACTGCGTGTACGAATTCGATTTCTAAACTCAAGTACACTCAACTGATGTGAAATTGTTATGTTATCGCTATGGTATACGGCTCTGATGCATTTTATTATTCGATTTTCGTACGGTGTTCTACACTATTTGCTTGTGTATTGTGTGTGCACTCTCCTTCCACGCTTGACCAGCCGATCTGATCTCCTCAAGTTCAAACCTAAAATTGTCCTCCCATCTCCGCCACGGCTGTCCTGTCGATCCCTTTCCCGTTAGTCTACCGTCAAGAATTCTACGCACGGTCTTATCGTAGCCCATTCGCGCCACATGTCCGGCCCATCTTAATCTTCGCGACCTGATTACTCTCACTGTTGTAGGTTTGCGGTATAGCTCTTATAATTCGTGGTTGTGGAGTTTCCTCCATTGTCCTGCCTCCTCGTCATGTTTACCTCCAAAGATACCCCTTAAAACTTTATTCTCGAATACGCGAAATTTGTTTTCTTCCTATTTTGTGACAGCTCATGTTTCGCATCCGCATAGAACAATTGGCATGATTATGGTTCTATAGACACGAAGCTTTATGTTACGTGATACCAGTTTGGATTTCAGGAGTTTAATGATTGCATGCCAACTGGCGTTGCCGGAATGCAGTCTTTTATTAATTTCCTTCGATATTTCGTTACTGGCCGTCAGTATTGTTCCCAGGTATTTAAATCCTTTAACCTTTTCAAATATTTTGCCCCTGACGTTTATGTGTGTTCCCTGCGGTCCACCTGCTCTCGCCGTAATCATGTATTTTGTTTTGTCTTCATTTATTTGTAGGGCCACTTCTTCTGCCGCTTGCATGATGATTTCATAGTTTTTACTTACAGTTTTTAGATTTTCGCTCAGAACGGCGATGTCATCCGCATATGCGAACACTTGTGTGACCCCGTTGAGGGATGATCCGGCCATGTTATAGTCTTGAACCTTTCTGATGACATACTCGAGCGCAAGGTTAAAAGGACACGGTGAGAGCCCATCCCCCTGTTCTAGCCCGTCCCGGATTTCAAATGGTTCTGAGATGTGGTTTTCTATTCTAACTCGCCCTTTGTTTTCGTTCATGCAAATTTGAATGAGGGCGGCATATTTTTTCGGGATTCCCAGCTCAACTACAATATGGTAGAGTCTTTGCCTTGCGACTGAGTCGTAGGCTTTTTTGAAGTCAACGAACAGTTGGTGAACCGTCTCTCCGTAAAAGTAGTAATCAAAATTCCGATGACATACTCGAGCACAAGGTAAAAAAGACATGGTGAGAGGCCATCCGCCTGTTTTAGCCCGTCCCGGATTTCAAATGGTTCTGAGAAGTGGTTTTCTATTCTAACTCGCCCTTTGTTTTCGTTCATGCAAATTTGAATGAGGGCGGCATATTTTTTCGGGATTCCCAGTTCAACTACAATATGGTAGAGCCTTTGCCTTGCGACTGAGTCGTAGGCTTTTTTGAAGTAGTATTTTGGGTGTGGTTGGGAGCATTGATATTCCTCTGTAATTTTCGCAGTCAGATCGGTCACCTTTATTGAAAATGGGGGCCACTATTGAGGTTTTTCATTCTTTCGAAATGACTTCCTTATCCCATATTGTTTTAATCAGTTGGAGGATCTTTTTAGTGGTTGCAACGGGCAATGCAGCAGTCTCCTAGGACGCGGGTACGCGAGGAGAAATACAAAGAGATCAGAAGATCTGAAAAGAGGTTTCACAGACAAAAGAAAGGTGCCTGTGAAAAAAACCTTGTCTGTTAAATAGAGAAAAGTAGAGAGCGATGTCCGCACCAGGCGCGGAAGATCTACCAAATAATCCGCAGTATGACGCGGCACATACCACGCTGCACTTACCGCAAGGATAAAGAGGATAATCTGATCACCGATACTGAAGGCATTCTGGAGCAATGGGAAGTGCACTTCGATGAAATGCTAAATGGTCAGCTCACAGAAGAATTGGAGGCTCCACCAATGCAAAATTAAGACCAAACACTGCCACCACCAAGCATTGAGGAAGTATTAAAAGCCATAAGACAGCTCAAATCAAATTAAGCCCCCGGAGCTGATGGCATACCAGCAGAGCTGATCAAACAAGGAGGGACAGCGTTACATCACGCAATTCATGAGATCGTGATCCACGTATGGGAGCAAGAGGAGATGCCGGAAGATTGGTGTCGTGGAATAATTTGCCCCATACATAAGAAGGGAGATATTACAGTGTGCAGCAACTATAGGGGTATAACATTTCTGAGTACCGCCTATAAGATACTCCACTATCCTACAAGATCGGATAGCCCCATACGCTAAAGTCATAATTGGTCAATATCAGTGTGGCTTCATCCCAGGCAAACCGGCGATTGATCAGATATTCGCCCTTAGGCAGGCGATGGAAAAATGTCAGGAATTTAAGATTCCATTCTATCATCTATTTAGAGACTTTAAAGCCGCCTACGACAGCATAGCCAAGATAGAACTATATAATGCCATGAGAGAGTTCGGCATTCCAAACAAATTGAAACGACCTTGTAGCTTGACCATGACCAACGTAACTAGTCAAGTAAAAATAGCGGGATTGGTGTCCAAACCAATAACAATCTTTAATGGACTCCGACAAAGGGACGGTTTGACCTGCCTCGTCTTCGACCTGGCGTTGGAGAAAGCAATCCGTGACTCTGGCGTCACAAGTAGAGGGACTATTATCACCAAGTCTAGCCAGGAACTTGCATACGCAGATGGCAAGGGCACAGGTCCACTAAGATACCCAACAAACTGTCTGGTTGAATCACCGATCCTGTTACACTGCAAGAACGCCTTGCATACAATGGTCCACTTCTGGTGAAGAAAATGCTTCCTTATTTAAAACACTTGTACGTGAATTGGTAAAAAAACGTTTTCTTTATTTCGCACACTTAAGAGTTAAGGGGTGACATATTTATATATTTAAACAGCTTATAAGTTAATGTTCCTTAAAACAACATAAAGATTACTTTTGACACTAAATCGGTATTTTTTACACACTATTGTGCTGATATGACTTGCCATGCACATGTGTGGGAAAAATACTTTCTTCTTGTGTGAATGGACAAGTTCGAGGATTTATATCGATTACGTAATGTCGTAATTGAATTTCAGAGGCATGCATATTGGTGCCAATGCATATGCTTGTCGGTTGGTGCGGCGACCGATATGTTCGCAGCAAAGAAGTAAAGCAAGAATATCTCCTGCTTGTGTGCTGTAGGATTCGACAAGAGATATGGACGTCGATATGATTTGAGTCATGTTGGTTACTGATGGTGCAACCAAATTGCTTTTAAGGAACATGGTGCGTTTCATGCAACCATGCCCTTAGGAAAAATACCTGTTTGGTGCTGATGGAATTGCATCAGCGAAAATTACAGATTCAAGGTGTTTCAGGTGATAATTTGTGCAAACGATGGAAAGGTAAATAAATGCTTTCCAGGTTTTTGGTGGTCTAGGGAGCAATTTTTGAATAATTGGTGGGAAGGTAAGTAGTGGCGTTCAAAGGAACCGCCACAGACTCGTTCACCCAGAGGGAAAAACTAAGTACATGGTGGCAACTTCTGCGAACAGAAGACCAAAAATTGGTCAAACTATCAGGGTAGTGGAGCACGAATTTGAAGTAGTGCAATCCCTTAACTCCATTGGGTCAATAGTATCAGCCGATAACAATATGGAAGAAGATATACGCGGACGGCTGATCAAATCCAACAAAGCCTACTATGGCCTATCAAGGCTCTTTAAATCCCGAAATTTGTCCAGAACATCAAAGCTACTACTGTACAAGACCACGGTCTTAGCAGTACTCATATATGGATCCGAGACCTGGGTGCTCAATAAAAGGCAATCCGAACTATTAGCCGCGTTCGAGAGGAAGGTATTAAGGAGAATCGTTGGCTCCGTATGTGAGGGAGGACGATTCCGGAGACGCTACAACCATGAGTTGTAAGCGATCTACCTTGAAGTTAATATTGTAAGAAAAATCAAGCTCGGTACACTCCGATAGGCGGTACACCTAGCTCGAATCAGCGAAGGGAAGCCTGCCCGGAAAGTCCTTTGTGGCAGGATGTATGGAAGGAGACAGCGCGGCAGACCTTGTCTACGATGGAGGGATGGCGTAGACCAGGACGCCCAGAGCCTGGGAGTGCCAAACTGGATGACATCAGCTCGAAATCGGGACTGGTGGAGAGATTTGTTAAATAAGGCCAATACCGGATCCCGATTGTAGCGCAGATGACGACGAAATGAGAAAATAAATGAAAATCGTCCTCATATGAAGAAAAAAAAGTCTTCTTTCTCTAGGATAATGCACGAGTGTATACGTGCGCAGTTTCAATGGCTAAAATTGAGCAACTGAAGTTTGAATTGATAGACCATCCACCGTATTTACCAGATCTGGCCCCAAGTGACTTCTTTTTATGTTCAAATTTAAAAAAATGACTCAGCTGACAACGGTTTACATCAAATGAGGGCGTAATCACACACACAAATGTTTATTTTGAGGAATTTCCACAATCCTACTTTTCTGAAGGTTGGAGGGACGTCGGTTAAAGAGTATTGAACTAGAAAGAGATTATGTTGAAAAATAGAAAAAATCAATTTACCCAAAAAATTGTTTTTCTATGTTTTTCTACAGACTTATTGACCTGCCCTCGTATAAACTTTGCACATTGGCACGTTGCCTTTTACCACTGTGTGTTGTTGACATGTGGTGGGTAGATGTCAGACGTTGTGTCAATATTCAATGTCAAGATAAAAATTTGATCCCAAACAACTTTCAGTCATTGCAACTTTTCTTGTAGATAGCATTTATGGCCCAAATACAAATCTTCTATGCATTTTGGGACACTCTATATTTGCAACATTAAATTTGAAATATTTAATGAAGGACGCTTCGTTGGTGTTAATTAATTTATTCAAATTAGGTGTTGTTTTTAATCAAAAACATTTGTTTTTAATTAATCAATTAAATTTTTATTTTTATTTCTTATTTCCAGATTCATCTTATGTACAATTTTTTGGAGATGATTTTCTACGTACGCTTATATTGCGTTTTGTTTTCTGTGATGTCGTTTTACGACTGCATCGTGGGTTTTGTGGCCGCCACATGAGACCTCGTTGTGAACCACCATTGCCATCCAATGAACTGCTAGAGCACCCATCACTGTCACATATAATATTCCAATTGGCGTCGGCGCTTGATGTCCGTGGCCATTTCTCAGAAGGCCCTGATGGTGATTGATGATCCTTAAAGAACCGTCGTAGATTTATTGGACGCTAGGGATGCTAGAATTGGTGGAACATTAAAGGAGCCTGACAGGAAAAATGCAGTTGGACGATCATAGACAGTTATATAAATTTTACATTCAACCGCAGCATACAATATAATAATATATATAAAACTAAACCACAAATATACAGAACGCGAATTAAAGGGGAACATTAGAGTTTTGGCGGTTCGGATAGGTAGGCGCGCGACATTTACTATATTCGATATATATGTATATATATATATATATACATATATATGTGTTTATATATATATATACATATATAAATACATATATAAAATAAAAACATTGTACATCTAATTTATATAAAATTTATAAATAATATTTTTTACTGTGTATAATGATACTGCTTTCATATTACATCCCCTGGTTATATATAAATACGAAATATATTAATATATACATATATGAATAAGGAATATATATACATTCGTTTTATATTTTTGCGGAGTATTTTATACTTAAATAAAACCAAAACAAAGCAATTAAAATAATGATAATGCTGTATCAACATTTAAAATTGGCAAATTGTTACTGCGCATAATGTGAAATATACGTAACTGTGTAAATTGATATTTATTATTTTTACTTTAGCCTTTATATAAATTATTTTGTCATTTATTTAATATAAAACAAGAAAAACAAAGCAAGAGAAAACTGCGCGACTAAAAACCGGAAAACACAAAAACAATTCTTAACAAACAATTGTATTTAGTGGGTATTTATATTAACGCTTCTTTAATAACATTATTTGAGTAATTTAATTAAAGACCACATACATAAAGAAATGATATAAATAATAATTGAAAATCAATTGATAATAATACTAGTGTAATGCGAGAATAAACCAAATATATTATTATATACACTTATAATTGTAAGACGAAAATAAAGCAGTGAATTTTATCTTAAGCGAAATTGTTTCGAAAAACCAAAAACAAAAACAAAAACAAAAACACTACATTATACTTATAGGAATTATTGATTCTTTTATTTATTATGAATTAGGAAACAAGGCAATAGTTCTTAATTAACGAACGTAAAAAAGCAAATATTTAATTAAATGAATGAAACAAATAATAAAATGCAAACACTTAACAATAAAATAGCAAACGTTCAATTAATTAAGTTAGAGGTTTTGTGAAGGTTAACAGAAAAAAACTCCGGTATGTAAATATATTTTCTTTTTATTGTATTAATGAATAATTCATACTTACACATTGAAGGGTCGGTATGGAGCTGAAACTATGGCAACTGGGTATAATGACAAGAATGCGTCCTTGAAGTGGGAATGTGTTCGTATGATGGTACTGTGGCTTTTCTAACAGGTACACATACAGTACCAAAGCAATTAGTGAAGAACAACATCGAAAGAAGATCGAATAAGAAAAGCATCAGAGACGTATACCATAGCAAAAACATAGTAATTCCACATCAGTTGGTGTACTTGAGAATAACGATCGAATTCGTACACGCGGCCGTTAGTCTGATGCTTTAATCCTTCGTTCTTCATCCATTTCATCATTTATTTAAATCACCATCTTCATCATCCTTGCTAAACGCTATAATTGGTGACCCCGACGTGATCTCAACTCACAGTAGAATAAAAAAAATCAATTGTTCACAAGTGAGAAACTAGTGAAGCCCACCCCTTGTTATTAAAACTCGAAAAAACTGCGACGAAGAAAAGCAAGATCGATTTCCACGCTCCAAATGAAAACGCTTCGTTAAAACCTAAAAGCGAACTCTAAGACAATTTAGTGACCTGTAGCAGTTTAGAACTGATCGTAAGGAGTGAACTTCCTCCAAAATAAACGAAAAGTCGTTGGTGCATAGGAGTAGTCCAGCGCAGTGTGAGCGATCATCGGGAAACATAAAAACGATAAACAAATAAAATATATAAAAATACGTGAAAATAACGTATTTTATTTTTGGACTGTGTTCGGCGGAATCGCGTACTACAAAGCTGCCAACATACTGTGGAATGGCAATGGCGGAGGTGAATTTGAGACAAAATTATAATTCACAATCACATCGTCACAGTGGACTCAAACTAAATTTTGGTTGGTCCTATAATTCACAGTCAATCTGAGCAGTACTCTCATCAAAATGAGAACAGTTCGTAAGATGGGCAATCCGTGACTCGTGAGTGGTTGTCAACTTAAATTAATAGTTAGATGAATATATAAAGTAAATTCTTTTATACCACATTAAGATGAAGTAGCAAGTAAAGTGAATATTCTTATACCACATTGTGTATATTTCATTTATACGACAGTTGGGGCTCAACTGGGTGAAAGACGGATCTAAAGGAATAAAGACAACAACCGGAATCTGATGAAATAAAGACGACAACTGGGATCTGAAGGCATTAAGAGGACAACCGGGATCTGAAAGAATAAAGACCACAACTGGGGTTTGAAGGAATAAAGACAACAGCCGGGATCTGAAGGTATAAAGACTGCAACCGGGATCTGATGAAATAATGACGACAACCAGGGTTTGAAGGAATACAGACGACGACCGGGATCTGAAGAAAAAAAGACGACAACTAGGATCTGGAGGAATTAAGACGACAACCGGGATCTGGAGGAATACAGACGACAACCGGGATCTGAAAGAATAAAGACGACAACCGGGAACTGAAGGATTAAAGATGACAACTGGGATCTGAAGGCATTAAGAGGACAACCGGGATCTGAAAGAATAAAGACCACAACTGGGGTTTGAAGGAATAAAGACAAAAACCGGGATCTGAAAGAATAAAGACTGCAACCGGGATCTTATGAAATAACGACGACAACCGGGGTCTGAAGGAATAAAGACGACAATCGGGATCTGAATGAATAATGACGACAGCTGGGATCTGAAGGAATAAAGACCACAACTGGAGTTTGAAGGAATAAAGACAACAACCGGGGTCTGAAGGAATAAAGACGACAACCGGGATCTGGAGGAATTAAGACTACAACCGGGCTCTGAAAGAATATAGACGACAACTGGGATCTGAAGGAATAGAGACGAAAATCGGGATCTGAAAGAATAAAGACGACAACCGGGCTCTGATGAAAAAAAGACGACAATCGGGATCTGGGGAATACAGACGACAACTGGGTTCTGAAGGCATTAAGAGGACAACCAGGATCTGAAAGAATAAAGACCACAACTGGAGTTTGAAGGAATAAAGACAACAACCGGGGTCTGAAGGAATAAAGACGACAACCGGGATCTGGAGGAATTAAGACTACAACCGGGATCTGGAGGAATAAAGACGACAACTGGGCCTTGAATGAATGAAGACGACGACCGGAAACTGAAGGAATAAAAACGACAACTAGGATCTGAAAGCATTAAGAGGACAACCGGGATCTGAAAGAATAAAGACCACAACTGGAGTTTGAAGGAATAAAGACAACAACCGGGATCTGAAGGAATAAAGACGACAACCGGGATCTGGAGGAATACAGATGACAACCGGGATCTGGAGGAATACAGACGACAACCGGGATCTGAAGGAATAAAGACGACAACTGGGCCTTGAAGGAATACAGACGACAGCCGGGATCTGAGAGAATAAAGACAATAGCCGGGATCTGAATGAATAAAGACCGCAACCGGAATCTGAAGAAATAAAGACGACAAGCGGGATCTGAAGGTATAAAGACGGAACCGGCATCTGAGGAAATAAAAACGACAATCGGGATCTGAAGGAATAAAGATGACAACCGGGATCTGATGAAATAAAGACGACAACCGAGATCTGGGGAATATAGACGACAACCGGGAACTGAGGGAATAAAGATGACAACTGGGATCTGAATTAATAAAGACGACAGCCGGAATCTGAAGGAATAATGGCGACAACCAGGAGCTGATGGAGTTAAGGCAATAGCCGGGATCTGAAAAAATAAAGAAGACAACCGGTATCTGAAGGAATGAAGACGACAACCGAGATCTGAATGAATAATGACGACAACTGGGATCTGAAGCTATAAACATGACAACTGGGATCTGGAGGAATAAAGACAACGACCGGGATCTGAAGGCATTAAGAGGACAACCGGGATTTTTTTTTATTTTTTTTTATTAGACTTCTCTCGGGAGAGGCGAACCTATAGCGCCGAGCGGGCGCCCCGAGATGCCATCAAATAACTGTTGCAGTTCTTTTTGAACAGTTGCGGGTTGTAACGCTCCGGGAACACTCGCGTGGGAAGGGAGTTCCACAGCTTCCCTGCTCTGTAACGGAACGAGTTCTGATGGAGGGATGTTCGCGCCGTCGGGAGATGTACCACAAACGGGTGCGATCCGTCGGATTGTCTTGTGGAGCGCATAGAAGCCGAATTGCGTGGAACAATACCAAGAATCCCCGAAGAACAGCACCCGTGATATCTGTAAAACAGACAGAGGTCGGCTGCGCGCCTTCGGTGTGATAGCGACTGTAGTCCCGACGTCAGCGCCGTGCCTCCGATCGGGCGGATCGCTCGTCTCTGTATGCTCTCAAGTAGGTCGAGGGTATGTTTAGGAGTCGAGCTCCAAACATGAGAGCAATATTCGATCGCGGGTCTAATTTGATTAAAATATTTCTTGGCTCTAAAAATATAGTTCCGTTTCTGAGGCTGACTTGGCGATAGTCGACACGTGTTTATGCCATGATACATTCCCACAGACCGTGACGCCAAGCAATTTCAAACTTTCCCCAGCCTCGAGCGCCCGGCCGTTCATCATCAACTGTGGAACCGATGATCCACTTTTCTTTGCGAATGTTGTACATTGTGTCTTCGCTGCATTGAAGTAGACGAGATTGGCCCTTCCCCACTGCAGGACCCTATCTATATCCTGATTCAGAGAGTCAATCTGTCTACATCTCAGCTGATGCGGTGTAGTTGCACCAATCGGTCGAACACTCGAAAAGGAGGAAACAAGCGTACTATCATCCGCAAAACTGAACTCTTTGTTATCCGTTGTCTCCAACAAATCATTTATGGGAAGCAAGAACAATGTTGGAGCCAAAATAGAACCTTTGGGCACCCCCAAATTAACAGGATACAGATCCGAACACTCGCCGTCCACAACAACCCGGATCAATCGATTCTCGAGGAAGCTCTTCGTCCAGTCGCAAAGCTGCTGAGAAAGTCCATATGAACGAAGTTTGCTCAGCAATGCCCCGTGCCAGACGCGGTCAAAAGCCTTGGAGATATCCAATGCGACCGCCCTTGACTCATCATGCCGCTTAATCGCAGATGTCCATATATCGGTTATAAGTGTCAAAAGGTCTCCCGTGGACCGTCTGCCACGGAATCCGTATTGACGATCATTCAAATATCCGTTGCACTCCAAATACTTAACTAACTCTGCATTGATGACTTTTTCCAATACCTTAGATAAAATAGACAGTAATGCTATCGGACGGTAATTTTGTGGGAGACACTTTTTTCCCGTCTTTGGGATTGGCTGAACTCGAGCGATTTTCCAGCAGGCAGGAAAGGTCCTCCGCGCATAAGATAAGCGTAAGAGTCTGCCAAGAAGCGGCGATAGTTCTGGAGCACAGTTCTTAAGGACTATTGCTGGTATTCCGTCCGGGCCGGTTGCCTTCCTACAATCCAGTTCACGTAGAATGCGTTGAATAGTGCGTGGACGAAATCTCACATCCCGCATGGAAGACTGTACCGGCGAGATCACAGGTGGCTCCAAAAGACCGGGTTTGAGGTTTGAATTCATGGAAAATAAATTCGCGAGCACATTAGCTTTATCCTTTGAATTCGTGACTAACGTCCCGCTGTCTGCCACCAATGGAGGGAAGGAGGAGGATGCGAAGTTACCGCTAACAGCCCTTGCTATTGACCAGAAGGAGCGCGAACCAGTTGGGCACCGAAGGGGCTTATTGATCACCCTGTCGTTGTGAGCCTTCTTCGCGGTGTCAATCGCGAATGAATAAAGACGACAAGTGGGATCTGAAGAAATAAAGACGACAACCGAGATCTGAAGGAATAAAGACGACAACCGGGATCTATAGGAATTAACCCGACAAACAAGGAATAAACAAAACGACCGGGATCTGACGGAATAAAGACGACAACCGGGATCTGAAGAAATAAAGAGGACAACCGGGATCTGAAGGAATAAAGTCAACAACCGGAATCTAAAGAAATAAAAACGACAACGAAGGAATAAAGACGATGGCAACGGACAAATTAATCATGCCTGAAGCGAGCAATTTTACAGTTACTGAATTGTGACAAAAAGCTAAGATGTATGGATTTGTCATCGGCGGTACGAAAGCCGATATAATCGCACGACTGGTTGAACAAGATCCAACGGGAAATCGGATGAAAATCAGCAACGCGGAGGAGAATCACGATAACGCATCTGACACAGGAAATAACGAACCAAAGGATCGCAGCCAAATCTCAATCCAGTTCAGCTCTAACAAACCACGAACGAGAACTGCATAAGCACGAAATGGAACTAATTCAGCGTGAACTCAAGCTCGCTTAACGTGAAATTACGGTGCTGTGACAGGACGAGCACTTAACCGCAGACGAGTCGCGAGCACGAGAGACGCACTGAAGACGAAACGAAACGAAACAGCCACTTTATGTTTCCCAAAATCAAACATGAGCATAAAGATGATTGCTGAACTAGTAAGTGATTTCGTCGGTACGCCTGATAATTTCCATGTGTGGGAAAGGCAGATCTAGTTCGTGAAAGAGACGTATGAGCTAGCGGATGACATGGCATAAACGTTGATCAGAATGAAACTCAGAAAGAAAGCATTCGAGAGGTTACATTCAAAAGCCGAACATCTGGAAATTACCTTTTGCGACCTCATGAACGAGTCGGGTCAGATGTATCGCCCGAAGCAAACCAGAATTGACTTTCGCAAACAATATGAGGCACCAATATGGAAGAAAGACGAGACCTTCCGAGAATACGCACTTGGACTTTCCCAGCAGCTTTCCGACTGGACGAAGAGCTTCCCTGCAAATCGATCGTTTCGGGTTGTTGTGGACGGTGAGTTTTAGGATCTGTATCCCGTTAATTTCGGAATGCCCCAAGGTTCTATTTTGGTTCCAACTTTGTTTTTGCTTCACATGAATGATTTGCTGGAGTCAACGGATAACAAAGTGTTCAGTTTTGCGGATGATAGTACGCTTGTTTCCTCCTTTTCGAGTGATCGGCCGATTAGTGCATAAACGTCGCACCAGCTGAGCTGTAGCCAGATCGACTCTCTGAGTAAGGATCTGGATAAGGTCCGGCAGTGGGGAAGGCCAATCTCGTCGACTTCAATGCAATGAAGACACAATATACAACATCACAAAGAAAAGTGGATCATCGGTTCCACAGCTGATAATGAATGGTCAGGCCCTCGAATCTGGGGAAAGCTTGAAATTGCTCGGTGTCACGGTCTGTGGGAATGTATCGTGGCATAAACACGTGTCGAGCATCGCTAGGTCAGCCAAGGGGAAAACTGAGTTATCAATAATGAATATATGATAGATACGAATCCTTAATCGACACATTCGATAAGACAACCTGGCGAGAACAGTCGTCAGCAAACGCGATTAATAAAAGAGATGAAACGTCACATAAGAAACCCAACACACGGGGCGAGAAGAACAAGGCCACTGGCAACGAAGAGGGGACACTCCGTAAAAGGTGCTTCAATTGCAGGGCAACGGCTCATGTAAGCGCAACACGTCCCTCGAAAGAGCTAGGCCCAAAATGTTTCCATTGAACACGGTCACATCCCAACAAAATGGGCACTGTTTTCCGACTCTCATACGTGTTGTTTCAGATACTATTTTTCAGCAAAATTTATTGATCGGAACCGACTTTTTAGGACCAAGAAACTTCCACGCAAAGACATTACATTAATCCTAATGATGATGCTGCAGAATTACCGGAGATTTTGCAGATCAGCGTACTCCAAGAAGATAATCGTGTTAAGACCGATCTTTTTCACATCGAAGACGAGAATGCGAGGGACAAAATAAAGACGTGCATAGAAAATTACAGGCCCAATAAGACGTTGGAGACAACAGTAAGTATGAGACTCATATTAAAAGACAACGAACCAGTGTATCAAATGGCAAAGCGGCTTGCGCCCAACGAAAGGCCCATAGTCAACAATCAAATAGCTGAATGGCAGAACCAGGGCAGCCTTCGACCCTCCGGCAGCATCCGCGTCTGTATGTGTGAGTGCGATCTTCCCTGGTGGAGAGATTCTCGATTGAGAAGGAATCACCAGGACAAGGAAAATGAAAGGGAAAAAAGAACTATGGGGTGAATAGAATCATCCCCAGAGAAAAATGACTCAGTCGACATAGAGAACCCTACGAGGAGGTTAGTCCGCGCAGCGGAAAATCGCGAAAGAAACTGTTCGCCCGAAGTTAATCCTTTTAAAAATACGCGAGTTAACCTAAGTACAATAACCGAATTGCCACCGACATTCAACGCACAGCAATTCAATGCGCACAGGCCTATGATCCTCGCTAGGGACATCGGAAATTTGTGTAACGATTAACTACATTATGTTCCGAAAGAATTAAGTTAAGTGTGGACAGCTAATACGGAGGCTGAGACGGTTATCCTCGTCGTGACACGTTCGTGGTATCCTAACGTGTGCCGTTTTTATATTGACAATTTTCGTGCTGAAAACAATAAGTGAAAGGCTATATGCACAGACAGAAATAAATAAGGACATGTTCAAAATTTAAGACAATTCGAGGTGTGTGCAATTTTCATTCACCATTTTTTTTTTGTTTCGTGCTAAATGTAAAACGAAAAAGTAAAGAAAAGAACAAAATAATAAAACAGGGGCAAATATTGTAAACTCTTGCCAGGCCATTAGTATAAACTAAAAATATAAGAAAAATATTAAACGTCTCTGAAAACGATCTTGCAGTGTTTTATTTTAATTGGTGACGGCATTCGCTCCGTGTGTCACTTTTCATATCTGAACACTGTTCGGCGGGACACATCACTCCAACTGACTCTTAATAACCCGCTAAAGGTCTCTTTCCCGTTGGTCTACCGTCAAGAATTCTACGCACGGTCCTACCGTTGTCCATTCGCGCCACATGTCCGGCCCATCTTAATCTTCGCGACTTGATTACTCTCATTATTGTAGGTTTGCGGTATAGCTCTTCCAGTTCGTGGTTGTTGAGTTTGCTCCATTGTCCTGCCTCCTCGTCATATTTACCGCCAAAGATTAATTTAAAACTTTATTCTCGAATATGCGGAATTTGTTTTCTTCCCGTTTTGTGAGAGCCCATGTTTCGCATCCGTATAGAACAATTGGCATGATTATGATTCGATAGACACGGAGCTTTATGTTACGTTTGGATTTCAGCAGTTTACTGACGGCATGCCAACTAGCTTTGCCGGTGTGGTCTTTTGTTGATTTTCTTCGACATTTCGTTACTGGCCGTCAGTATCGTTCCCAGATATAACTTAACTTTTTCAAATATCTTGCCTCTGACGTTTATATGTGTTCCCTGGTGTCCACCTGCTCTCGCTGTAATCATGTATTTTGTTTTGTCTTCATTTATTTCTAGGCGCACCTCTTCTGTCTCTTGCATGATGATTTCACAGTTTTTACTTACAGTTTCTAGATTATCGCCCAAAACGGCGATGTCATCCGCATATGCGAGCACTTGTGTGACCCCGTTCAGGGATGATCCGGCCACGTTGTCGTTTTGTGCCTTTCTGATGACATACTCGAGCACAAGGTTAAAAAGACATGGTGAGAGCCCATCCCCCTGTTTTAGTCCGTCCCGGATTTCAAATGGTTCTGAGAGGTGGTTTTCTATTCTAACACGCCCTTTCTTTTCATTCATGCAGATTTGACTGAGGGCGGCATATTTTTTCGGGATTCCCAGCTCAACTACAATATGGTAGAGTCTTTGCCTTGCGACTGAGTCGTAGGTTTTTGGAAGTCAACGAACAGTTGGTGAACCGTCTCTCCATATTCCCACTTCTTTTCCAGCAGTTGCCTTACTGTGAACATTTGGTCGTTTGTTGACCGGTTTTTACGGAATCCCCATTGGTCCCAGTATTTCTTCTGCATACGGCGTGATTCACGCCAGTATGACATTTGTTAGTATTTTGTATGTGGTTGGGAGCATTGATATTCCTCTGTAATTTTCGCAGTTAGATCTGTCACCTTTTTTGAAAATGGGCCGACTATTGAGGTTTTCCATTCTTCCGGAATGAGTTCCTTATCCCATATTGTTCTGATGAGTTGGAGGATCTTTCTAGCGGTTGCATCTCCTCCATGCTTCACAGGCTCTGCCGGTATGTCGTCGACTCCGGGAGCCATGTTGTTTTTCAATCGATTTATTGCTTCTACATCTTCGTTGAAAGAGGACTCTGGGATCTGAGACTCGGCTGTATGTACGTCTGGTGCGTTTATTTGTGCTTGATGGGTGGGCACATTGAGCAGGTTTCCAAAGTACTGCTTCCATCTTTTCACGATATTGTTAGTTTCTGTAACCAGACAGCCGTTTGCTTCTCGAATTATTTTGGCTCTCCCTTGGTGGCCATTTATAATTGAATTTATGCCGGCATACATACCTCTGATGTTCTTTGCTCTGGCATTTTCTAGGATTATTTCGATCCGAGTCTTCTCCCATTCGAGTTTTTTGCGTTTGAAAAGTCTCATTGTCTCTTTCCGAATCGTCGCGTATCTTTCTGCGTTGACTTCGTCATTACCTTCTAAGTGGATCACTCTGCGGCCTTTACGTTCTTCGATCTTCATGCACTCATCGTCAAACCAAGGTTCGGTCTTAATTGTTTTCTTAAATCCTAATACCTTTTGGGCTGTTTGTTTGATTGTGTCTCTGATCGATTTCAATTTAGTGTCCACACTATTGGCTTCCTCAACCTCACTGCTCCCATTCTCTAGAATGCTAAATCTATTCGTTAGTTCGTCTTGATATTGAGCCCTTTTGCGTAGGTCTTTCAGTTTATCAATCTCGAACTTTTTCCTCGTCGCCCGTGACTGCCCATGCGGGTTTGCTGCGAGCCGACTCCTGATTTTGGTCATCACTAGAAGGTGATGGGAGTCGGAATTTGCTCCTCTATATGATCTTACGTCAATGAAATTCGAGTGGTGCTTTTTGTCTATGAGGAAGTGGTCTATTTGGTTACGCGTTACGCCGTCGGGTGATATCCATGTGGCTTTATGAATTTGCTTGTGCTAGAACATCGTTCTTTTCACTGCCAGGTTTTTTGAAGCTGCGAACGTAATAATTCGAATTCCATTATCGTTTGAAACGTCCTGTAGGCTTTTTTAATCTATAGTTGGTTGGAAGATATCTTCGTTTCCAATTTTCGCATTGAGGTTTGGCGGTTCCATCGAGCGCCACTACTTACCTTACCAGCAATCGGTAAGAGGGGCTGCCTAGAGCACTTAAATACTATAGAAACAAGTACTATAGCGGTTCCATTCGAACGACATTACTTACCTTGCAATTAAACATTTACTTACCTTGTTTTCATCCACCTAAAATGTCTCCTAACCACCTAAGCCATAGTTCGACGCTAAGGCAAAAGACATTACAACAAACAGACATTTTACACGGGGGCATAATCATATCAAACGCGCCATGTTCCTTAAAAGCAATTTGGTTGCACCATCAAGCAACCGACATTACCCGAACCATATCGATGAAATATCTCCTAATGAGTCTATAGCGTTTGAAATAATAGTCAAGAAGATCGTGTGATTCGAAGTGACGCTGTGACAGTTTGAATCACGAAAAAATTTTTACCTAAGCGTTACCCGTCAGGCTACTGACCGTGTTTAGAATTTGATTTTTAAAATCGACTATACTCCACCGATGTGAATTATTTTTGTTATCGCTAGATATACGGTTCTGATGTATTTTCTTATTCGATTTTCGTTCGGTGTCCTTCACTATTTCTGCTTGTGAATTGTGTGTATCTGTTAGAGATGCCACAAGTCTGCCACACAAGCAGGAGATATTTCTTCTTTTCCTTTTTTACCTATGCCCACATCGGTCGGTCACCCGATCGACAAGCAATGGTTTCACTCGCACCTGGCCGCAAAAGGGAATCGAGTTCTCGTTAGTGTAAATACACACACGAGAGTTCGACCCTCTGAAGACGCCAGCAACGTGCGCCCTATCAGCATATATGCTTTACGCGGTGCCGATCGGGTAAACATTCTCATGCACCAGTTGCAAACTTATCGTGTAACATTTCCTTTTATGGAATTATATTGTCCGCGGTTCGCATGCTCATGGGCACATCGTATCTGTGTACGTGTACATCCTAACCGTGACCAGGGTATGAAAGATCATCCCCTATTGGTCACCGAAACGATGGATGGATTTTGGTATTCTGTCGTTTCGGTGGTAATAATCAATCACGATACAGATTCCGTGGAGGCAAGTCGGCCCTCCACGTTAAACAAGAAAAGCGAGTGCGTAGGTCATAGTTTTATAGAGTGGAGATCTTGAAATAGTAAATTTGAATTTGTTTTATGGAACTGTGCTCGAGGAGGACCAAATTCGTGTCGTAAACTTTTTAATTTAACTAACTAATAAATAAGTGTGCACCACTAATTAATGTACATCAACCGGTGATCAAACCTTTTAATTTGCTTTTCAACTTACATCAACCGGTGATTGTACTCTTTAATTTAACTAAGTAATAAATTTATGGAACCTTTAATTTATCAAAAATAAAGTAGTATCACAAGTGAACCCAGTTTTTCATTCATAAAGTAAGAATCGTTGACACTAGGTGAGTGATAGCAGTCAGGTGGGGGTTAGCGTTCCGCTAAAACAGCGCTCGAATAATTTAGTGAATTTGTGTCCTTGTGCCGTCTTACTAAAAGACTCGAACACACAACGAAGACCGCACATCGAAACCCCACAAGGTGCCCGAGGAGGATTTTAACATCGAATGATGAGACCCCATCAAATACTTACTCCAGGGTCTCGTAGAACGTGTCCTTCGTTTCTTCCTCGGTAGATTCTGTTGGGGCGTGTACGTTTATAAATATATAATTGTACCATGGGCCCTGTATTTTAAGCACCGACATTCGGTCATTAATACTGTTGATGCATATAATAATAATACATTATCACTTTAGAGAAATGTATTTACCTAAACATGGCGTCAATTGGAAATTTTTAATAGTTCACATTCAGGACCATTCCGGGGTGTAACGCCCCCTAAGTAAATTTAAAATACTATCAGCAAGATGGACAATTTACCGGGCTTTTCTTGATATGTTAGCGATTAACTATCTTTCGCCGAACCGTGTTTGTTGCAAGGACGAAATATAACGTCAATGGCTGATCCCGTAAGGGGGTTTTGTCATGGTTCAACGGATGACTCTTGCTATTTGGCTCAATTATGGAATGATAGCTTGGGTTCCAATTTCCTCATGCAACATGAAACTCCATTGGACTATAAGCTTCGTGACATGATTGGCTGAAATCCTTAAATATCTTTCGAAGCTAAGATGACGGACCCGATAAGAAAAAATAGCAAAAAAAAAAAAAATTGGTTGGCGAGAGGCCGATTTTAGGGAGACAAGGACAAATGTGTGCTTCATCTTGTCTCTGGCTTCTGGTCACCTTGCGATAACCAGAATCACCCACATCCGTGAAGATTTTGGGCTCGGTCTCGAGATATCTGAAAAGACAGGGGAAGGACGTATCTAAGGATAGTGTGGACAGGGTTAGTTCAATTGTTCTCTAACTACTAGGGTGTGGGGATGGTGGGAAAGAAATCGTACAAGACTGGTAGGTCTTGAGTGCGGTAGTAAACACAGATCGCGTCTTTGGCGTCTGATAATCTGCGCTTTGGTCGGTGTGTATGTGTGTGTGTTTGTGCTGTCTTGTACTGTGCGTGCGTGTTTGTAGTGTGTCAGCAGGGGATGGGTCCAGGAATTCTCTATTATAAAGGAGAATGTTGTTGGGAAGAGTGCTTTCTTCAGTTTCGTATTGAAGAAGAAATTGTGGTGGTCTGATCCGAAGAGATGGAAAGAGAGAAGGGTCAAGAACGCAAGACTCCCGTACAAGTGGGTTCTCGCTGTTCTGAATGCTTTCGAGGTACTTATATGCTAATGTAGCAAGTACTCGTCGATAGGGATAATGGAGGCACCTTCGTATAGGTGAGAGTTTGGGTAATGGCGGCCGTCAGACCTTCTAAAGTGGTTGATGCATCTTCTGAGGAGTTTTCTTTCGAAAACTCGAAGTCTTTCCAATTGGGCCGAAGATATGCAGGACCATATGGGAAAGGCGTACGATATTCCAGATCGGATTAGCTGCTTATAGCAGAGAAGCTTAACTTTGTTGCTCCACTTCAAGATGTTGTGCAGTTGCTTAGACCGAACGAGGCCCCTTTGGAGAATGTGGGTCACATGTTTGATGAAATTCATTTTTGGGGTATAGATGACCCCAAGATATTTCATCCTGTCCTGTGGTCTAATCGTAGTACCTCCTATTTGTATTCGGATATTCTGTGAATATCGAGAAGCAGGTTGGGAGTATTTACTACTCAGAATTATAGCTACTGCTTTAGATGGGTTAAGTCGAATTTTCCATCGACTGTAATACTGGTACAGTTCGTCTAGACGACGATTGTCTCGGTTTGTTGCGAGTTTTTGGCTTTTAGATGACGTGTACACCAGGACGTCATCCGCATAGCATATCTGGTTTACTCTCCCGTCTGCAGGGCGAGGAATATCTGAGGTGTAGATATTAAATAAGATGGGGGCCTAGAATGGAGCCCTGTGGTACACCTGCAGCGGCGTTGAAACCGTTCACTCGAACTTGGAAGGTTCTGTTTAAAACGAACTGGTAGATGATACTACATAGCGTTTTAGTGAGGCCAGTATTCAGTAATTTAAAAACGAGACCTTCGATCCAGGTTGTGTCAAAAGCCTTTTCAATGTCCAAGCTCACCGCAACGGTGGGTTCCTTATTAAAGAGGCGCACGCAAACGTGGTTTTAAAATATGTTGAGAGCCATGGTGGTGCTGTGCGCTCTTCTAAATCCAAATTGGAAGTCAGGTATTAGGTTCCTGACACTGATAAATTTATTTAGCTTCTCGTATATGAACTGTTCATATATTTTTCTGATGCAGGTGAGGAGCGAAATAGGACGAGAGCTTGGGGGGTGATAATTTGGTTTCCCAGCTTTTGCTATTGGGCAGACAATAGCATGCTTCCAACCTTGGGGAAAGTACCCCATGTTGTAGGCATGGTTGAACAGAATGGAGGGCTTTATAAAGAATTAAGCAGAAAGCCTTCGCAACGAGTGGTAGGACATGTTGTTGTTACCGGGTGACTTCTTGGGGTTTCGAGATTTAACTAGGTTCTGTAGGGTATTTGGTGTGACGAAGCCGTGACTATTATCGCGTGTGTCGTCGAAGTATGCGCTGTTAACTGAGTTAAAGACAACTATTGGCTCGTTTAAGTTGTCTAATTTATTGTGAACCTCTCAACTAATTATTGCATTCGTTTCCGGTCGCCATCCTCGAGAGTGAGCTTGTGATAATTTTCAAAGGTCTCTCCGATGATGTTTGCTTTATTGGCATCATTATTGACAACAAGACCGTTGTGCATGATTGGTCCAGTAATACGAGAGGTGCCACATATCTTTTTAACATTTTTATAAATGTTCTGGTCCATCTGAATACCCTTCAGTTTGTCTTCCAATTGCAGGGTGCGATGGTTTTGGATTCTTTGTTTTATCAGTGTGCCAATATTGTGAATAATGGCTCGCAATAATGGCTCCCTTTGCGTAAAGCGGTGACGATATCTCATTCTGCAGAGCTTTTTACGCTCTCGGATGAGACGAAGAGTGAAGTCGTCCTGGGGAATCTGATGTCTTTTCAAGTTTGTACTTCGGGACATGAGTCTCAGAAGTTTCAACTAGAATCTCGTGAAGTCGAGTTGGGGCGTTATTTATCTCAACCGTCGTTAGGTTCCTGTCAGTGGGAAGAGGGAGTTGGTGGAGTTTTTCGTTCAATGTAATACTGAAGTTGTCCCAATTTGTGCGCCCATAATCGGGTATGTATCTGACATGAGCCCGGGATGCCCGATAGCCGCGGATGAACATGGTCACAGCGTTGTGGTCGGATACACCCACCGATACTTGGGGAGGAGTGATTTGGGGTAGTAAGTCTTTGGACACAATAAAGATGGCCAGGATGGAGTTCCCTCGGGTACCAACCGTAGGTGCGACTATTTCGAAGTTGAGGGCATGACCGTTTTCGGTGTACCATTGGAACAAATTTGTGCCGTTTGGGTAAGAGACGGAGTTGTTTCAGTGGGGATGCCTGGAGTTGGAATCGCCGCCTATGATGAAGGGTGTATGCCCCGAGGACGTTATTAATTTGCCGATATCTTCGGGATTAATGGGGCCATTATTGGTTTTATGCGAGTGGTATACGGAGTATATGTTCACTCTGCCGTTATTAGCTAGATGCAGGTCAACCCCGGAGACCTCTATGGACTCGAAATGTGGGAGGTCAATAGCTTCATGGCGAAGTTCGCTATTAATTAGAATACAGGTACCACCTCCATTGATGGTGAGGCCGCCAGTGGGGGTTCGATCTATTCGAATCATTGAAAAGTTTGGGAAAGTGGGACGGTGACATGGATGCAACCTAGTTTCGGTTACAAGAACCACGTCCGCCCGGTTATCTTTTATGAAGTCAGAGACTATCGCACGCTTTGATAGCGAAACAAGGGAGTTGACATTTATAAGGATAATTTTAATTTTGGGATCCATTTTGAAGCGTATGTCTTACATATGCCTTGAAGAGGAGTGCATCCCTCTCAGCCTCCGTTGTTAGTTTTTCATATCGGTGTCGAATATCCTCAATCACGTGAGAGAGACTAAGTAGTTTCTCCAGCATTGAGGGTTGCCCCTTTGGAGGCTTTTGTGCCGCCGATTGGATTTGTGGCATTGTGTTGGCCTGTATAGCGGATCGCTTAGGAACTTGATAAGGTTTTTGGGGGAGAGGTGATGCGGTTTTCATATTCTTTGTTTGGTTCTCTTTAACCTTATCGGCGAATGTAAATCCATTTTGGATGAAATTTTGTGTGGCCTGTTTTCCGAAGTTTGACTTGGCTACTTGTTTAGCTCGAGTCTCCTTGGTTCTGTGGACTATCTCTTTATATTTGGGACAGTTCCTGTAGCTGTCCGGATGTCCTTTCTTACCACAGTTGCAGCAAGTTGGCAACGTAATTTCATCCTGCACATTTGTTATGGGATCATATTTTGCTGGCGGGAGTTCGCACTTGCCAATGTCGTGGGATTTTCCACAACGGACGCAACGGCGATCCATGTTGCAGTTCCGGGAGACATGTCCGAAACGTTGGCAACGTCGGCATTGAGGTATTTCATTGTTATGAAATACCTCGAAGACAACTTGTTGGTGAAAAGTTGGAAGCTACTTTGTCCGTATTATGGAGTCTATGTCAGTTCCTGGGGCAAGGTGAAGCTGCCATATGATCACCTTGCTGTATTTTTTCGGTCAGATGTTCACAAGCCGTTGTGGGGAAGAGAATTTTTTGTCGGCAGTGATTTTGTCGTTAGGAAATGTTGTCTCAAGGGCAATTACGATGTCGTCCTTTTCCCAACAGGCAGCGACTCGTTTTAAGAGGATGATCCTCGATTTTTCATCGGCCGGGGTGATGTGTAATAATTCACCTCCTTGGCCTTCAGGGTGTCGTTAACCTTACAGAATGTCTGTCGATCGTAGGTTACGATTTTATTGAGGCTTGGACTCAAGGTCTTTGCCTTAAAGTTTGAGATTCCTTCTCGGTTCATATCACCGACGAACAGGTTGCTGCTTCTTTTTTAAAGCAGGTACGTCTGCCCCGGTCGCTGTTTGGTTGACCTTTCGAGTTGTAGCGGTCTTTGGTTTTGGGGTTGTGGAGGATGGCACCTTCGGTGTGCACGATTTTTCCAACGGAATGACTTTTTGTGCAGTGGGTTGTACCGAGAGGTTTGTTACGATTCATTAGCCGAGGCCGGGGATATTATTGGCGTACAGCCGGTGGCAACACAAGAAAAAACAGCATCTCATGGCGCCGACTTAGCGCTATTGGTTAACATGCGAAAATCATTTTTTCAACTGCTTTGAAAACATTTAAATTTCCATTACTAAAACTTGAATTCTTAGATAGTTGATGGTCGAAATTTGAGTAAGCTTTAAAAAGTATTGTTTAAAGATTAGTAGTAATTAAAAAGAAACAGTGTTTAAAGAGTAAATACTTGATATTAAAGCACATCTGCGAGAAATACTGGTTTCATGTCCTCACTTTTAGGTAAAACGACTTGCTTTTATGATGGTAACTGGCAAAAACGGTATCGATCATAATGGTATTAATTATTTATTTATATAAATATGATATGATATGATATTATTATATAAATATGATTTTAAATCTGCAAAAAATAAGTTGCAATTTTGCCAAAAAAGCATCAGTCCCACATAAAAACAAAACAAAATCAATTTTCTCATTTAAATAACATTTATTATGCATTGTGTCCTTTTTTTTTCCTATGATAATAATAATAGTAATATTCTTTTCCTCATTATTCGTCTTCCATAGGATATATTTAATATTTTCTTTAGTTTTAAATTTACTTATTTTTTTACATCAATTCGTCTTAAAATATATTTACTTTTAGTTTCAAGTCAAAATTAAATCACAAACGAATTATAACATCTTTCGATCTTAGCTAATTATATTAGTAATCTAACAAATTAAATTTTACAACAAACTTACAGACTTACATCATTTGACAATTTATAATTAACGTAATTAGTATCTTTCGGTTAATTTCAGTACAATGTTTTAATTTAATTTTTATTTCGATTGTTTTCTCTTGTTAGAAACAAAATATTCGCCTATCATATTCTCTACTGACTATCGTTATTGTATAAATTAATATGTGTATATATTTTTTAGATTAATCATTTTGTTAGGCATCTAAGCCTTTAGTCTATTAACGTACCATGTTAATTGTTTCCTTAATATGGTTTGTTTCTTCTTGGAATATGTATAAATTAAGACAAGTTTTTTTCTTCTATTATTCACACAGTGACTAGGTTAAAATTTAATTTTTTATTCAAATCATTCAGTTTGTTACTTATTTTATCGTTATATATATATATATATATATATATATATATATATATATATATATATATATATATATATATATATATATATATATATATATATATATATATAGTTTTACAACTTTTTGTAGGATTACAGTTTGGTTTTTTTTTTGATATTATGTTTCATAGTTTAAATATATACGAGTAGTTAAAATAAATCGATCTATTGGGGAAGGAAGAAAATTCGGCAAAGGTTTCTTAGTGTCTTCAGAGTTATTTATTCTAAATACTTTGATACGCGTTTTGATGAATTCTTTGAATACAGGTTGATCAAATGTAAATCATTATCGACGTCTTGGGGTTTACTGTGAATCCAATACGACAATTGGTAGAATTGATTGTTACTCGCATATGTTGTGGCCAATTCGAGAAATTTATATTTTACCACAAAACACAAAAATAGGCAATGGTATTGTTATCCTCGCATGGCGAAAGCCTCTTAAAATTAATTTTATATTCCGAATTGGTGAACAATTTTATATTCAGTTCAATCGGCACCAATATTGTAGATGTGTCTCTTGAACATGTCTACACTGCACTTATCTATGAATGAACTTATTAACCCCCAACCAAATGCTTATTCGAGCAAACAAATAATAAGTTTACTAAGTGGTTTCACATTTTGTTAACTCTTCTCTTTGTAAAGAAATCATCTTAGCATTCCTCAATTATTGCCAACATTATCGCTTGGGCTAAGTATCACACATCTTACTTCTTACAGATTATCCCTTCTAACACAATTAATTTACATACAATGTATAAAATGCTTTTATAGAGATTGTGTCATCAAATCGGCATAGAAGTGATCTCTATGTCTGTCCTGACCCCAATCATCCTGAAGAATCAGAAACAAAATCGTTTCTTATATGCATGACTGCACCAATATTTGGGAAAGATCTAAAGAAATCTCTTTATATCAGAGTTTGAGAGTTTAGTTGCTTGCACCTTCACTCGAAAAAAAGTTAATAAGACCTTGCATACGTTTTTGCTGTTTTCCAACAGGTGGCGTTACCAGAACAACGTGCGTGGAGTTTAGGATGACAACACATCTATAAAGAAATACGATAAGCTTGAACTTCAATGCACGTTGTTTCGATGAAGTGTAACACCTTATTTTTCATACTTTTAAACACGTCGAATTTCGTGCCAGAAAAGGAGTACTACTTAGGAATTTGTCTGCACTATTTTGGCAAAAAAAAAAAAAAAAAATCTGCCTACCGAATTTCCTGGTGAGCCTTATGACTATCGTCGGAAACATGCAGATATTTATTTAACTGCTTCAAAAACATTGATTTGTATACTCTGTGGTATCCCACTACATAAACCCCATTTCGCATGATAATCATATCGCACACGATGGGCTCTTAATCGTTTCCTCTTTAATCGTCCACCTGTGACGCGGAGTCATTTTTCACTTTATGCTACGCAATGTCCAATTACGAGTACATTTTTTTGCATCATACATCGTCACTCATATCCGAAAGCAAACGCCACACCAGTGAAATTCCCTGGGAATTTCTGGGGCCTGGAAAAAGGCAACGTATGATGACAACTACCGTATGCTAGGTGGGAATTTCTATAAACATGATTATGCCTACAAAAGAAGGCGTATGGATAATAACGAAACGCCATCTGGCTATACGAAGTGACGAAACGAATGAATGCTTGAACCAAGGCCACTGCACTTCAAGTGGATCGATTAGGTGGAAACAGCAACTGAGTAAAGTGAATAGTTCGTGCCGGGCAATTGCGCTCAATATGGGTCAAAGTCGACTGAGAGGAACTGCGACATGGTCATGTCAAGTGAAGAGGAATAGAATACATCGTTTGCTATTCTTCCTCGATAATTTGGGTATAAAGGCAGTGGTTGCAAAGGGAATAAGGGAGTTAATTTGTGACCACTGTTATGTGGTAATTTCCCCCCGCCGCCACTGTCTCGGCTGTTACGTGAGTAACCTTTGTGTCGTGTTTGTTTAGACCAACTCAGCTGCATTAAAATTAAAGTATAAATAATAATTAAATAAAAATTAAAATGAATTAGTTAAATATACAAAAATACAATTCTAGTATAATATTATATAATACTACTTAAATTTGTTACGTGCGGCTTCCACCGCCCCCATCATTTATTTGTTTTAATATAATTTAATTTTAATATATTGTGATGGTAAGGTGGTGGAGTAAGTGCATGATCCACATGTAAGTGGGCGGACACACACCAGTTCGAGTGTGGATCGTGTACAAGTTTCGAGTTCGATTTTCGGGGTGGACGTTGAGTGGGAGCGAGAGAGAGAGAACAGGTTAATGTTTTTTGAAAATACGGCTTTAGATTCCGTTTGTTATTGATTGATGGATACTGTTTTTAAGAGAATACAGTTGGTAACTGAATGTTAAAGTAGAGTTCGTTGATGTTGGAAGTGAAAAGAAAAAGGAGGAAGAGCAGACAGTTTTCTTTTTTTGTAAAAGCAAAAAAGCAAAAAGTATACGTGAAACTAAGAATTGTGAAAAGGAAAACAAAGAATTCCAATAAAAGAAGAAAAAGCATCAACCACAAGTGTTTGATTTGGATCGGCCTAGCCCATCCATAACGCCAGTTTTCTAAACTATCAAGGAGATTCGTGACGAGGTAACCGGAGGTGGACATCTCGTCGTTCGTTGGGTTGGATTAGCAGAGGCACAGCGACTTCTCTCAGAGGACACCGTTTGGCGGCGGCCGCCCTGGTCGTATTGGGAGTGAAACCTATAGAGAAGAGCCACAGGTGGTGGATCAGTCTATTGTAGTGTGACAACATATACATGAAATTACCACAAACAATAATCTCAAATGAATCAATTGCCCTTGTCACAATTTGCACTTCTCAAGTAACCAGGATTCGTTGTTTACAACCAAATTCAAGGTCAACTCATTTCATTGAGTAAAACGAACGAATTGCTCCAGTTACGATTTGAAGGAATCAGATGACAATCGTTGCGAATCTGTCAATGGCAAAGTGATTCACGAATTAATTGGGTCAACTTATGTCATTGTTCTTTCGCTATGCGGTGATATGATATTAAGTAGCATAATAAGCAAAATTGTATGAGTGATGTTCTATTTAATTATTTTATAGCTTGTAAGCAAAAATTGTATGAGTGAATAAGGAAATGTGTAAACAATTGAATGATTGATTGGGAGTATAAATACCCCAGCATTTTTAGAAGTAAAGTTAATCAAAAACCGAACGCGTGTTTTGATTCACCAAACTGCGGCGGTCTACGCCATAGACTTACAGCGGGCTGCGCTTAAACAGCAAAGAGTAGGGAAGTAAGATTAGAGATAAACTTTCAAGATTAAATCTTATATACTGGTCACCCACAATATATTCTTTTAAATATATTGAATAACGATCATGTCCGCTTGCATCACATGGTGATCAATCATTCATTACACTATACAGAAGAACCACAGGTAACCAATTTGCATTTATATACATAAATTTTTGTGGCGAAAAAGACCAATTAAATGCGGCTGGGTTGGAATCGAGTTAGAATACGAGTAGTGTGTAAACCCGGTTTCTTTTCGGCGGTGGTGACTTTCGCTAGTTTCGAAGTCGACCGTCGTCGAAATTGAATTGATGCTGACGAGAGATAAGAGATTGAGAGAGTGGAAGAACAGTCTTGGTTGAGAAGCAGTCTTGGTTGAGAAGCAGAAGAAAAATAAAGCAGACCTGGTGCGCGCTGTAGAAAAGAACGAGACGGGGATTTTTGATAGTCAATATAATGTCTAATATAGTTTCTTATAGTTAATATGATGTTAATGTAATGTTGAGTGAAGTCAACTACGTTTAAGAAAAGATACCTGTTGTGAATAAGTATTTGAAATAACTACATTACGTTTGTCATTGCATGCTGGAGCGTGTGGGAAAAACTAAATCGAAAGAAAACCAAGATTGGAGTTGTGTACTTGTTTGACTGTTCGGACTAGATCTTTAGTAGAGTTGGAGCCGCAAGCTGGAGAATAGATTCCGCTACAACCAGGTAACCATTGTGTCTGTCTAACGTCTGTTCGCAGGGGAGAAGTGACTGGTAATTAACTGTGTGCGACTGCTAAACAAGGAAAAGGAACGGAAAGGCTGCCGTAGCGGCACCCTGACTGAAAACGGTGTAACTGTGCAAATGGAAGAGGACCAACTACAGCGTGAAATTTACGCCAGCCGATAACTACCATTGGATACGACTAAAACTGCACAGCTGAACACTCCTCAATAACGCAAACACTGACAACCAGCGCAGCCCAACACCGAGGCATCGCCATCCTCTAAGAGCATCCCGTTGAAATCCCATCTCTTTGTTACGTTCGGAAACAGTAGTCTACTGTATCGGGGGTATACAGTATATATCACTACAACTGTCCTAACTACATATATATATATATATATATATATATATATATATATATATATATATATATATATATATATATATATATATATATATATATATACATATATATATATATATATATATATATATGTATATCATCATCATCATCATCGGCACTACAACCGGGAACCGGTCTTGGTATTATTTAGCAAGTCCTGAGGCTTGTCAAATTTTCCATAATGATTTATTTTGTCTGGGCAAGGTCATTAGTCTTGCGCCAGGGGCTCCCCGACGGGGAATCGAACCCCGGTCTCCCGGGTGACAGGCGGGTGTACTAACCACTATACTATCGAGGAGCCCATATATTGTAATATAAATATATATATATATATATATTGTAATATAAATATATATATATATATATTGTAATATAAATATATATATATATATATATATATATATATATATATATATGTGTGTGTGTGCATATATAATACACACACACACACACACACACATATCCAACACATGCGACAATCTGCCAGGGGACGTCGGAATTCTGCCTACATAATTATTGATGCTGATATGATCTGAAACCCTATTTGGTTATCCTTCAGATAACCGACATAAACATGGAACATGTCAATATGCAGAGTCGAGGAGCATTTCCTCACATACTGTTCACCCTTGTCATCGGTCGACTTTTAGATGAACAATTCCAGTGTATCCATAGCTACCTACCTACTTTCGATCGAGTGTTGTTTCGAGTAAACATGCACCCGACCCACCGACCGACGATATGCTATATGCAGGGATCTGTCAAATGACGCTGTACGCGTCGGCAATGGGATAAACCGAACATTGTCCTCATAAGCATGTGCAGCTGTAGCTAATTTTCCCTTATCGGTTACCACCGATCATAGGCCGCAAACAAGCAACGAATTGGATATGATCGTCAAGTGTTTACTTTAAACAACTGGCAACGGTCACCTCCTATATTCGTTTGCTAAACCAAACCCATCACCCGATAATCTAACTATAAACGAATATGCTTGTTACTTAAAGAAGCATACCCACGTAGCTCCTCTTGCCGCAACAATTCTGTGAACATAATCCCAAACCCAATTCCTCCTTTCGGCAAGAGTTTTATTGACTTATGTCAATCAAGGGATCTATCCCTAGCGGATGGCGGCAGTATACCCTGCCCACACAAGGATCAACGGATTTGACCTACGACATGTGTGGTTTTTCTATTTTTTCGCTTTCCCTTCTTCTTACCTTCGCCAGGACATGTCGTGCACTTCCCTTCCAGGGTGGACTCTTCCAGTTCTCTTGGACGATGTCCATGGAAACCGTCCAATAGATTCAAGTGCTGATTGGCTACCCTTGGCTGGGGAATCCATGACGATCACGGTTAGTGGATGTCGATGAACAGACACCAGAGTCAGATTTCATCCCTCAAACTATTCACTCGCAAAGTCGAGCGTTCGTGTAATTTTAACCTGCATATAGAGTCGAATTATTACCAGCGAGGTGTGTGCACACAAGTGTTCGGATTGCGTGTCGTGAGTTAAGTTTTTCATCTGTTTTAAGAGGCGGTAAAGCAGATTTTTCACCAAGTAAAGTTTGTTGCAATATATTAAACGTTTCAAAAAGAACTGAACGGACTACATTACCGTAAGGAATCGTGTGCATGTAACACAAATTTCATAATAACTAACTGTCAAATATGAGTGTGTGGTTAAGATCGAACAAAGCATAAGAACAATTACTGGAGGTATAATAAGGAACTCCATATTAAGTGCTCGTAGCAAATTTGTAAATTTGTGTTATTATTTTGATAAACAATATTTCGAAAGAAAGTTGTCGTACGGAGTGGCGGGTGTTCATAAAGTAAATCTAGAGAATCATCGTGTGAAGGATTAATAAATATAAAGAAGTCGTCAATGCAGATTTGCGTTTTATTAGTGACAATCCGTGGAGTTATTATATCGAACTCGCGTCCTTGCTGATGCCATCATAATAACTCACCACATATATATATATATATTGTTATGGATGCTGCGAATCCATAGGAGAAAAACCTATCAGAAATCCTAACCCTATATCCATCAATAAGAAATACTTGCTTAAATCTGCAAATAACCTCCCCTGAAATACAAACCCCATAGAAACCACTTAAAGAAACAATTTTGCCTAATCCACAAAACACTCCAAGTCCCATAATATGATCCATAAGATACAAAGTAGCTTATACAGAAATATGAACCCCATGGGAGCCCCTAACAAACGATTTTGCATTATCGACAAAAAGCAATGCGATCACGGGCAGCCGACGAGGCAGGCAGAGTCAGAAGTGGATGAGAGTTCGTCCGTCAAGGGTCTTTTTCAGAAACGTGGTCTCGTCCTTCCGGCAAGAATTAAAAGTAATTAAAAGTTAAAGTTGTACAAAGTTACAAACAGGCAAATTAACAGTTAAAGTGCACAAAGCTATAGGCGAATCGAATTAAAAGTTAATTAAAAGTTAATTAAGAGTTAATTAAAAAGTTAAAGTTGTGCAAAGTTATAAACAGCCAAATTAACGGTTAACGTGTACAAAGCTATCGACGAATCGAATTAAAAGAAAATTAAAAGTTAAAGCCAAATTAAAAGTTAAATTTGTAAAAAGCTAAAATTGTAAAGGCGTTAAATTAGAGATTGTATAAATGACTACAGGTGTATAAGTGAAGTTGTATAGATTAAATAATAATTTGTATAAAGATGAGTTGTATTAGGTTGAAACATATTAAGTATAAAAAGTAATAAGTGTAAAATAAAGTTAATAAATTGTAAGATAAAGTTAGATTGTAGAATAAGAAAACAAAATTAAATTGTAGGATAAAGTTAAATCGTAAATTAAAGTGAGATTGAAAAAATAAAGTTAATAAATTGTAAAATAAAGTTAGACTGTAGAATAAGAAAACAAAATTAAATTGTAGGAGTGTAAATACAGTTTAAATCTGTTAAATATTGTAAATTGTATTAACTAGTAACCAATATTTAATAAAGTTAGGTTTAAGGTGAAAGAAAATAATCGTCTTTTAGAAAAAAAATTGACCCCACGAGGTAATACTTCTTCGACTCCAGCATCCGCCCCCCTTGTCCAACGGAAAAGCCAGAGGCTCTTCCCACGAACCGTATCTGGCCTGCGGACTGAGTTGGTGCAGATTATATTATATGGTGTGCAGCCTATCCAGGCATAACAATATATATATATATATATATATATATATATATATATATATATATATATATATATCTATATATATATATATATTTATATATATCTATATATATGTATATATATATATCTATATATATGTATATATATATATGCTTTTTGTTGCTTTATTATCCGCATGCATAACAATAATATATATGTATATATATATATATATATATATATATATATATATATATATATATATATATATATATATATATTGTTATGCATGCGGATAATAAAGCAACAAAAAGCATGCAGACCATAAAACAACAGAAATGCATCACTATCAACAGTCAGCAAATCCAAAAGAAATAAAATATCCCGCAGCAGAAAGATCAACAGTCAGCAAATCCAAAAGAAATACAAAATCCCACAGCAGAAAGGCAAACCACAACACTCAGCAGGAAAAAAAAAAGAATTGCGAGCAATGAACGACGACATGGGACAAAAGAAGAGTCAGTCTGAAGTTGGAGCTGAAGCGCTAAAGTCGAATTTCTGGAGTTTTAAATTGATTAAGGAATTAAAAGTTTTAAATTTGATTAAGTTCAAATTGATTAAGGTATTATATGTTAAATGTATAAAGTTTAAATCAGTTAATAAAAAAAAGAAAGTAACAGAGAAGACCCGCCTTAAAAGTTGCTTGCGTTACACGTCGTTGGATAACCTTCACTTTATCTCCGAAAGAAACGCCAGTGGTCGAGGACCCGACTCTATTGCTGGCCTGACGAGGGACTTGTGTGTACAAAAAGAAAATACCTGCATAACACGAATTTTGGTGGCAGCGGTGGGATACATCACAAAGTCACAGAAGGAACATCCATCGATGGAGCTGCTAGTAATTTTACTGTAAGTGACCCAATTTTCCTTTTTACTTTTTGTAAAGTGATTGTGTCGATTTATATTTAAAAGTGCTTAAGTTAAGAATTGTTTAAGCGGGATAAGTAGATAACATACATGTTCTCGAGAGCTCGTGAGTCAGTTGGCGCGTTAAATAAAGATAGTTCCGACAGTGAGGAGTTCTTGGGAGATAATTCAAACGGTGTTAGAGGTAGTTTAGATAACGGTTCGATTAGTGATTCCGGTGAAAACCCAGCGGATAAAATGGCCGAGGTTCCGATCAGTGTCCTTACATCATTCGTTCCGACTTTCGATGGCACAAGTGACGAAGTTTTCACCTTCATCGACGCGTGTAACGATGCTATCGAATTAGCATCGGAACCACAAAGAAACGTGCTTTTAATTCATTAAAACGAGAATTCGTGGGAATGCGACAACGATCCTTATGAATAGAGAAATTGCCGACTGGGAGGCGTTGAAGAAGGAATTAGTTGTAGTGTTCAGGGAACCTCACAGTGCTTTGCAATTGCATAGGGAACTCATTTCTATCAGACCGAATAGGGAAGAATCGGTGATCCATTTTACGCAGCGTGTAGAGACATTACAAAGACGGTTGCTGCAAAGCAAACTGAGTGATGTCAAGCAGGAACATCAGGCTGGTCCCATCGAATATATACAGAATGAAACCTTAACGGTTTTCATTAATGGACTGCGTTGGTAAAAGAAGGGTAAACTCCTAAATAAAGTAATATTTGTTAGTTAAGAAATGTTAACCTTGTCTTTTCTTTCCATACGTGAAACGAACATTTTGGACCACATCGAGCCGGATCTTACATTCGGAGAAAGGAATTATTGATCAACGAGGTACACACATCTGGATCGTGGAGAATTGAGGAGCGACCAAATAAATCATAGTGCATTCAACTGGATTGTACCAACGAGGTACACACATCTGGATCGTGGACAATTGAGGTACGACCAAATAAATCATAGTGCATTCAACTGGATTGTACCAACGAGGTACACACATCTGGATCGTGGGCAATTGAGGTGTATCAGGCTAGTGAATCCTACCAACCAGTGATCAACGAGCGAGCAACGGTTTTAATCAAGGTAGGTGGCAATATATTACATTTTTTCATTCTAATTGAGCGGTCCTTGTGGATCTAACTGAAGGAGTTTTGTGAAGTGTGTGTGGCTTCGAGAAAGAGGCGCGACGGTGTGTTGTATTTCACTAAGCGTAGGCAGAGGGCATTAATAACTACACTTGAATAAAGTAACCTCGGCAGCAGTCCACTTAAACTATCTCGGTGTTTTTTATGTCTTTGTAACAAATACAAAACATTTATAAGGACATCTAAGGAAGTTAACTTCTCGGCAGCAGTTCATGTAAACATTTTAAACAAATAGATAAAGGTGCCAATACTCGCGAAACAACTGTGTTCGTCATTGTCCACACACCAGTTTAGTCAATCGTTGGACCCTTCACGTCACCATAGGAACAACGTCGACAGGGTGGCAACATTCGAAATCATCTCGGTGTGTCTTGTTTCCGTGAGCAGTACAGGGTCTGCATAAAATTTACTAACCCAGATATCAGTTCATTCGGATTTTTTTGTTACAACAAGAAGAAAGGCAATAAATCATCTCGGTGTGTTCGGTTCAATCCACACACCAGTATATTTGTGGCGGTTTCCCCTAACGCCACTGCCCGCCTCACATTTTCAACGGAAACAACAAAAACCTGGTCGCCGCAGAGCATCAAGTTCTATGGGCAAAAAGAGTAAAAATTCCTGCAAGGATGAACAGTTTGTTTGTGCGTAGCACAACATGAATTTGCTCAACATGCAGCACACACCGGGGAAGTTCAACCGGCGCCGACGGTCAACGGAAAATATTCCAATATTGGTTCCCGCCAACATGCACCCTTTCTCGAGTGGAGAAAAACGGTCGCATCCTCAACCAACGGATCAATCGAGATATTCGGACAAGAATATCTTCGATCCAGCACCGACACACACAGGCAAGCTGCCCCCTTTTCATCAGCAAACACAGGGAATGGCCACCTGCACCATTTGCACGACGATCGATATGCCATCGGCGGCGATCTTGGTTGTAGTCGCGAGCGTATGAATATTCGTCTTTCCTAGGAAAGATACACGACCGAAGTTTGCACGATCAACAATAATGCTTCAAGCAGTAGTGATCGTGTAAACAATTCAACCCCTGCGCAAACCTGCAAATCATGTGAATTGCGATGATCCCATGTCTGCATGCTGGGGGATACACACATAAGCGGCAGACGCGATTATCGTGTGTATGTTTCACCCTTTCCTTTTTTTTTCTTGTTCGCCTGGCAAAAAGCTAAAAGCGCACCATATATGGTAGTCGAGGCAATGGTCTGTTTTGGGTACTGGCGCTGTGTGTGCAAAATAAAAGAAAAAGAAAGGAGAAAAGGATTGAATATGAGGTAACCCTTGTGAATCCGGAAGAGTTAAGAGTTCAGTCGTTAAACAGAATTAAGAGGTGGCAGTCAACAGTCGTGTGTTTTTTTTGAAGTTACAGTGTTTTCCTGAAGATACATATAAATACAAATTACGAACATATAATTTATACTAATACGTAGTGTTCCGTAATTACATATGAATGTTTAATTTATATCTACGCTGTGTTTTCCTGAAGTTACATGTAAATACAAATTATGAACATATAATTTATACTAATACGTAGTGTTCCGTAATTACATATGAATGTTTAATTTATATCTACGCTGAGTTTTCCTGAAGTTACATGTAAATACAAATTATGAACATATAATTTATACTAATACGTAGTGTTCCGAGATTACATATGAACATTTAATTTATACTCACAACTTCCAAAGGAATAAATAAATTTTGAATAAAAATATACAAGACGGCGTTTCAATTAGTGGAGTCGGATACTGAAGTGAACCAGTTGGGCAAACGTGGTGAACCTGTGCCCCTGTGGCACCCGATATTACCATACCACGACGAATAGACACCACCCATAATTGGTGACACACCGACGTGTGACGAGCATCTAAAGTGAATTCTTCAACAACATCAAAAGGGTTCCACCCCCAATGAAACTAAAATCATAATTAAAATTAAATCACAAACCCATAATTGGTAACCTAGCGACGTGCGACGTGACACACAACCGCCAAAATAGTGAAATTTTCCGTTTTCCTATCGCTAATAAATTTTCTTTAACCCACAAAATCCACCTTCTGATACTGAACAGTTAAGAGTGCACGCGCAAAGAGTAATATTCAAAAAGTTTGTAAGAGGGCAAACGTGCCCCAACGAAATTCAACGCAACCGTAGGAACAAACGGGTGACGACACCTGACGCAGCCATCTTCGGATACCCAACGTTGGACTCCAGGTTCTTTTTTCTTTCCTTTTTTGTTATATTTTCCTTTTCCATCAGATTTGTACTTTCGTTAGTAGGTGAGCTCCATCAGAACCACCAAAACATAATATTTTTTCAATATTAGTATACTTACGTAACTATAGAAAAACTAAATAAAAATAAAACATATTAAAATAAGGAAAAGCAAATAGTAAAGTAAGCAAACAAACCCGAAAAGTTCATCGAACGTACGCAAATGCCCAGATTTTCTGCATTAGTGTAATAATATTATAAATAAGGAAACGAACTATTCTTATAGATATACATAGACATGCATTATCTTTACTAAATTGTACAATCGACAAAGTTTTTAAGTACACGGAATTAAAAAATAATACACATAAATAATAGTAAGAAAGAAAAGAATTTAGGGTTAACCCTTTCAGAGCCGTGTTGAATTCGCTTAATTACATTAACTAATCATACGAAAACTGGCCCATTAACGAAGATAAAACTGTAATTTGTCACAGGGACATTTGCAACCCTATTAATTGTCTTACGGCCAGACTTGCTTCATTTTGTTTTTTATTTCTTGTTTTGTAAAGGTAAAGACAAAATTGCATATTTTATTAGTATTTAAAAACAAAGGAAATAACACTCGTAAGCCCCTTCCGGGCAGCAAATACTGATACATTCAGACGATATTGGCAACACCTAAACACACGACATTCTCAACTGACTCCATCGGCACCTCCAGACTCGACTCGCGTAATCCATCATCACACGCGCACACCCACCCTTGTCCCTTGACACTAGTAACGACGACAACCTTTTCCGCCGATTCGCGCAACAAGTCGAGGTTCCTTCGTCGCGCGTTCGATTCTCCGCGTCCGGACACGGTCATCAGTTCTAAAGAGAAAAATGGCCCAGTCAACAAGGGCAAAAACAGCGCAGCTGGAGCAACAGCAGCCGCGCGCGGAATCACCAGCGTTCGAGGACGCATCCAGCGCTGAACAACCACCGCGCCCCACTCACCGCGACTTGCGTTTACTTCCTTTTGACGAGGAGGACGCCGAGCTTTGGTTCGCCATGGCGGAACGCATATTTAAGGCTACCGATCTGCACGATGAAGAGCTCCGTGCAGTAGAGGTAATCCGAGTGTTGAGTCGCACACAGAGGACTCATGTCGCACATATAATTAGGTCACCAGACCCAAACCCATATAGCAGCATGAGAGAGGCCCTCCTAGGCGCCCTAGATGAACCTGAGGGCAGAAGACATCAGCGTTTGGCTGCAGAGACGAATTTCACTGGGATGAGACCTGCACATTTGCTGACACATCTGCGTGCGATAGCGGGAACCGGGATCTCTGATGATGTCATCAGACCCCATTTTGTAAGATGCCTTCCCCAGTATGCACGTGCCGCCTTGATAGCTCAGCCCAACCAAAGCTTGGGTTGGCTGGCGAAAGTCGCAGATGCAATTATGGAAAGCGCGGACCCTCAACCCGAATCCCCCACCTTCCAGGTGACAACGGTAAATCACAGCGGCGCACCGTTTTCCCAGCAGCGATACGTTCCTCAACCAGCACCGCGTAACTATTTCGATTCCACACACCTACCGGCCGCCTCACGAGATGCGTTGCAGTCTTCAACGCCCCCGCGTGACCCATTGCAGTTGCATGCGCGGCAATCGGGACCGTCGCGTTTCGAGGCGAACCTCCAGCGAGAGATTAACCAGCTACGCGCGGAGGTGCGAAGTGCCACGCGCGCGGTGCTTAACGGACCAAACTACCAACGACCACAAACACAGGCTTCACACCGACGGATTGATCCTCCTGGAGGCGCATCGACCTCAGGCGGAACGGTATCGGCGCCTGGACGGGACAATTCAAACAGAGCCCTGACACACGCTTGGTGCGTGTATCACCGACGTTTCGGGGCAAAGGCTCGGAAGTGTAAACAGCCGTGTGGTTGGAAGCGACCACCTCCTGTTCCTAACCCAGCGTTAAACTAGAACGGCCGACCGTAATACAGGCGCGAACGGTCGGCGGGCCCTAAATAAGGCGCTTGACGATAAGAGACCCGCAGTTAAACATAAGCTTTACCGTTGACACAGGCGCCGATGTATCCGTCCTGCCCAGGTCATACGGCCCGCACAATAAAGTGCCCGGTCGGCTCCGGCTGCTGGCAGCGAACAACACTTCCATAGCCACGTACGGGCGAATATATTACAAACTAAATTTGGGTTTGCGGCGCCCCATTGGCTGGCATTTTGTAGTGGCCGATGTCAGCGAACCTTTAATAGGATCAGACTTGTTGGCACGCCACAACTTACTCGTGGATTCCGCAAACAACAGACTGGTGGCCAATGATACCTGCAGGCAGCCGCCTAGGGAGGACCCACGGATACCTGCAGGGACAGATGCGAGTTTAGACTCAATCCCGGCCTTATTGGAGGAATTTAAAAAGTCAACAGTTCCGCTTCCCAACCAGAAGCACATCAAGTCAGGGGTCTATCACCATATAGAGACCCGCGGCCCGCCAGTCAGTCAACGCCCGCGCCGCCTCGCACCAGACAAATTACGAGCGGCACGTGAGGAATTTAATTACATGCTCGAAAAGGGAATCTGCCAACCTTCAGTCAGCCCGTGGGCTAGCCCGCTGCACTTAGTTAAGAAACGCAATGGGGAGTGGCGCCCATGTGGAGACTACAGACTGCTGAACGCAGTCACAATCCCTGACAGGTACCCCATACCCCATCTATACGATTTTTCGTACAAGCTACGAGGATGCACCGTTTTCACGACCCTGGATCTAACCAGAGCCTACCACCAAATTCCGGTGGCACACGAGGACATCCCTAAAACAGCAGTCATTACACCCTTCGGGCTCTATGAGTTCAAGGTAATGACTTTTGGCCTCAGGAACGCGGCACAGACTTTCCAGAGGTACATAGATACAGCGCTACGCGGGTTAGACTGTTGCTACGCTTATATTGACGATATCCTGATAGCTTCTCGAAATCGTACGGAGCACCACCAACACCTGAATCAGGTGCTTGAACGCCTCCGTCGATTCGGACTCGTGATAAACCCTGACAAATGCCACTTCGCCAAAGAGCAGGTGACTTACCTGGGGTATAACATCAACTAGCAGGGTATACGGCCTTTGCCAGACAGGGTAGAAGCACTCAACCAATTTCCCCGACCCTCCAACGTCCGCGAGTTACGGCGTTTCCTGGGAATGCTCAATTTTTATCGGTCAACCTTACGAAACGCCGCGCAGGTCCAGGCCCCATTAAACGAATATTTAAAAGGGGCAAAAAAGAACGATAAGCGCCCAATCGCCTGGACGGAAGCTGCAGAGAACGCATTTCGCCAGGCTAAGACACAAATCGCGAACGCAGCACTGCTGCGCTACCCCGTGGAAGGTGCTCCGTTGGCCATCCAATGCGATGCGTCAGACACCGCAATAGGAGCGGTATTGGAGCAAGAGAGTAACGGAAGTTGGGAACCGCTCGGGTTTTTCTCGAGAAAACTCAGTAATACCGAGCGGAAATACAGCACATACGATAGAGAGTTGCTGGCTATATATAGCGCCGTTAAGTATTTTCGTCACATGGTGGAGGGCCGCCCAGTGGTGATAAGAACGGACCACAAGCCTTTGAGCTACGCCTTCCGGAAGAGGTCCGGAAACGCATCACCACGTCAGGAGCGGCAGCTCGACTTAATTGGCCAATACGCCACCGAGATTAGGCACATCCCGGGCGACCAGAATATTATCGCGGACGCACTCTCTCGAGTGGACACAATACAGTTGCGCCCCGCCATCGCGGACGCCGACCTGGCCCAAGCCCAGAAGCAAGACAGTCAGCTTGAAGCTCTGTTAAAAGCGAACACCGCACTTCTGTTGAGAAAGTTGCCACTGGGGCACTCGACGGATGCGATCTGGTGCGATGTCTCCACGGGAACGGTCAGACCGTATATACCCACTGAACTGCGAAGAGGAGTTTATGAAACCTTCCACAATCCAGCTCACCCCAGCGGTCGCGCAACCGCCACGGCCATTCGACGTAAGTTCGTATGGCCACACATGAACAAGGACCTCACAAGTTGGGCTCGCGCGTGCCTCAAATGCCAGCGTTGCAAAGTAGGACGGCACAACGTACTGGAGCCGGCCCAGTTTAAGCTCCCCGAGGCACGTTTCGCACACGTTCATATAGATATCGTAGGACCATTGACGCCCTCGAGAGGCTTTTCCTACGTCCTGACAATGATTGACCGTTTCACGCGATGGCCGGAAGCGACACCGCTACGAGTGGTTACAGCCGAAAGCGTCGCCAGGGCGTTTTATTCAACATGGGTTACACGTTTTGGCGTACCGGCAACACTAACATCAGATCGAGGCCCTCAGTTCGAGGCTACGATTTTCAGACAGCTCACAGAGTTGCTGGGCTGTCGGCGGGATCGTACGACCGCATACCACCCTTCATCCAATGGGATGATAGAGCGTTGGCACAGGTCATTAAAAGCCTCCCTAATGTGTCACAACGACACGCAGTGGTTCGACGCCCTCCCCACTGTCCTCCTTGGTTTGAGGACATGTATAAAGGAGGATTTGGGCGCGCCCGCTGCCGAACTGACATATGGCACCAGCCTCGTTTTGCCCGGCGAACTATTCGTGGACGGCGAAGCACCAGCGGATCCATTAAAAAGCGTGGGCTACTTGCGTGATTTAATGCGCAAGATCAGGCCAAAACCGGTGGCCAGACACGGTGCGAAAAGAGTTTTCGTCCACCCCGCGTTGCATAGTTGCACGCACGTTTTCGTTAGGGTGGACAAAGTGAAGAGACCACTCGACCCTCCGTATGAGGGCCCGTTCAAGATTCTAAACAGAATCAACGAGCGGGTGTACGAGTTGGATATTCGAGGGAGGTCTAGCACGGTTAGCGTGGAGCGATTAAAACCGTGTTTCATGGAGGAGAGCAGCCCGGAATTTACCCCTGCAACAGGATCACCATCGGCGACATCGGCGGGGATACCGGATAAAAACGACGGCCCCCTTACGCGAAGCCGCTCTCGAGTGTATCAGCAGGGCGCGATTTCAGTCAGAAAGGAGTGAACTGATACGGCTGGCGAAGACCCCCACCCACGACGCTGGCACTTGGGAGTACCAATTCCAGCGAGACTTCCACCACACCGCAGACACCTTGGAGAACCAATGTCAGCGGGCCACATGGGATCCATTTAAACCGAAATTGCCGCTCACCCAACCATTAAAAACAAACCTCACAATGGACAGTACCACGCACCTTTGCCCGTGCCGGCATCACCGCGGCGTAAGCGAGTCCATTGACAATGGCATGGTACGCCGTTGCAGGGTGGTCCTGCATCGCGCGTAACGCGTCTGTTTCTCTTCCGTTCCGGGCGTACTTTCGTCAATGAGGCGGCCAGTGCCCTGCCTTTTGTATCGTGACTACGCCACTGCCCGCCTCACATTTTCAACGGAAACAACAAAAACCTGGTCGCCGCAGAGCATCAAGTTCTATGGGCAAAAAGAGTAAAAATTCCTGCAAGGATGAACAGTTTGTTTGTGCGTAGCACAACATGAATTTGCTCAACATGCAGCACACACCGGGGAAGTTCAACCGGCGCCGACGGTCAACGGAAAATATTCCAATATTGGTTCCCGCCAACATGCACCCTTTCTCGAGTGGAGAAAAACGGTCGCATCCTCAACCAACGGATCAATCGAGATATTCGGACAAGAATATCTTCGATCCAGCACCGACACACACAGGCAAGCTGCCCCCTTTTCATCAGCAAACACAGGGAATGGCCACCTGCACCATTTGCACGACGATCGATATGCCATCGGCGGCGATCTTGGTTGTAGTCGCGAGCGTATGAATATTCGTCTTTCCTAGGAAAGATACACGAGCGAAGTTTGCACGATCAACAATAATGCTTCAAGCAGTAGTGATCGTGTAAACAATTCAACCCCTGCGCAAACCTGCAAATCATGTGAATTGCGATGATCCCATGTCTGCATGCTGGGGGATACACACATAAGCGGCAGACGCGATTATCGTGTGTATGTTTCACCCTTTCCTTTTTTTTTCTTGTTCGCCTGGCAAAAAGCTAAAAGCGCACCATATATGGTAGTCGAGGCAATGGTCTGTTTTGGGTACTGGCGCTGTGTGTGCAAAATAAAAGAAAAAGAAAGGAGAAAAGGATTGAATATGAGGTAACCCTTGTGAATCCGGAAGAGTTAAGAGTTCAGTCGTTAAACAGAATTAAGAGGTGGCAGTCAACAGTCGTGTGTTTTTTTTGAAGTTACAGTGTTTTCCTGAAGATACATATAAATACAAATTACGAACATATAATTTATACTAATACGTAGTGTTCCGTAATTACATATGAATGTTTAATTTATATCTACGCTGTGTTTTCCTGAAGTTACATGTAAATACAAATTATGAACATATAATTTATACTAATACGTAGTGTTCCGAGATTACATATGAACATTTAATTTATACTCACAACTTCCAAAGGAATAAATAAATTTTGAATAAAAATATACAAGATGGCGTTTCAATTAGTGGAGTCGGATACTGAAGTGAACCAGTTGGGCAAACGTGGTGAACCTGTGCCCCTGTGGCACCCGATATTACCATACCACGACGAATAGACACCACCCATATATTCACTATCTTTCCTCGAATCCTTTACGGCCCAGCGGTAAAGAGTTAGAAGTTGAATGTCGGGCAGTGGTAATTCAAGTGTGATTCGATAAGCGATTTCCTTTTTGAAATCCGAGAAGTGATGTAAGAGGAAGAGAAGTGATGCAGATTAAACTAAAAAGTGTTAAATAAAATATAAAGAAAAAGAACAAAAAGAGAAAATTAGAAATTAAAGAAAAATAAAAACAAAAGACGGCCTAGAGTAAGGTTATAGTCACTGTTAATTAGAATGATAAAAGACAATTTATGAATTTGTGAAACAAGAGAAAATGTGTTGATAGAGAACGAAGGGCAATGTACATTAGACTAAAATGTGTAAAAAGGAAAATTAGAAAGTGAAAAGAGAAAAAGACAGGAGATACCCTAGAATAAAGTCATAGCGGCAGTTAATTAGAATAATAAAAGACAATATAATAATTTGCGAATTAAGAGGAGGTGGCATACCGTAAGTAATACTTAAATATGTTACAATAAAATTAGAATACAAAAAGAGAAAATAAGAGACAACACTGACAATATTTAACAGAGAACTATAATGACAGTTAGTTAAGAAATATAAAGTCAATATGAAACCAAGAGGAATAAGACAAAGTGAGATTGTGCAGATAGAACTAAGTCTATAAGAAATACTAATGGTTGTTTGTTAAATGAGGTAATGACTCGATGTGAAGGTGGTTAAGCAGAAATTAAGTGAATTGTAATTGAATGTGGAATAAAGGAGAAAAGAATAAAAATATTAATAAATAGGATCAACGAGAAAGAGAGACCCAGTGTTTAATTCAAAATAAGAAAAGGAGTTAAAAAAAGGAATTTTCTCATCGTGTCAAAGTGGACTTGTTGTCTAGTTTCTCAAAAACAAAATGAATTATGGTTTTCAGTGGTTTCCCGTAAATTCATAACTCGTGTTAATAAATGCCAGTTAAGAACAATACCCTGTAATTAATGTTTCGATTCGAGTGTTAACAAAAACTAGTTAAGAATAACACCTTATAATTAATGTTACAATTCATGTGTTGATAAAAGCCAGTTAAAGACGATATCCTGTAATTAATGTTTTGATTAATGTGTAATTGAGTACCAGGGGTTTGAACAATAAAAGATTTGCCAACGATCTCTGGAGTTTATATGTTTCTGTTCTGTGTCCGCTCGGTAATTCGTAACTTTGGGTTTCGGCTGAACAATTGCGGAAGCAGACGTTGGAAGTTTAGTGAATCCGTGCAGTACGCCGGCGCCCCGACTAAACATTACCCACATGATCCTTACACCAATGAAAGTTCACGGATATAACTACAAGTGCGTCGTTGAAATAAACAGTGTAGAGTCGCGGTTGAATGGTTCGTTCTGGCAGATCATTTAGATACGTTTCAGTTTTTAAGGAAAAGTGCTCATTCAGTTGAGAGCCAGAATAAGTGTGCGCCGATACGGTTTAGTTGGCTTTGGGTTATCAATCTAATTTGTGTGAAATTCGATAAAAGACTCGAAGTTGTGTTTTTCTATTCGTGTTTATGATTATCGATTGAATTGTGTGAAATTCGATAAAAGACGAAGCTGGGTTTTTTCTATTCGTGTTATAATTATCGATCTAATTGTATAAAAGTCGATAAAGGACTAAACGTCTTTCCTCGTTGCGTGAATAGTGGTCTATCTAATTGTGTGAACCTTGTACGCCGAAAGGCATAAAAAAAACAAAAGATTAATAATGTATAATTTAGAGTGCTTGCGAAGAGCCAGTAAGTTAATGTAAGAATGATATTTGTAAAATAGAATTTAACATTCAGTTTAAGTAAAATGTGTAATTGAATTGTTAATAAATGTGGAGATAAAACAAACAAAAAAAAAATTGTGTGAACTTCAATAAAAGACAAGACGTGGTGGTGAACTTAAAACCCAGATGTGATTCCGGACGTTACGCCCACACTGCAGATGCACCCCATCAAGCGCTTGTGCGCTAACTCATCATCGAAAGGGACTTTTCACTCACGGCTCAGAGTCGCCGCTGGAACCGCCACAGCTGACACATAACATCCTCCCTTCTAACAAGTGCTATTGATCGTAAACATCAAAAACGCCCTAGAGAGAAGAGGAGCGACTATAAGGTTTTGATCGAGAACAAAGGAAGATATTAGCGTGAGCGATCGAGTGGGTCAGCTTTAAAAACAAGATATAATTAACAGATAAATAAGAATAACGAGATAAAAGAACATCGAATTTTACGGAACATCAAAAAGGGTTTAAGTGATATTCCGCAGTGGACTAATAAAAATTAAAAATAAAACGACAGTAAGAAATAAATAGCTGTTACATACATACCTAACGCCACCTACACAAGTAACCGCCTAAAACAAAGTCTTAATAATTTCCTACCAAAAGTAGGTGTGTTTCGTGGTAACCTCCCCCATACCCACTATCCCACCGAGCGGGGAGATTAAATCTTGGTTAGTTTGTTCTGCCATTGAGGATATGCAGAGATAAAGGAAGGATTAGAACCCACGATCCACATTTTGGATTGGCATTCATTGCAAGCGAATGCACGATCCAACTTTCGTTGAATTGTGGATTCCACGGAAACAACTGCGGCGCGTTTCTCTTCGGAGAGGTGGAGAGAAACAGCAGTAGTCGAGTCTGGTTCGGTGGGTGAACAAGTAACGTCTAAGATCTGGTGCGTTCCGGCCCATACGAAAAAAAAAGAAATTAAAATTAAAAAAGAAAAGTGTTAAACAAATTAAAAAATTGTATTCAAATTGTACGCACTCAAAGCTAAACTATAACACTCACTCTTCTCATTGCATTCAGGCCCTTAAGGCACACAACTGTCATCCACACCAAGAAACGCCAAACTCACATTTGTCAACTTTCACTTCTTTCTTCTTAGCATCCACCTTTCGTGCCGTTCGGACGTGTTCAATATATAAAATAGAAATCATCAATTTAAACAACAATCGCGTTTTATTTTTACTGTTCACCCTGCCTGTTCAATAAAAAGAAACAGAAAGAAAAACGATACGGGAGTTTTTTTTTCTAGTAAATGTATAGTTAAGTTACGTAATTGTATGAATAAATAAATTTAAGAAAAACGTTGTTGTGAAAAAATAAATATAGTAACAAGTGTTAACTACTCGTGGAAACGTTATTTGTTGCATGTTGGAACGCCCTAAAAATAAATTTGATGTTAACTAATGTTGGAGGTGTCTTCGTGTTTTTACTGTTCGTGCTAGAGCTTCCACAGGGTGGGAACCGCAAGCTGGATGATCATTGCAGCTGTACCCAGGTAAACAGTGGGTTTTCTAACGTTCTGTTCGCAGGAGATTAAACGGACTGTGTGTGACTGGTTGAAAAACGGAAAGGCTACCGTAGCGGAACCCAGACTGGCGAAGGTGTGACAGTACGATGTGGAAGAATATATAAAGCTCGGCATTTCGGTGTTTGATAAAAAGGATAAATTGCTGTGCGGAAATTGAATCCAAAGGGAAAACAAAAATACAAACTTGCAGTTGGATTGGTAACGTAGCCAATATATATATTTATATAATTTATTTAAAATAAGGGCTCAGAAGCTGCTCCCAGAGAGGAATTAAGAAATTGTGGTGTTGAAGATCAATTCTGCGGATTCTGTAATTAATGTTAAATGTCAAATTAATTATATTAATGGAATTAACTTATCGCTAAGTGTTACCACACCAATCGTGATCTAGATTCGACTGTAGAGGCTAAATAATTTTGGAGCCCTATGTGCTCCCCGATCCAAAAGCACATAATCATGTTAAACAAATTGGTTTGTGCAGATTAAGACTGCTTCGACAAAAATCAACAACGTAGAATATTCAACCCAAAGGGAATCTGATCTGGAATTTACAACTGACTGATACAAATACATACTATTAACAACATATAACAAAAAACACCCCAACAACGTATAATATAGCAACTGGCGCAGCCCAACACCCCAGCATTTTCATCCTCTAACAACATTTTGGGACAACTCATATTTTTATTCTGCAACAACTATATTTTGTGATCAACCTTTTGTTACATTCTACAACCGTAACCTTAATATCTTGTAACGAAACATTATTATTTTTTTTGTTAAAGGTGTAGCATCAAAATTAATTTCATTACAACCGACGGAATTCTTTCAGTGTAGCATCTGTGAAACTCTATCACACGTCTACCTTTTGCTAAACGCAAATTCCCATCATGCAATGGCATATGCTACGACTACAAATACATTTTTCATTTCCATAACTAAAATTGCAATTCTGCAATTTCCGCATTCCATCAAGTAACAACTAAAATTGCAATTCTGCAATTTCCACGTTGCATCCTAGCACATGCCTTCTGTTCACATCACCGTGAATCGGTTGACGCCTGGATCCGATGCCCGAGATTTCCCCATAGCCTTGGGGTAAGGCTGCAGCCAGGTGACAATATTGCAGCGTTGCGGTTCCCATCGTCATTGGCATGGCCTGCGACTGGGTTGGCATCTGATAGCTGCCTCAAGGTGAACGATGCGACCGTGGGAAATACAATGGAGTTGGGTTGGCGTTGGCACTATAAAAGGATTTGCACCAAAACTAAAGATTCAGATTGAACTGACCCATTGGCCCGTCTACTACAACTGCGGTAGTTAAATTTAAACTAAACTAAGTAAAACCGTAACATTAATATAATATAAATAAAACATAATATAATAATAAATAAAACCTTAACTTAAAAAACCAAATAGTCGGCCTTTTTATTTTGGACGAATCAGAGGGGTTAACATCCAGAAACCAACTACGGGCTAGAAGAGTCGGAAGCCACCTACGGACAGAAGAGCCGGAAGCCACCACTCACGAGCTTAGCAGCCGGAAGCACAAGTAAATGTTGTGTAGGAACATATAATATTTGTTCCCCTCTCGAACATATAACATAGCGAAGACAAGAGGAACGGTGGAGTTTTGTGAAAAGGTGACAACGTTATAACATAGTCAGGTCGACGTTTGTGGATATCATCGAAGACAAAATGAACGATGGAGTTTTATGAAAAGGCGACAGGGTGATTATAATTTCGGTTTTACCAAAATTGTAATTTTGTAGTTACTTCGCGACCAGAAATTCGAAGGCCCAGTTACTCTAATCACTATTATGTTGAATCATTTATAGGGAAATAAGTAGATACAGAAAAAGTGTGTAATATTAAAAAACAAGTTCATTAAAGGATTCCAAATAAAGTAGAGAAAATCAAAAGGCAAGCGGAAGGCAACAACAGCAACTGGAGCATCAACACCAAATCCACACGACAAAGGAAATAAACAGTGAGTGTTACGGATTCGCACTGGACACAACCAGCGAATTCGCAACTGAATGATACCCTGAATGCTAGCTGACATAATCGTATATTCTGGTTGTCAAGCAACAATAACCAAATTCTTCTGACAATTGACGCTTCTTCGTTAACCTTTCAAGCGACACGTTTGCATAAAATACTAATCACGTTATAATCGACATAATCAAGTCAATTATTAGGATAAGAAACACAACACGTTTTATTGAGGGATTCTGGAGGACGTTTATTGTCTGGATTGTTGCTGAGTTAATAGGTATTCTTTTCCGCTTATAACCAGTTTGCTTCTATAGGTGTTTCAGCACAACAATCGCTGCACAACAGGAGACACCACATTGAACGTGATAGAACTTTTCCCCTACGACATTCATTGGTCGGCGGACATTACAGAAATCTTCCCCGACGACATTCATCAGTCGGCGGATATTACAGCGTCCTGCTGCACCTCAACTCACAGGTAATCCTTTGTCCATCTTCAACGCACATATTAGCAGTTGATTCCAGCACACGGAATCCACGTAGCGCACGCCAGGAGACCACATTGTTTCAGCCGACATTCCTCGCGACACCTTGTGAATAGTGCGCGATATTCCCCGACGACATTCCTCGGTCGGTGGAAATCCAAGTACGTGTTGGCCGCTCGATTGCCAACACAAACATTTTGAGTTCCGTTCAACGCTTGTTGATCACACAGTGAGTAAATACGTTAACACAGTAAAGAACATTGAATTATACTAAGTAATATAAGGATAAATTAGCGTTTAAGTTAAAGTCAAATTAAACCTTCAGAATTATAAGTATCCAATTAATTAAAGGCTTATCCCGTGAAAATATTGAAATAAAATATATGTCCATTATAACTAGGCAAATATTAAAGCAACACAGAAAAAATAAAAGAGTTAATATAAAAAATAGCACCCCCTCCTTTGATTTAAGCCATTGGGAGTGTAGTGATCTTAAATCACTACTCCCATCCAATCCCCATTATCTCCTATAACCTTAACCATATCCCATAGTGAATCATTAAGCGACAGATTAAACCAAAAGTTAATTTGTCGCACATTGATCCAATTCCTAATTACCTCACCCGTACCCATAATCCAAATCATGTTTCCCCAATTGAATCATATGCACGACAAAATTAAACCAAAATCCATTTGTCGTACATTGATTCAATTCCTAATAATCCTAACATCATGAAATTCTTAACTCAAAATGCATTTCATGATTTCCCCTGCCAGAAATTTATTCAAATAAAATCCTATCAACTTCCCCGACTCCTATTATAATTGAAGCACACAAAATCTTGTTTGTGCTTCTTGGAATTTTTAAATAAAATTTTTAACAAATCTCTGTTGCCACAGAGTATAAAAGGGCGGAACACTTTGGATCCGGAGGCCAAACCGGCCACAATACATAAAACCTAAATAAAAATTAAAACAACAAAGAAAATAAATAAAATATAAAATAATTAAATAAATAAAGCTAGAAATGACTTTCAATCGTGGACTCACCAAAGCAGGTAAGAAATAATACAAACGTAAAAATATAACGTTACAGGAGTTTAACCCAACCGATAAATACAGTCCACAAACAGCGCCACATCACAGTAACTCAACAGTCACCGTTTTTAGACGAAAATAGGCTCATTAGACTAGTGGGACGCCTTCAATCGCTTGAGGACTTGGAAGAATTTAAGCACCCCATCATCCTTCCTCCTAATTCACACATAACGAATCTAATTGTTGATGATTGCCATCGAAATACTCTTCATGGAGGAGTCAATATCGTTTTGTTGAAAGTGACGGAGTGTGTTTGGATAGTAAAAGAGTGTGTTTGGATAGTAAAAGGACGTCAGCTGATAAAAAAGGTAATTGAAAGCTGTGCGCAATGCACAAAAAAAAAACGTGGGGCAAGGCAGCTTCACAACCATTTGGCCCCGTCCCAATAGAAAGGGTAACACTCCCAAGACCGTTTGGCAACATTGGAGTTGACTTTGCAGAGCCTATTCACTGTTTCGATAGGGCCAAAGAAGGAATGATTAAAACATACATGATGATCATAACTTGCACAGCTATTTGTGTTGTTCAGCTGGAGCTGGCAACAAATCTGTCTATGAACAATTGTTTGATGGCATTACGACGCCTTATGGCGCGAAGAGAGATACCGTCGGTCTACATGAAATGTCCAAAATTAATAAACAAATATTTAATGGTTCGATCACGTGTGTCATCAAACAAACAACAATTTAAAATAAAAAAAACCGTGATGAACATTAAAAACAAAGTGACGCACAGACCATGAACGAAGGCCAGGTCATAGGTAAAAATATAAGGAGGAGGTTGAATCCTCAACCGAATTTAACTGCCAAAAGGCACAAAGCAGATGCGAGCGAGGACAGTGAAATACGTAAATATGATGCAAATATGTATCACACTGATGCTCACTACTCTGGAACAGAAAACAAATACAAAGACCTGGCCGTTAAGGAGCCGGTGCCATGAGCAAATAATGATTTCTATATAGTAAGTTGTTGGTCATGAGGAAATGAGTTTGAAGATTTTTTTATGTTTTCTATAGTAAGTTGTTGTGTATTATTCCTTATCTTGTTTTCCATATTGTTCAAAAAATGTGTTCTCATCCGGTATCATGAGCTTGTATGATACATTTTTTGATATTACAGAGGAAATGAGTTTGAAGAATTCTGAGCTGAGCAGTACTCTTATCTTCTTCTCCATATTGTTAAAGGAATGTGTGGTCATCCGGTACCATGACCTTGTATGTTATATTTCTTGATATTATAGAGGAAATGATTTTGAAGAATTCTTGTTTTCTATAGTGAGTTGGTGCGCAGTACTCTTATCTTATTTTCCATATTGTTCAAAAAGAAAAAAGGGTGACATATTAGAAGGAGATTTCTTGTATAAAAGGTCTAGTGTTAAAACTAGAACGTATCAGTTAATTTTTTAAGCAGCAAGTCATCAGTTTAATTTTTTAAGCAGCAAGTCTCTATAATGATGAATCTTGAAGCATACCAGTCAACAGAGGACTCGGACATCATATACCTTGGGAGCAACCGCTTCCCAGATGATGCTGAGGATTTTATTGTAGACGACGAAGGAAGGCCAATTGCTGAGAAGAAGAAGAAAAGTCGGCTTCTAGTCACTGACGCGTTATTGCAAGAAGGTCTGAACAGTTTCGGTGTAGAGGAATCGGACACCGACGACGACGTCATATGTCTTGGGAGCAACCTTTCAAACAAATCGGCCAGCGACGACGATGACGGCTTGGACATCGTGGACCCTGAGGCATACCGGCCGTATGATTACTATTCTAGTGAAGAGGACGACGGGTTGGACGCGAACCCCTTTTTCAGGAGCTTTATAGAAAAACTATACCGGCCCACACCTTACACAATTCACCAACCAAGAACTGAGACCACAGATGATCATTTCATACATGTTACGTCAAAGAATTCTTCGACGACACCAAAAAACCTATCTATCGAAATGTGTAACTTAATTACACATTTCCTAGAAACATTAAAATATAAAAATTGCAATGTAATGTCTATTGCAACATATGATAGAAATAAAACCTATTAAGAAGTAATTAAAAAGTAATTAACAAGACTTCGTGGAATCACGAAATAGGCAATTAAGCAAATTGCAATACAATATCCATTACGTAGAAAGATAAGACGAAGGAAAAGATTTCGATGTAAAAATAAATTCAGTTTTAGAAGCGTCTCTCTGAAGAGCAGACGATTTTTTTGACTCCAATATAAATTATAATAAAAATATAAATTTTTATAAAATAAAATGTTTTTTTATTATTTCACTTAAGTGTAATTTAGAAAAAACGTAACTGGCGCAGTCGGTCAACTTATCATCCGAAGATGATAAATCGAAAAAAAATTATCTACGCGACATACAGTGAACTATTTCACTAAATAAATCGAAAAAATAATCTACGCGACATACAGTGAACTATTTTATTAAATAAATTAGTGACAAATACAAAAAAAAATTAGAAAGACAACCATTAACCTAAAATTTGTGAGTGAAAATTAAAAACTTTTTTATTTAAACAACAACGAAATAAAACACAATTATTCATCATCATCAATGCATCGTCATCATCAGCTGGAAGAATAAAAAAACACACAAAACTCTTATTAAGCGACTATTCACATCAAGGAAAGTCTAACATTCAGTATTTAGTGTTAGGCAAGACACACAATGAAAAATATAAAAACAGCGGACACATTTAAAATGTTTTATAATCATAAACGCCCAACATATGTAAAATCGAATCTATAAACGTAACAAAGTAAACGGTGAACAACGGAGCCTGAATAAAGTTATTAATGCGGATAAAAATAAAATAGAAACTACGATCAAACAAATATTTTTGTGCTAATGGAAAATTATAGACAGTGTTCAGCCGACAATTTTAAAAACACATATACGTTAATAAACAAAAAATGATGCATTTTAAATACATGCCCAATCATAAAAAGGACAACGAAATTATGATGTGTCTATAAAAAAAATATATATATAAAATCAATTGCATTAAAAAAAAAAAATGTGATTGAAAAATTGCATACGCTTATTAAAGAAAAATACGGTCAATTCACGTGGTAAAAAAAAAAGAAAGACAATTAAAGGTTGACAAACACCCCAACAACAACAACAACAAGGGTAAGAAGAACCCCACCTCATCTCTAATTGCAAGCCGTACAACACCAAGAACACCACTACAAAGGAGGAAGTAAAAGTGAGCAACACTTATTTTAAATATTAGATTAATATTCATAAATTCATACATTGTACATTTATATTTATAAATTCATACACTGTTTAGAAAATAAGTTAGTTTCATGTCTTTTGGTTTTAATTAGTGGTATTGAGAAAGAATACTTTTTACATTTTAAAAATATAGAAAATCTATTTACAAATCAAAAAAAAAAAAGTCAGACGAAATACCGGCAGTCAAATTAATAAGGGAAGCCGCGAAAATAAAAGAATTTCACGGGGATGGAAGATATGACTTGTCCTCCTTTATAAGGGACGTAGAGCTTATCCTGCCACTTTTTAATGAAAACCAAGCGTTGAAAAATTTCATTTATCAACGACATGTCCGCAATAAAATTCAAGGAGCCGCTCTCCATTGCATAAGGACATTATGACGCAATCCCACATGGGAAGGGATAAAAACAGAATTAATTAAAAACTTCGGAATTAGGGAAATATATCACAAATTGCACCATGAAGCAGTGACATGTAACAATTCATCCGTAAGCTCATACTATAGGGATCTCCGGAGAATATTAGACAAATTAAATGGTAAATAGGAATTCGATGAGAAAAAACCTAGCGAATTTTCACCAACGTCGAATGAATCCCTTATACTAAAAATATTTTTAAATGGAATTAACCCCAATTTATCAAGTATATATAATTTACAGTAGGAACATAGAAACACTTAGAGAAGCATATTATACTTTAGAAGAAACAGGAATGGTTAGACATTATAACAAACCAAATAATTACGAAAATAGAACAAATAGACCTAACAACCAAAATTTTAATAGAAATCAATACTCCAGACATAATGACTATAGAGAAAACCTACAAAGAGACAATAACGACCCAACACATTATTACAATAGAAATAATACATACCAATACAACAACACATACGAAAACAATTCTAGGCAAACTAGACAAAATAATCACAATACATACGGAAACAATTCCAACCAAATGAGACAACATAATAACAATAACTACAATACCAACAACACATACCATCACAATACAAACTGGAACCAAAGTTTTCCGAATAACTCTAATCAAACAAGACGAAATGAGGTAAACTATACAGGCAGAAATTACACCCAGGCAAGAAACAATTCGGTTGAACCAATGCAAGTGGACCATATCTACAACACAAATCAAAACTTGGACCATGAAAATTTTCAAGTGACCAGTTTAACAGGAACTTTACTAGTAATCGAATTGACAATAGGTAATGACAAATTAAAATGCCTAATAGACACAGGGTCAACAACCACTTTTCTAAACTCAGACAAACTGCCATATTTCAAAAGAATAAAATTAGAAAACACAATCCCCTGTAACACTCTTAACGGACAAATCTCAATAAACACTGAGATAATAACACCATTGCCAAACGAGTTCAATGAGAAGAGCTATATGCGTTGGAAATTAACTCCTTTTTATAATAAACCATTCGATGGACTTATAGGTCAAAACCTACTCAAACCTCTGCAAGCAATAATTAACTTAGAAGAGGAATACATAGAAATAAATAACACAAAAACGAAATTCATTAACTCTTGCCCACTCAAATACGAGGAAATACATACATTAGAAGAACCTAAACTAAAACTAGAAAAATTAGAACGCGAAGACATGAATAGGGAAGAAAAAAAGGAAGTACGAAAATTAATTAACAAAAATAGAGATCTCTTTTACCAAGAAGGACAAAAACTTTCACATACTCACGAGATCCAACATGAAATTATAACCTCTGTAGAAAAACCTATATACTCAAAAATATACAGATATCCCCAAATACATGAAACAGAAATAAATAGACAAATAAAAGAAATGTGAAAATGATCATTTCAACTTAACTTTCAAAAAACAAAAAAAAAAAAAAATATATATATATATCAGACTCGGTATCGCAGAATACAAGAAAGAGAAAATAATATTATTCACAAAAATCCCAAAAGACATAATAAGAACTAAATATTCATTTATAACAACTCTATCCAATGAAAATTATGAAGAACTTGAAAAAAATTTGTTTGTAATTTTTAACGATAAAGAAAAAGAATTTGTACAACATTTTGTAATGAAGACTAATTTGAATTAAATATATAAATATAATACCACACTATCATAGAAGAACTAACATTTAATAAAAAAAAACAATGTATTTGGTATAATTGGACAATTATAATTGTAATAATCATAAGCATTTTTACTACCTGTTCTTATTTTTTATATAATTGAATTAAAAACAAAACTCAGGAGAGTTTCGAATTAAAAGGGGGAGGTGTTACGTCAAAGAATCCTTGACGACACAAAAACCCATCAACCAAAATGTGTAACCTAATTACACATTTTGTCTAGACAGAAATATTATTAAGAACGAAACTCAAAAGGTTACTAACTACAAAAATTCAAAGAAGCGTAAAATATGGAATAACCAAATTAGAATGTAATGTATATCACAACATATGTTACCTAATTGCACATTTCATTCAGATGAACAAACTCAAAGATAATTAGCAAGAACTCGTGGAAACACGAAAATGAATATTACACTAATTGCAATATAATATCCATTGTGATAGAGATATTATATTGCAACGTAGAGAAACAAACCTAGATATAAGATTTTATGTTATAGTAAGTTTAGTTTTACAAAACGGCACTCTGAAGAGCAGACGTTTGTTAAATTCGAAATTGAATAAAATATAAATTTTATTTAAAAGTGTTTTCCTTCATTTCACTCAAGTGGAGTTTAAGAAAACATAATTGGCGCAGTCGGTTAACTTATCATCCGAAGATGATAAATCGAACATATAACTTACGCGATAAGTACGGTGAATTATTTTATTAAATAAATAAAAAACAAAAAAAAAACTAGCTGAAATTTAAAAGTGCTTCAAATCGAACGAAATTCACAACTTTCCCGGTTAACCATTAAAATAAAAAAAAAAGTGTACCGTGAGGAATTAAATCAACAATATTCAAAGTAAAAGACTTAAAGTTAAAATTAAAGGTGTCTTATTCTTATAAAGATAAAATAAAGAAGAAAACATAATTCGCGTGGTATTTAATCAAAAGAGAAACAATTATAGAAAATTATTAAATACAGTTTTGGTGTTTAATCAAAAGACAAAACAATTATTGAAAATTATTAAATAAACAGTAACATTTAACTAAATTATTAAGTAAAAGTGACCGAATTTTGGAAATAGTAACAGTTTATAGAAATTTAGTAAATAAAGTTTTGGTGTAAATAAAAAAAAAAAAAAAGAAAGACAATTAAAGGGTGACAAACACCCCAACAACAACAACAACAACTAGAAAGAATTCGTAAACAACAAGGGTAAGAAGAACCCCACCTCATCTCTAATTGCAAGCCGTACAACACCAAGAACACCACTACAAAGGAGGAAGTAAAAGTGAGCAAAACTTATTTTAAATGTTAGATTTATATTCATAAATTCCATGCATTGTACATTTATATTCATAAATTCATACACTGTTTAGAAAATAAGTTAGTTTCATGTCTTTTGGTTTTAATTAGTGGTATTGAGAAAGAATACTTTTTAATTTTTAAAAATATAGAAAATCTATTTACAAATCAAAAAAAAAAAGTCAGACGAAATACCGGCAGTCGAATTAATAAGGGAAGCCGCGAAAATAAAAGAATTTCACGGGGATGGAAGATATGACTTGTCCTCCTTTATAAGGGACGTAGAGCTTATCCTGCCACTCTTTAATGAAAACCAAGCGTTGAAAAATTTCATTTATCAACGACATGTCCGTAATAAAATTCAAGGAGCCGCTCTCCATTGCACATTAGGACCCAATCCCACGTGGGAAGGGATAAAAACAGAATTAATTAAGAACTTCGGAATTAGGGAAACATATCACAAATTGCACCATGAAGCAGTGACATGTAACAATTCATCCGTAAGCTCATACTATAGGGATCTTCGGAGAATATTAGACAAATTAAACGGTAAATACGAATTCGATGAGAAAAAACCTAGCGAATTTTCACCAACGTCGAATGAATCCCTTATACTAAAAATATTTTTAAATGGAATTAACCCCAATTTATCAAGTATAATTTACAGTAGGAACATAGAAACACTTAGAGAAGCATATTATACTTTAGAAGAAACAGGAATGCTTAGACATTATAACAAACCAAATAATTACGAAAATGGAACAAATAGACCTAACAACCAAAATTTTAATAGAAATCAATACTCCAGACATAATGACTATAGAGAAAACCTACAAAGAGACAATAACGACCCAACACATTATTACAATAGAAATAATACATACCAATACAACAACACATACGAAAACAATTCTAGGCAAACTAGACAAAATAATAACAATACATACGAAAACAATTCTAGACAAACTAGACAAAATAATCGCAATACATACGGAAACAATTCCAACCAAATGAGACAACATAATAACAATAACTACAATACCAACAACACATACCATCACAATACAAACTGGAACCAAACTCTTCCGAATAACTCTAATCAAACAAGACGAAATGAGGCAAACTATACAGGCAGAAATTACACCCAGGCAAGAAACAATTCGGTTGAACCAATGCAAGTGGACCATATCTACAACACAAATCAAAACTTGGACCATGAAAATTTTCAAGTGACCAGTTTAACAGGAACTTTACTAGTAATCGAATTGACAATAGGTAATGACAAATTAAAATGCCTAATAGACACAGGGTCAACAACCACTTTTCTAAACTCAAACTGCCATATTTCAAAAGAATAAAATTAGAAAACACAATCTCCTGTAACACTCTTAACGGACAAATCTCAATAAACACTGAGATAATAACACCATTGCCAAACGAGTTCAATGAGAAGAGCTATATGCGTTGGAAATTAACTCCCTTTTATAATAAACCATTCGATGGACTTATAGGTCAAAACCTACTCAAACCTCTGCAAGCAATAATTAACTTAGAAGAGGAATACATAGAAATAAATAACACAAAAACGAAATTCATTAACTCTTGCCCACTCAAATACGAGGAAATACATACATTAGAAGAACCTAAACTAAAACTAGAAAAATTAGAACGCGAAGACATGAATAGGGAAGAAAAAAAGGAAGTACGAAAATTAATTAACAAAAATAGAGATCTCTTTTACCAAGAAGGACAAAAACTTTCACATACTCACGAGATCCAACATGAAATTATAACCTCTGTAGAAAAACCTATATACTCAAAAATATACAGATATCCCCAAATACATGAAACAGAAATAAATAGACAAATAAAAGAAATGTGAAAATGATCATTTCAACTTAACTTTCAAAAAACAAAAAAAAAAAAAAATATATATATATATCAGACTCGGTATCGCAGAATACAAGAAAGAGAAAATAATATTATTCACAAAAATCCCAAAAGACATAATAAGAACTAAATATTCATTTATAACAACTCTATCCAATGAAAATTATGAAGAACTTGAAAAAAATTTGTTTGTAATTTTTAACGATAAAGAAAAAGAATTTGTACAACATTTTGTAATGAAGACTAATTTGAATTAAATATATAAATATAATACCACACTATCATAGAAGAACTAACATTTAATAAAAAAAAACAATGTATTTGGTATAATTGGACAATTATAATTGTAATAATCATAAGCATTTTTACTACCTGTTCTTATTTTTTATATAATTGAATTAAAAACAAAACTCAGGAGAGTTTCGAATTAAAAGGGGGAGGTGTTACGTCAAAGAATCCTTGACGACACAAAAACCCATCAACCAAAATGTGTAACCTAATTACACATTTTGTCTAGACAGAAATATTATTAAGAACGAAACTCAAAAGGTTACTAACTACAAAAATTCAAAGAAGCGTAAAATATGGAATAACCAAATTAGAATGTAATGTATATCACAACATATGTTACCTAATTGCACATTTCATTCAGATGAACAAACTCAAAGATAATTAGCAAGAACTCGTGGAAACACGAAAATGAATATTACACTAATTGCAATATAATATCCATTGTGATAGAGATATTATATTGCAACGTAGAGAAACAAACCTAGATATAAGATTTTATGTTATAGTAAGTTTAGTTTTACAAAACGGCACTCTGAAGAGCAGACGTTTGTTAAATTCGAAATTGAATAAAATATAAATTTTATTTAAAAGTGTTTTCCTTCATTTCACTCAAGTGGAGTTTAAGAAAACATAATTGGCGCAGTCGGTTAACTTATCATCCGAAGATGATAAATCGAACATATAACTTACGCGATAAGTACGGTGAATTATTTTATTAAATAAATAAAAAACAAAAAAAAAACTAGCTGAAATTTAAAAGTGCTTCAAATCGAACGAAATTCACAACTTTCCCGGTTAACCATTAAAATAAAAAAAAAAGTGTACCGTGAGGAATTAAATCAACAATATTCAAAGTAAAAGACTTAAAGTTAAAATTAAAGGTGTCTTATTCTTATAAAGATAAAATAAAGAAGAAAACATAATTCGCGTGGTTTTTAATCAAAAGAGAAACAATTATAGAAAATTATTAAATACAGTTTTGGTGTTTAATCAAAAGACAAAACAATTATTGAAAATTATTAAATAAACAGTAACATTTAACTAAATTATTAAGTAAAAGTGACCGAATTTTGGAAATAGTAACAGTTTATAGAAATTTAGTAAATAAAGTTTTGGTGTAAATAAAAAAAAAAAAAAAGAAAGACAATTAAAGGGTGACAAACACCCCAACAACAACAACAACAACTAGAAAGAATTCGTAAACAACAAGGGTAAGAAGAACCCCACCTCATCTCTAATTGCAAGCCGTACAACACCAAGAACACCACTACAAAGGAGGAAGTAAAAGTGAGCAAAACTTATTTTAAATGTTAGATTTATATTCATAAATTCCATGCATTGTACATTTATATTCATAAATTCATACACTGTTTAGAAAATAAGTTAGTTTCATGTCTTTTGGTTTTAATTAGTGGTATTGAGAAAGAATACTTTTTAATTTTTAAAAATATAGAAAATCTATTTACAAATCAAAAAAAAAAAGTCAGACGAAATACCGGCAGTCGAATTAATAAGGGAAGCCGCGAAAATAAAAGAATTTCACGGGGATGGAAGATATGACTTGTCCTCCTTTATAAGGGACGTAGAGCTTATCCTGCCACTCTTTAATGAAAACCAAGCGTTGAAAAATTTCATTTATCAACGACATGTCCGTAATAAAATTCAAGGAGCCGCTCTCCATTGCACATTAGGACCCAATCCCACGTGGGAAGGGATAAAAACAGAATTAATTAAGAACTTCGGAATTAGGGAAACATATCACAAATTGCACCATGAAGCAGTGACATGTAACAATTCATCCGTAAGCTCATACTATAGGGATCTTCGGAGAATATTAGACAAATTAAACGGTAAATACGAATTCGATGAGAAAAAACCTAGCGAATTTTCACCAACGTCGAATGAATCCCTTATACTAAAAATATTTTTAAATGGAATTAACCCCAATTTATCAAGTATAATTTACAGTAGGAACATAGAAACACTTAGAGAAGCATATTATACTTTAGAAGAAACAGGAATGCTTAGACATTATAACAAACCAAATAATTACGAAAATGGAACAAATAGACCTAACAACCAAAATTTTAATAGAAATCAATACTCCAGACATAATGACTATAGAGAAAACCTACAAAGAGACAATAACGACCCAACACATTATTACAATAGAAATAATACATACCAATACAACAACACATACGAAAACAATTCTAGGCAAACTAGACAAAATAATAACAATACATACGAAAACAATTCTAGACAAACTAGACAAAATAATCGCAATACATACGGAAACAATTCCAACCAAATGAGACAACATAATAACAATAACTACAATACCAACAACACATACCATCACAATACAAACTGGAACCAAACTCTTCCGAATAACTCTAATCAAACAAGACGAAATGAGGCAAACTATACAGGCAGAAATTACACCCAGGCAAGAAACAATTCGGTTGAACCAATGCAAGTGGACCATATCTACAACACAAATCAAAACTTGGACCATGAACATTTTCAAGTGACCAGTTTAACAGGAACTTTACTAGTAATCGAATTGACAATAGGTAATGACAAATTAAAATGCCTAATAGACACAGGGTCAACAACCACTTTTCTAAACTCAAACTGCCATATTTCAAAAGAATAAAATTAGAAAACACAATCTCCTGTAACACTCTTAACGGACAAATCTCAATAAACACTGAGATAATAACACCATTGCCAAACGAGTTCAATGAGAAGAGCTATATGCGTTGGAAATTAACTCCCTTTTATAATAAACCATTCGATGGACTTATAGGTCAAAACCTACTCAAACCTCTGCAAGCAATAATTAACTTAGAAGAGGAATACATAGAAATAAATAACACAAAAACGAAATTCATTAACTCTTGCCCACTCAAATACGAGGAAATACATACATTAGAAGAACCTAAACTAAAACTAGAAAAATTAGAACGCGAAGACATGAATAGGGAAGAAAAAAGGGAACTACGAAAATTAATTAGCAAAAATAGAGATCTCTTTTACCAAGAAGGACAAAAACTTTCACATACTCACAAGATCCAACATGAAATTATAACCTCTGTAGAAAAACCTATATACTCAAAAATAAACAGATATCCCCAAATACATGAAACAGAAATAAATAGACACATAAAAGAAATGCTGTCACAAGGTATTATCAAAGAAAGTAATTCACCATACAACTCACCATTATGGATTGTTCCGAAGAAAATTGAAATTCTGGTGAAAAGAAATGGAGAATAGTGATCGATTATAGAAAACTTAACGAAGTTTCTATATCAGACAAATATGCAATCCCTAACATAGAAACTATATTGGAAAAATTAGGGCGATCACAATACTTCACTACCTTGGACCTTGCCAAAGGATTTCATCAAGTATTAGTCAAAGAAGATGACAGAAAGAAAACCGCATTTTCAACGCCTCTTGGACATTATGAGTTTATACGAATGCCGTTTGGACTCAAAAATGCCCCTGCAACTTTCCAAAGACTAATAAATGCAGTTTTAAGAGAGCACATTAATCGAATTTGCGTAGTTTATCTGGACGATATTCTTATTTTTAGTACGACCTTAGAAGAACACACTGTAAATATAGAAAAAGTGTTCAATAAACTTAGAGAACATAATCTGAAGATTCAAATTGATAAGTGTAATTTCCTTAGTCGAACTACAGAATATTTAGGTCACACTCTGACAACAGAAGGTATTAAACCTAATATGAATAAAATTGAAAATATGCAGAAGCTTAAATTACCGGAAACCCAAAAACAAATAAAATCGTTCCTGGGAATGACGGGATACTATCGCAAGTTTATTAAAGACTATGCAAAGGTTGCCCACGGTATGATAAAGTATTTGAAGACAAATTCTAAAATTGATAAAAAAGACCCTCAATATACAGATTCATTTCAGAAGCTTAAAAGATTGCTCATGGAAGCACCAATTTTATAATATCCAGATTTCAACAAAAGATTTAAGTTAATAACGGACGCCAGCGATTTTGCTTTAGGCGAAGTCCTTGCACAGGACAACCACCCACTAAGCTTTGCAAGTAGAACTCTAAACGACCATGGGAAAAAATACTCCACAACGGAAAAAGAACTTCTTGGTGTCGTTTGGGCCGTTAACTACTTTCGCCCATATATTTATGGTAGAACTTTCGATCTACTCACGGATCATCAACCTCTCAAATGGCTCCAAAGTAAACATAAAGGGAAAGATATAAACCCTAGATTACAAAGATGGTTGCTTAAACTTGGAGAATACGACATAAATATAAATTACATTAACGGCACAGAAAACAAAGTTGCAGACTTTCTATCCAGAATAAATGCAAATACAGGAGAAATAAATGCCATAGAAGAACAACAAAATGATCACTTTCCAATCTTAGAAACTACAGATGACTATTTCATACATGAAATCGATGACGACGACGATAACGACGACCCTAACATATAATTATAAAATATTAAAATTAAAACAAAAAAAATTCCTAATTTAAAGAAAATAAAATGTGTTATTTTTTATTCACTTTCAACGTTTAATAAAATGGCTTCGTGCAGGTTTATGCAATCCCTCAACAACATTTCGCTTACTCATCGTACAAAATAATGAATAAAACAAGCAAAACTTGTTTTTCTTTTATAATTTTATTTTCTCTATTTTCACACAGATACAATTACAGATTTTATTTTATTAATCTTTCATACAGTAACATCAGTTTCTTAATTCTAATCATTTTATGTTCATTCATAAAGCAAGCGCAAGTGTCTGGTTTATTTTTGCAAAGATTCTCCTGAAAATGGCACGTGTTGCAGGATAAGTTCCTTAAAAATGAAATGTAATCCAGTATTTCATTGTAGTGTTCGGTTTTATTCAAACAGGGCGGAACCCTTCTGAAGGTCGATATTCGCAGACAAAATGTGTATAGATGAAAGCAAAGCAAGAGGACGCAACCCTTTTATATTCCGTCCCTTATCTATCAAGCTCGAAGCTGCTCGTATTTGTTGATGTTAATTTCGATGCTTTGAAATGATAACAACGCCCATCCGCTATCTTTTTCTTGGAACTCTTCCAATTTTGCCTTGATATTGGCAATTGCCGTGCTCAAATTTTCCCTTATGTCTTCCTCTTTCTCAATCGTGTACATTTTAGTTTGCATGCTTTTTATATCTATTTGCATTATCTCATCCCATTCTTTGGTGAATTTCGCAAACTTAGCAAAAAGCTCGATTCTAAATTTAAATGTGTTCAAAACTTCCAATTGATTTTGTAGTAACTCGTTAATCAATGGAATATTTTTTCAAATAGCATTTTGACATTTACCATACTCTCATCTTTGTTGGTAATGGCGAATGTTTTGATACGATTTTTGAACGCGGTTGCTATTAATGAGACGTTTTCATTAAGGGCTTGTTGGGCGTTTGCTTTGTGGGTATTTTTTCTATGATGTTGGACTCAAAGCTGTTCTTCAACATCCTCATCACAAAACAAGCATCTTTTATAGGTCTGCTGTTTTAATTTCTTTGCAGGTTGTTGTTGTTGGCGTTCGTCCAACACTTGCCTCAGTCTTTTTCTGATATTATTATTGTTAATATTGTAAATGTTGCTGGTGTTGGCCTCGTTAGCAGACATCTTTTCTCTAAAAAAGTAATGAACAATTTACTGTTAATTTTATCGCTTTGTTACGCTTTCAGAAAAAAACAGCTGTCTCGATGATTAAAATCCCCCGAATATAACACATAACATTTGAACAAATAAATTAAACATCCTAAAAATGTCAACATGGAATTATATATACCGAAATTCGTTCATTAATACGCATACACACATCTCATTCATTCACAAATAGACTCTCTTTCTCTCTTGACGCCGATACATACACATAATTATAAACTTTAATCTTGAACGCTGATCATCGAACTCTAAGACTTAATTCACATACTGAGATAAGAAAGAATTCCAAACCACTACGCCAAACGACGATGAATCACTTCCATACAAATCCTCGAACAACTGTGTCACACAATTAACCTACCCCAAACTTTAACCTTGAACGCTGATCACCCAAACCTAAGACTTAATTCATCACTTCCATACAAATCCATGAACAACTACTGATAACAACACCGCCACTACAACCGAAGATGTGTGCAACTGATAACAGCACAACAGGTGAAATTCAGATATTTGCCCATCAATACACACATACATACACACATAATTAATATAACAAGTTCCAAAAAAAAAAAATTCCCATATAATAATCAGCTCAATGTAGTCATAATAATATATTCGCTATTAACAAAATTGTACCGCCAAAAAGTCTACACATACTAATATATCCATATAAAAACTGACTGTGCTTTTCAAAAATAACCCATATGATTATAAGCAAACAACGAACTTTCAAAAGATCTCAAAACTTTGAACAATAAAACATAACATCATTATAACAATAAACTACATACAACAACAACAACCTAATATAACCACACTAGATAATAATAAAAAACATTCGAACAACGTACCAATAATTACAGATTAGAAAATAACGCTGATCATCCAAACCTAAGACTTAATTCACATGCTGAGATAAGAAAGAATCCCAAAAACCACGACGTCAAACGACTATGAATCACTTCCATACAATTAACCTATCCCCAAACTTTAACCTTGAACGCTGTGATCATCCAAACCTAAGACTTAATTCACATACTGAGATAAGAAAGAATCTCAAACGACTATGAATCACCTCCATACAAATCCACGAACAACCAAATTCCCATATATTACTCAACTCAATGATTAATAATATATTCGCTATTAATGTGTTTTTCAAAAAATAAAAAAATAAACCATATGATTGTAAGCAAACAATGAACTTTCAAGAAACTAACAACCAAAATTGTAACTGTCAAGTGGTATATTCATAAAAAAACGCCTTCAGCAACCAAGACAAAAGTCAAAAGCAGATAGAATTGTGGGGCTTTTCAGGGCCCGAAGAGCCATGCATCACTCGATCCCCACTATTCCAGGCGAAGCGACTTACCTCAAAGTCGAACCTTCAGCAAGGTTGCGTGGCCTTATGCCATGGAAACAAAATCAACAAGGAGTTCATTGATTACTCGTTGTTGTTGTTTGTCCATGGCACCCCTAGCATGCGGCTATCAGGTCCCATCGGTTTGCCACCGCCGACAAGGTTTCGGCTGATGCAAACCAAACATTTCCCTAATTACCAGCAATAGCTGGTTTCCTATTATCGGTCTCCACCGATCAGGGACCGCAAACAAGCAACGAATTGGATGCAGCCAGCAAGTGTTTACTTTTAACATCTGGCAATGGCTGCACCCTATATTCTTTGCAATATCTAAACATTGCATTTGCACCACAGATTGTTATGGTATATACAATTCCCTATTAACGGCCGCCAACCGTCGGCGGACCTAAGGAAATTCACACCCATCAGCCTAAATGTTGATTTATGGCCTCTCCTAGGATGACCAGATCTTCGGCTCGTGTTGTTTTTACCCCAGATGTTCCTTGCTGCCGGCAAGTATAGCACAATCAATTGTGTACACAGCCGCAGGCCATGCATTGTTTGCATTCGTGGAAGATGCAGTTGCGATGCTGGCATCCATCCTCGGTCACCGGACGATCGTATGCGAGGCATACACACACATGCGAAATGTATGCCTATTCCCCGGTCCAATCACGATTAACTACCTCGAGTTAATCGTGCAGCTCCTCCCCTTTTGCGGTTTTCTTTGCGGTGTCCCTTTTCTTTCGTCGGCAGTAAATGTTCAGTCAGATTTTATCCACAGTCGGGTGCGAACTATGTTTCCTTGAGTGCGAGAAAGAAAGCGTCGTGAAGTGTAATAAGAAAGTCATGTTTAATATAAAAGTTATACGAATCACCAGTTGATGTTAAATATAAACGTTAAAAAATCACCAGTTCATGTTAAATATAATCGTTAAACAATCACCAGTTCATGTTAAATATAAAAGTTAAACAATCACCACTTCATGTTAAATATAAACGTTAAACAATCAGCAGTTCATGTTAAATATAAAAGTTAAACAATCACCACTTCATGTTAAATATAAACGTTAAACAATCAGCAGTTCATGTTAAATATAAAAGTAAACCCGGTGTGCGATCTTCTATCGATGCCGTTTAACTTATGTTTCCTTGAGTGCGAGTAAGAAAACGTCGTGAAGTGTAATAAGAAAGTTATGTTAAATTTATCCCGGTGTCCGATCTTCTATCGACGCCGTTTAACTCCACCAAATTAGCTTTTATTAAGAATAACCATTTGGACAAATAAAAAAACAATTCAACCAGTTTACCGATGTTTTGTTTTACCGAGTTCGTGGAAGAGTAGATGGAACCTCAGTTAATCAGTGTTGGGAGGTTCTTACCATCAGTTTAAAATTTTCATATTTGGAAGAATCGACACCGGCTGGCAGAGTACAGACTAAAGTTGGAAAATTAGTAAAACCAGTGCCCGTGTCTTGGCACCAGACTAATACACCACAGAATCAGCAAAAAATTCCCATATATTAAGAATCAGCTTAGATTTACTGCCAAGTGGTATATTCATAAAAAAAGCCCCAGCAAAAACACACACCCCAAAAATTCCCCTATGTTACTCAGCTCAATGATTAAATAATAATATATTCGTTATTAATGTGCTTTTCAAAAATAACCCATATGATTATAAGAAAAAACAATGAACTTTCAAGAAACTAACAACTTGCAAAAACATCCCATTTCTTATTTTAAAAAAAGCATCAACTAAAACATCCACCAAAACACATGCAAAAACATCCCATTTCTGATTTAAAAGCAAAGAATCCCAAACGACGATGAATCACTTCCATACAAATCCACGAACAACTAACTGATAACAGCCCAACAACCATACAAATCCACGAACAACAAAATTCCCATATATTACTCAACTCAATGACACAAACATACACCCAATTCAAAAAATACCAACTACCATACACAACGACCATACAAATCCACGAACAACAAAATTCCCATACATTAATCAGCTCAATGACTGTTATAACCGAAACAACAACAACACCCACGCGCACCCATTTAAAAGCTCCAGCAAAAGAACAAAGTGGATCTATTTTTGTGTGTCGTGCCATTTTCCATACATTCCAAGCTTCAGCAAAAACATCCCACCACCAGCAAAAAAAAAACACACCCAATTCAACAAAAAATACCAACTGCCCATGTCACACAATTAACCTACCCCAAACTTTAACCTTGAACGCTAGTCACCCAAACCTAATACATAATTCACTTACTGAGATAACAAATCCACGAACCACTAAAGATTTTCTCAACTGATAACAACACAAAAAACCAAACAACCATGAATCACACCCGAACAAAATTAAAACAACTGATAACAACACTACTACTATATTTTTGTCACACAATTAACCTACCCCAAACTTTAACCTTGAACGCTAATCACCCAAACCTAATACATAATTCACTTACTGAGATAACAAATCCACGAACCACTAAAGATTTGCTCAACTGATAACAACACAACAAGCCAAACAACCATGAATCACACCCGAACAAAATGAAAACAACTGATAACAACACTACTACTACTACTACTCAAACGACAACGACGACGACGGCGATGATGAGTCATCGTGTCTATAAATAGAAAAAAGTGGTCCTGAACCATCCAAACCATACTACTCCGAGCTTATCAAAAAAATAGATGAGCTGTGCAGAGAAGTAAAACCAGCTCTGGTAATAAGGAATATGCGGCGTTTACAATTATGTGAACAAAAACAACCACAACGACAACAGCAACAGCAGGAAAAGCGGCAACAAAAACGACCAATCAATAGGATGGAGAAAGTACCTCCCATCATTGTGAGCCATATGGAAACTAAGGACGTAATAAAACTCGGTAAGGTAACATGCAAAAACTTTAGAACCGAACGCATCAATTATGCGAACATTAGTATTATGTGTAGTGATCTAGAGGACTATCATAAAATTAAATCTGCTTTGGGAAGGGCGACTAGTGAGTGCGTGGCGGTTCTATTGAACGCCACTTCTTACCTTTCCCATCTACGGGTAGGAAAGTGCATCCTAAAGCACTTGTATACTATAGAAACAAGTATTATGGCGGTTCCATTCGAACGCCATTGCTTGCCTTGCAATTTAGCAGGCCCAACCGTCCGCTGCAACCACCTGCAGGCGTTCTTCCTTTACAGGTCCCCCCCCCCCCCCCCCCCCCCTTCTTAATATGCATTCGATGCATCTGCGAGACTTACCTGAGAGAGAAATCTATTCAAGCACTTACGACATTATCGCAAGGCACTGTGGGGGGTTTCTCTATTCTACATGAGAAACAACCCACAATTCCAACCAACATTTCCACCTAAATTCGACCGCTTTCAGCGCGTCGTACTTACCAATTTCCTTTATATGTATTCCCCTGTAAAACATTTCAAACGGACGTATAGCTTAACTCATCATCCCTTGCAGATAATGCATAATTGAGTTTAGCTACATAAATGTCATACGGCAACTCCATTCTTGCTAACCATGAGTTTCCCATCGGAAATCTCATAATGTCGGTTAGCAACAACAAGTCTAAAAGAACGACGCTGTTGCAACATAGCAAAATAGCTGGGGTAATTTCAGCGTCATAGAGTCTGGTTCTCACGCGAATTATTTCCCAAACATCAGCGGCGTCCTATCGACTTTCCCTCAGATCACCCATTCGCTTGGGATCAACGATCTCTCTTTGCAGGGGAGTAACATCCGCTAGGGTTCTCTCTCATTCGTATTTCTTTCCACGGTTCAATGCGCTTTAACTACACCATAGCCGTACCACTGGGTCAGTAGGTCGTGTCAGTAGCTGCATCTGATACCAACACACACAACCAAAGCTACCCCGAGATCACAGCATATCATGTTTTCTGTTCTCTCATTCTTCATGTCCGTCAATTACCCTATTAACAAAAGTTACTCATACTTTGACGGGCGTGAGGTTGAGAGAGCAGAGGCGTGGTCTCTTTTGGTTGTCCTGTGCATAGAAAGAAATATGAATTTCAACCCCAATTCACCCTAGTCGCTAACCATCACCCAAACGGAGCACACGTCTCCCAGTCACATCTCAACCACAGCAGTGTATACACGCTACGTCGCTTGATAAGTCGTTTTCCCTCCACCAAACGGTGCAGATAGAGTCGAGTTTTACACTGCACGGAGTGAGCATAAAAGATCGAATAACGTCGAGCGCAGTCATGTGTGTTTTATTCTTTTTTAACTCCGGAAAGTTTCGGTTTATTTTTCCACGGAAACTTATCCACAAATAAGTGATATAAACAATTGTAATAAAAAAAAGTGATCCTGAGGAATCAGTATATATTTTAAGGATCGACAGCAGTGTATATAATTCTACCACAAAAAAAAAACTAAGTGAAATTGAAATAAAAAAGAACTCCTAAACCAAAAAGAACCACCAGTGCATTTTAAGTTTTATTTTCTCGTGGACTTCCGGAGGAGCATTTTCGTACAACAACATCGTTGGGGAGTTAGTGAATACATGCCATACGTTGGCATACATACTTTTTACCCCCACAGCACCATCATTATTCCCAATTGGCAAAATTAATATTCGTGCATAGTGCGCAACATACACAAGAAACACGAAGTGTTTTTTCAAGTGAATCGTGCTTACATTCTTTAATTGTTAAATTCTTTATTTTAAACTATAATAAACTACTCTTGAGAACAATAATATTGTGTAAAAGCCTTTGTTTGTTAATCTGGGATAATATAAACAAATTAATAAAAGGCGACTCGTACCCGAGTAAAACCACTTCACCTGTGATCTTATTTGGTAGCTGTGTTCGCTTGGTGTTCGTGATCAAATTGCAACCAACATTGTCACAATGCGTCGGTTTATATCTTCAATCGCGTTTCGAATTCCGTGGAGGCAAGCCGGGCCTCCACGTTAAATAAACCAAACAATAAAGAGTCTAGTTCAGTTGTTCGAGGAAATCGGTCGGCATTGAAAAGCTAAAGCGGTTATATGTTGTGATATATTGGCGTGTAATCGGTGCGCAGCATTAAGTTTAAATCCTTGACCTTTTTGGTCACTTCTTTTAATCATGCAACTAAGTGCATTTATACCGTGTTAAGTAACGCACTGTACATAATTAGTTAAGTGACATTTGTATTCGTTAATTATGCAACTAAGTTCATTTATACCGTGTTAAGTAACGCACTGTACATAATTAATTAAGTGACATTAGTATGCATTTTTAATCATTCAAATAATTGCATTTATACAGTGCTTTGAATTGTGTTTTGTTTTGTTTTCTTTTGTAATTCTATGGAGTCTTCAAATTTAGTTAAGAGAGCAATAAAGAAATCTTTTAAGTTAGAATAACGACTTTCACTCCCTTTTGTTGGTAAACTGTAAGTGGCATAGTTGTGCAGTTCACGGACGGTGAACTAGAACCAAGGAACACGTGGACAACGAGGTAGGGGAAAGTTTCGTGAAGCAAGCGAAAACCGTTAAACGAAACCCCCACACAGTCACTTGTCATTTCTCATTGCGGTCGGTCACGCCGCCGCCCGAAGTAAAATTTAATTACGTCGCATTACAACTGCCGTCTTTATACGTATTCAAAGATTATTCCGGTGTAATTATAATACGTGTTGTTTTATAAAACAAGTTACCTTGTTGCTTAAAAGTTTGGTGGTGACATGATGTATTGCAATGTACGCGCTGTCAACGCTTCGACCATGTGACATCGGATTGCAATATGTAATTTAGATGTGTAAAGTGACTAAACGAACACATTATTGGAGAATGCTCGTTGGACAAAGAACGACAACCGGATAAGAATAAATTATCCTTCGTCCTCTGCACGAATACAGGCCATCCTGCTAACTTTAGAGTTTGTCCTAAATACCAACAACTAAAAGTAAAGTTGAAAGCTGGAGAAAAGCAAGGTGAAGAAGAGCGAATGAAAACTCCTTCTTACAACAATTGTGTGGCACCTAGTGTGTCATACGCCCAAATGGCAAGTGGTGTAAAGAATGCATCAATCAGGGAACAACCTTGAAATATAATTAAAACACCTGAACCGGAGGCACAAACAAACATAACAGCAATTTTACTGTCCATAAAAGGACAGCTTGGTGCATTTGAGAAAAAAATTGAAAATAATTGAAAAATAAATAAATAAACGGTGTTGCGTATTCGCACTGAATGCAACCAGCGAATTCACGACTCAATGCTACCCGTAGCAACAACATAACAAATGTCAGCAGTCAGCTGACATATTAAAATAAATTCTGTTGGTTGTCAAACAACAACCAATAACTTCTTCTTCGTTCGGCTTTCTGGCAGCAGCATATCATCAGGTGCATCATTCTGCAGCAGAACCAACGTACAAACAACATTGGTGCATCATCTTCAATCAAGTGTTTCAGAACACAATGCTTCCCCGACGACATTCCTGGGTCGGCGGAAGCTCAAAGATCTCGACCGACGACATTCATCGGTCGGCAGAGATCATACACACATTCAAGTGCATAATCACCTCTCTCTTTAAACCGGTTACTTTGCTTTTCAGTTCTCTTTTGTTTTCTCAATTCCTTAAATTACATATTCTTGTTCCATCGCCGTCATAGCCCCATCCCAACGGGCTAAGATGTATGGGAACAGATTTAAGAGGTTATCTCCGGATACACCCCTTCACTCTCCACCTATCAACTCTAACCCCACTAAACGATCAAAACAAATAATTAATCAAGAATCCCAAATTTATTTTGATCTCTTCTAAAGATAAAATGAAGCCCCTTACAAGTGTGAGTGTTTTTGTGTTAAAGAAAGATTCTATTATTACTCAGCTTCGGGATGAAATTATTCTTATTCTCGTAAAGAACAAAACAATAGCGGATAAATTCATAGCGGTTTCTAACCTAGCAAATCAATGCCCAGTGACAGTGAATTATCATGATCGCCGTAACTCGTGTAAGGGCATTGTGTACGCACCTTTTCTCATTAATATTTCGGAAACTGAAATTGTTTCTGAAATGGTCACGCAAGGTGTGTGGCGATTCTACGAGCCACACAACCCACTATAGGTTGAGATATCGTCGTTCCACCAAAGGAACATACTGACCTATATCCATTACACGTGCCCACAGTGTAATGGATATAGATGAAAAATCAATCGAACTTAACGCTCAAAATTCCCTAATATTGAGTTCAATACATGCATCCAATGCATCCATTCGATTCATGCATTAAATGCATTAAATGCATTTTTCGGAAAACAAACAGAATAATCTCCTTATGTAGCTAATAGCAATTAGCACCATAAATTCCTCGCAAGATCCCAAGCCGACAAGCGCACGTACGCAAACAAAGGCCCTAGCGATTCGCCCGCCGACCAACAATTCTTGCGATCATAAACATCGTAAACGCCTATCCCACGCTAGCTGTTTATGATTAAGAAATGCGATCTACAAACCAAATCCCACGGTTCCTTTATTACTCACCTGAAGCACACAAAAACTCTGTTGTCGTAAGCCAGATGGGTAACGTAAACAAAACCCATGATAGGAACAAGAAAGAAGTGGCGGCACGCTTGATCCTTCGAAACAAGATTCCGATAAGAAGTTGGAATCGAAAACCAAAATGGAAATTTCCTCTTGAAGATAACAGACATAGGATGGATAGGAAAATTTAGATAGGGCAGTCATGTTAGGGACAATTAATTCGAACTGATAGTCGAACAGAGAGAAGCCCACCGAGGAGGTCGTAGAGTACAGTTAGAGAACCCCGACGCGGAGGTATCCACACAGCGCATTAAATCAAGAAAAGAAACCGACCGACCCGAAGTCTCTTCACTTATAAAATACGCGAGTTTACCGGATGCATTCGCGGAACTGCCACCTAAGGCAACCATCATAAACATTTTGTGTAACGATTAACTACCTTGCGCTCCGGAACAATTAAGTGTGATATTAGTTAACTCAATTTTCTGACAGCCGTTAATAATAAACAATAAACCCATGTACGCACACTAGTGGCCCTAGTATCGCTACGGGTGATCAAATGTGTAAATCCGTGAATCCCTGTATTAATCAAACTGGACTTAATAAACAATTCAAAATAAAAATTAAAAGTTAAAACTATTCTCTCCGTGTTTTATTTGTGCTGTTTCCGCTCAGTGTGTTCTTCCTTATATGCGAACAGTGTTCGGCGGAACACTTACGACCTAATAGACAACATCCGCCAAAGTGTCACGGAAGTGTACAAGTTTACAAAGAAAATTGATAACAAAACAACTCCTACTGGACTTATGCTGTTCACCTTTGATCTTTACCAACCACCAACTACTGTTGAAATCGGTTTTTAAAAAGAAATGGTTAAGGAATACATCCCGAACCCAATGCGCTGTCGCAACTGCCAAATACTTGGTCACACGATTAAAAGATGTTCCAAAGAAGCAGCTTGTGGAACTTGTAGTCTCCCACTTCATGATAATGCACCCGAAACTTGTACACGTGTGATGTGTGCAAACTGCCCCCCAACTGTCGAACCTCACCCATCCTCATCCGTTAAATGCCCCGAATATATAAAAAATAAAGAAATTCTGACAATCAAAACAAGAAATAAATGCAGCTTGTCTGAAGCTAGACGTCTATACAACCTTTCCACACCTCACTCCAGCTTCAATACCGTATCTTACACTGAAATAGCAAAGACAGGTAACAATATTTCCTTCTATTATGCTGCTCTCAGTGAAAAGACTAAAATAAACTTAAATCCACCAACAACAGTAAAAAATAACCAAATAACCAAACAGCACCCAAAACAAAAAAAAAAAAAAAAAAAAAAAAATTCACAGTCTAACAAACCAGCTCCCTTTCGGTTATCCAACATATCAAATTTAAAAGCACAAGACAACTATTCTGCTGATAAGCAAATCTCAAACACTCTGCATTTCAAAGCATATGATACGGATTTAACTCAATCAACTCCCAAAAAAGATATACAAAACAAACAAATCGTTCAATCATCCTCTTCAATAATACACACAAAAAAAAACAAACTTGAAAATATGCACGCCTCAGATCCTGAAATAGATCTGTGGCGGTGCCGCCAAACCCCACGGTACAGTTACCTAAAAACCCCCATTACCTCATCCCAAGACGCATAAGATTTCGCCAATGCAATCGCATTAGCCACCTGAAAATGCTTCACGCATTAAAGAGATCAAATCTATGATCTTTAAGTCCCTGTAAAGAAAACTTACCTTTCATGCATTCTCTTTGCATACCAATCCTCTGTAAGATTTCTTTATTGGCTTATCAGGAATTCCAAACCAATTTCGGCATCTACGTTGCCAGACAAATTCCCCAAGACGAATTCCTGTAAACAAATGATTTGAATTACATACTTTGTAACCTTCACCAGGGATCATAAATATTGCGCCGTCTATTTTCCAACTTCGCCATGTGTACGATGAATTTCTTTATGTACAGATTGGCCGGCGACCTTTTTCTCCCAGCAATAAAATTCTCTGACTCGCACAATGTGCAAACCAAAGCAAATACGCTTTCCGCGTCTCTTGGCATCAATTGAATTCAAAGTATAACCAATGCAAATATAGAATCCGTTTCCCACAAACGAATTTCCCCGCATATACGAATGCAAGCAGGGGATTTGTTTCGTCCACCAACCAATTAGCACATTTCCACATCGCATCGTCGTCTCTTTGTTTAGCCGCACATGTTCCAAAAAAATCCCATTAGCATCCGACGATTTCGGTTTTATTTGCTTTACCGAAATCGTATCCCAGGAATGCACTTTATGCCTTTCTTTGTTCTAGGCACACACACCACTGCACTAAAAGAGTACATCTTTGTGGCGACTACACCCTTTCCTTAACCCTAACCCAGGATGGAATTCATGTCAGAGTTCTATCCTCGGGGAGTCCATTTCTGTTACGGCCACAACCACCCATCCCATAATACTTACCCCTTCGGAGCCAATCTCCACCACTAATTGCGATAAACGACAATAACATCCACTTAAAGGATGAGACACTCCCCAAGCCATAGCATTACCGCATGCATCAAATGGTCCCACAATAATGCAATACCAATTTGCTCACAAATGTGCGGACCAGATGTCTTTCTCCAAATAAAATCATTGAGAATCATAAAATGCGCGCCAGCAATTTTAAGATCATCTAGAAATATGGTTACCCAAAACTATTAACACAATCAGCGTCGTTTTCCGTTTTAACCAAACCAAGTTAAAACAAACAACTCGCGCCATAAAACGAACTACATGTACGTTTATCCCCGACCCACACAAAGGATCGTAAATGGGCTTCGGCAAGATCCTTTGTTGATTGTTCTTTTGTGTTTCCTCTTTCGATCCCAAATTTGGGAAAAACAAAGAAAGGAAAATCCTTTATCTGCAGGGTAAGAAAAGTTTTCGTCCGATGAAAAAACGAAAATTGATGGAGGGGGTAAAATATCTTGAAGTGAGTTGGTTGGTGTCGAATGTTTTTGAAAATAGTGGTAATAACGTTTAAAATAGTGTTGGCTAGTAACAAGGCCAGTAATAATAACGTTTAAAATAATGTTGGCTAGTAATTAAGATAGAAAAAATAAAGTACCGTAGAGAAAAATATGTTTGATTTTAAAGGGATTCCAACGTATGTGTGGTGTTTAAAGTGAGTGACAAAAAGTCCATTACATTTCCAACTGCTGACCACCACGGTCATGCCGACTTCCGCTCTCCGCCGGCAGGGGAAACGCGTAATTATATACCCGGAGTCGCGAATTTAACACGAATTTAGTTTGAATCGTGTGAGTCGTCTGCACCATAATAGTTCAAGTGGAAGTTAATAATGTGTACCTGTGGCGATTCCGCCAGATCCCACGGCTCGCCTTCCTGAAAAAACCCCCATAACCATAACCCGGGTCTGCACCAGCTTTCGGTAATGCAATTCGCATTAGCATCTTAGATGCTTCACGCATCAAACAGACCCAATTATTATAACCCTAAAATCCCTATAAAGAAAACTTACCTTCATGCATCCCTTCGCATACAATTTTTCATAAGATTTCTTTGTTTTCCTATTTGGTATTCTGAACCAATTCGGCACCAGACAAATTCCAGTAAACAAAATAATTCGGATTGCATTCAATGTAACCGTCATAAAAGGGACCATAAATATCGCGCCGTCTACTTTCCCAGCCGCGTCATATACCATACATACACATTGCCTGGCAACCTTTTTTGTTTGTCTTACCAACAAACAACCCAAGCAGCTGCATATAATTAGCGCAATAGACGCTGAAACCAAATTCTCCAGCATTTCCTAATGCAAATATGAACCCGGTTTCTATTGCAGCCAGAGATGCCATAAACATCCAATTTGCTTTTAGCACCTTTTTCTCCTAACGTCGAAAATAGCGACGAGGCATCGTATAAACATGACCCTCATTAAAGAGCGAACCATTTGGTCGCCTTTTCTTTTGTCCTTGCTGTTCCACTGCACGTGTGAATAGCATTGATCTCAACGATCCCACACATACCACCATGACCTGTATTACAAGATCTGGTTTCCTATACCAGCAAGAGAGACTTTACGTTTCCCTGGTGGTAGGTAAAAAACGATATCCTTATTGGAGAGGATATCGTTGGAGTCTTATTCCATCCTCCGACCACGCTGGTCGCACGGTGAAACTCCCGCTCTCCGCGCCACCAGCGGAGAAGCGTAAACAGTAACACGCGAATATATACCCGGAGTCGTGTTGTGTTTGCGGGTGTCCAGTTTGCATTGTTGTTAATAAATAGAAAAACAAAAGTAATATAAGTGCTTCGTTACGAATAAAGAACATTCAACGAAACAACAACACGTGTGTTTTTATTTTCCTCTTTCGAAGAACTTTGTGCGGTTTTTCTTTCTTTTGAGAACTATCGGTGGGTGTTGGCTGAATCCGCGCCCGTGCTTGGTGCATAGCCCAACACTAACCACATACCTGCTTACCTTAACTGGTTTCCCTTGTTGCGTGCATAAGTAAATTCAGTCAATCAATGTTCGTGCCGTGTTTGTTTAAAGTAACTTAAATAATCTTACCTACAAAGAACATATACACAATAACCACAACACTTGATTTTTAAATAGTTTAAATAAATAAAAGAACGTTCATACAGACATACAGTGTATTTATTTCTCCGTTTTGTGTCCACTCCACATTCCGCATTGGATCAACTGCCGCACTACTTCCCCGGGAAAAGCAATAAACATTATGTCTGCTTCATTTCTTTTGTGTTGTGAGCAGTGTCCGCGTGAACAATATATGATGGAGGAAGAAGAGAATCAGCGCCGTACGCCGGCGCAACATGCTTCTTCTCCACATTGGTGACCTCAGGTTGAACACCGCAACCTTCGACCATCCGCGGATCTAATATCGCGAAGCGTTGTTTGAAAAATTATATACAACCAGTGAGCGATTGTGGCGGCAATCGCTAAAAGAATATTAAGCAGTGTCAGTTTAATTAAAGAGTTGTGGCGGTTCTTTCGAACGCCACCTATCACCTTCCCATTCCCCCATTTAAAAACTCCCACCTGGCCATGTGAAAGCTTAAGGAGCATAACTTACCTGCGCATAACGACCAACCTACCCTGAAATGCTTAACCGCGCTGAGGTAAAACGCCATCAGCAAAACAAGTGTGTGTATGGGAAGGGCAAACTGGTCGCACATCCGACAACCAACATAACATCGGGTCCGATCAACGAGATGTCTCCTAAGAAGACGGCTATAATGCCACAGGAGATATTTCGTACTTTTGGTTCCTTTTTGCATGCCCACATCGGTTGGTCACATGAACGGCAAATTCATCGTGGCTTGCGACGGCCAACCCAAGCGTTCGGGTCCTGCAAGCGGAAAGTTTCCAGCAAAAACCGATGCTGGAAGTTGCCGCCAATGTGTACATGATCAGTAAAATTGCTATAGGCAGTCGCTGATCATACGACCACCAATATGTGTTTTGACGGTGTGTGCTGCACCGGGTGCAGACATGCCAACCCATGTCCCCCGTGTGGATTCGCCTAATCCACAGTTAGTTTGGCCAGCACACACGGCATGAGCAAAAAGGTATCACCATGTGTGTGTTCGCACACATCTCCTGCGACCGATGGGGGAATCATCCCTTATTGGTGTGGAAGCGATAGAATTTTGTATTCTGTCGTTTCCAAGCACCTGAGAGAAAAATGATATTGCCTTATATGGTCATCGGGGTATTAAAGGAATGTTTCTGGTTCGGTTGCTTCGGTGGCGGTCTACGGTGAACAGCCGGCGGTTAGGAACAGACGGAGCTTCGTGATTCGAATAGTAACAAAGCGCACGAACGTCGTGATTGAGTTATATGTTTATTTTAAGTTACACAAAGTGCACCTAATCCCGTAAATGTCATATAATTCTGTTTAAGTTACACAAAGTGCACCGAACAGTGATAACGCACAACGAACATTGTGATTAAGTTATATGTTTATTTTAAGTTACACAAAGTGCACCTAATCCTGTAAATGTCATATAATTCTGTTTAAGTTACACAAAGTGCATCGAATAGTAATAAAGCACCACGAACATTGCGAGTAATTTATACGTGTGTTTTTTTGGTCGACACCAAGTGCATCGACCATTTGGTATATTGAGAAATTGTTACTTACGTCTCTTATCTTTCATCAAAGGGCAAGTAGCCAGGTGCTTTCATCGGACCAGACCTTTGGGTTGCCGGAGGAGCGCAATAGGAGTGGATCCGTCGGGTGGGGCTACGAGTAGCGAAACCGTGCAAGGTGGCACATTGCTACAGCGACGTTGACACAAAAAAAACCCACAGTCATGGGTGACCCTTTTAGTGAGAGAACATTCACGAAACCTTTTGTGCCAGTGACTACTCAGTGCCAAAAAGGCAATTAAAGGATACCCGGTACCCGAACGCTCTTGAATTTAATATCACTGGGCTAGGAGCAACAGCTCCAACACACAAGTATCACCGACCAGCAGCCATCGAAACAGCACCGGATAACCAGGTTCCTTGTTTTTTTCTTTTCTCTTTTATTGTATCGTATTATCTAAGTGTGGACATTTTCTTTCACGGCGAGCTCTGTCCGAGCCGCCAAACAAATGTTGAATCACATTGTAAAGTTTTTTTTCTTTCTCGTTTTCGAAATATTAAAGACAATATCAAATCATACTTAGAATCAACGATTGACTGCCAAGTGTCCAACATTCACTTTTTACTTAAAAAAATAACGCTTAGACCTTGATCACCTTTTTTTTCTAATTTCACAACAACTAAACATATTGTAGTGTAACAACATACCCACGAGATGACCACAGACAATAATATCAAATACATTAATTGCCCGTGTCACATTTTCCAAATATCGAATAACCAGCATTCGTTGTTGACCATAAATTCAAGGTCAACTCATTTCATTTCATAAACAAACGAATAGGTCCGGTTACAAAGAAACGTTTCTGAGTTTATCATTGGCAAGCAATTAATGAATTAATTGGGTCAACTCGTAGCGTGGTTTTTGCATTGCACTCTTAATTGATTGTAAAGAATGAAATAGCTTAAGTAATCAATAAGTGAAGTTACCGTTAAGAAAAGAATTGCATATTAAGCAATATTTGTATGGAAATTGTAAATAATTGAACGAATGATTGGGAGTATAAATACCCCAGCATTTTTGGAAGTAAAGTCAATCATATACCAGAAACGTATTGATTCATTAACTGCGGCGCTCTACACCACATGCTTTAAGCGAGCTGCGCTTCATATCACCCATAGGGAAGTAGGTTGTAGATAGTCTCTTCCAGTAATAACACTACATGACGATTCTGTCAAAAATATTACATACCTGCCAAACCTTTCCACCTTCGTACCCCACAATATGACGTTTCTTTATGATAACATTTTAAGGACCAAAATTACAAATATATATTTAGAGAAAAACAAAAGAGAGTGTAGTGCTCCAAAAAGCCCTACCACCTTTTTCCCCCATTCCTAATCCAAAATCCCAGCAATATTACCCTAAAACCCAAAATCCTATCAAAACCTGAAAAAACCCAAACATGATTCAAAATTCGCAACAAACGAATCAAACATTCGTTTATTGCCTAACATTTGCCCCCACAGCATTATTAACCCCAAAATCCAAATAAAAATTAACGAATCTAATATTCGTTTATTGTTCTACATTGGCTCCACAGCATCACCCAAATCCAGAAATTCAGAGATCGTTATCTCTATCCCAAAAATTCCATTGAGTTAAACAAACAAAAAACTCAAAAGCAGATACATTCACACATCTGCGCGATAGTTTCATAAGAATTCAAGAAATTGATTTCTTATCTTGTATAAATACAACATCTCGCTCGAAATATCCAAAAGATCGAGATTGTTGCACGAAAATGTGTATCTTTGGGATACAGTTTTCGATTCCTTTTCCTTTATAAAGGAACAGTATAGTGATCTCCGGGCCGCAGTTAAACGTAATTAATAGTCCCGATAGGACTAGTAGGGCCGCAGTTGAATATCGTCCGTTGTCCCTGAAGGAAAATATCCTGGAGAAGAGCAAAGTTTAAATTGGAACAGAAATAAATAAAATACTAAAAGGAAAAACGAGCCTTGTTTTCATTTTTCTGGTGAGTAAAGTATAGGTAGTCCCTCAAAGAGAATATTTCTGAAGATCTGGAGTATCACCTGGCCCCCACGGAAACCAGCGGACTTGCGAAGACTGAGGCCAAACCAAAAGGACGTTGCTCTTCCCTCTGGATCAGAGGAAGCACGGTAACGACCCCTTGTAGGACAAGTTTTCAGGAGCGGTCTGTTTTGAGAGATCGCCTTGTCCTTTTAAGGATCAGAAGACTCGCGTCCTGAAACTAACCCCTACTAAACACAACAAGAGGATACATTAGAAAATTATTTAAAACGAATGTACTAAACTTTTGTGGCTGAGTGGTTTTGTGGGGCTTTTCAGGGCCCGAAGAGCCATACATCACTCGATCCGCACTATTCCAGGCGAAGCGACTTACCTCTAAGTCGAACCTTCAGCAAGGTTGCGTAACCTTGCTACGGCATTTACCGCCAGCCAAATCGCTGGAATTAATTCAGTTACCCAATAGGATTGTGGGGCTTTTCAGGGCCCGAAGAGCCATGCATCGCTCGATCCCCACTATTCCAGGCGAACGACTTACCTCTCGGTCGAACTTCAGCAAGGTTGCGTAACCTTGCTACGGCATTTACCCCCAGCCAAATCGCTGGAATTAATACGGTTACCCAATCGGATAACTGTTTTGAATTTCTGTTAGGCAGCTTACCTATTCTGTGGGGGGTTTTCCTTCCAAACCCCTTTTTCTCCAACACCACCCCTGAAAGACATTAAGTCCACGGCAAAGCTTATCACCTTGCCGTGGCATCGAAAACTCACCCTCGGGCAGGCATTAATTCCTAAAGAAACATTAAATCCACGGCAAAGCTTATCACCTTGCCGTGGCATCGAAAATCCACCCCCGGGCATACATTATTTCCTAAAAAAGCATAAGTCCACGGCAAAATCATCACATTGCCGTGGCATTTGAAATCCTATCTTTAGGCATACGTTCTGCCAGGGCAGCTTGTTTCCATAGCCTTATGCTATGGAAACAACATCAACAAAGAGTTCCTTGTTGACTCGTTTTATTTGTTTGCCCATGGCACTTCTTGCGTGCGGCTATTTGGTCCCATTGGTTTGCTACCGCCGACAAGGTTTCGGCTGACGCAAACCAAACATGTCCCTGATTACCAGCAATCGCTGGCTTCCAATTATCGGTCCCCACGTTCAGGGATCGCAACCAAGCAACGAACAAGATGCAGCCAGAAAATGTTTACTTTCAACATCTGGCAATGGCTGCACCCTATGTTCGTTGCAATGTTTAATCATCGGCAACCGAAATGATGATTTATGGCCTCCCATTAGGATGACCAAATCTTCGGTTTGGGTCTTTCGCACCCCAGATGCTAGTGTTTACATTCTTGGAAAATGCACTCGCGATGTTGCCCTCCATCCACGGTCGCCGGACGATCGTATGCAAGGCATACGCACACAGGCATAAGGTATGCCTATTCCGTCCGGTCCAATCACGATTAACTCCCTCGAGTTAATCGTGTGGCCCCTCCTCCTTTTGCAGTTCTTTTGAGGTTTTCGGTTTCTTTGGTGAGCTCTAGTGACCAGTCAGATCTTAACACTTGGAGAGAGCATCGGTATCACGAGTACACGTCGAAGTCTGTGAGTTTTGCGATACACGTTGTTTGGCGCGTTGTGTTATCGTGTTTATTTTGGTTTACGTGTCCCTTAATATCAATAGTTATGTTTTAAATACCAGAAATAGACATGAATTTTAATTGATAAAAATTAATGATACAATCAATGTTACCTGCCGTAATCTAGATTTAAGTGTTGTGAACGAGTGCCGCGCAATAAAATGTTTCTGGACAAAAACTACCGGATGTGTTTCATTTTCCTTGTAATTGTGTGAAGGATTTATCCAGTGTGTTGGGACTTTTCTCATTTTCCCTTGCGGAACAATTTGTCGCTGCTCGATCGGTGGGCAATAAACAGTGAGCCATCCGTGGGTGTTTCTACAAACCCACGTCCGTGCAGACGTAAGGTAAAAACTACCCCACATTGGTGACCCCGATTGGTCCCATTGGTTTGCTACCGCCGACAAGGTTTCGGCTGACGCAAACCAAACATGTCCCTGATTACCAGCAATCGCTGGCTTCCAATTATCGGTCCCCACGTTCAGGGATCGCAACCAAGCAACGAACAAGATGCAGCCAGAAAATGTTTACTTTCAACATCTGGCAATGGCTGCACCCTATGTTCGTTGCAATGTTTAATCATCGGCAACCGAAATGATGATTTATGGCCTCCCATTAGGATGACCAAATCTTCGGTTTGGGTCTTTCGCACCCCAGATGCTAGTGTTTACATTCTTGGAAAATGCACTAGCGATGTTGCCCTCCATCCACGGTCGCCGGACGATCGTATGCAAGGCATACGCACACAGGCATAAGGTATGCCTATTCCGTCCGGTCCAATCACGATTAACTCCCTCGAGTTAATCGTGTGGCCCCTCCTCCTTTTGCAGTTCTTTTGAGGTTTTCGGTTTCTTTGGTGAGCTCTAGTGACCAGTCAGATCTTAACACTTGGAGAGAGCATCGGTACCACGAGTACACGTCGAAGTCTGTGAGTTTTGCGATACACGTTGTTTGGCGCGTTGTGTTATCGTGTTTATTTTGGTTTACGTGTCCCTTAATATCAATAGTTATGTTTTAAATACCAGAAATAGACATGAATTTTAATTGATAAAAATTAATGATACAATCAATGTTACCTGCCGTAATCTAGATTTAAGTGTTGTGAACGAGTGCCGCGCAATAAAATGTTTCTGGACAAAAACTACCGGATGTGTTTCATTTTCCTTGTAATTGTGTGAAGGATTTATCCAGTGTGTTGGGACTTTTCTCATTTTCCCTTGCGGAACAATTTGTCGCTGCTCGATCGGTGGGCAATAAACAGTGAGCCATCCGTGGGTGTTTCTACAAACCCACGTCCGTGCAGACGTAAGGTAAAAACTACCCCACAGGATAACTGACATGAATATCTTTTAGGCAGCTTACCTTTCTTTGGGGGTTTTTCTTCCAAACCCCTTTTTCTCCATCACCATCCCTGAAAACATTAAGTCCACGGCAAAGATTATCACCTAGCCGTGGCATCGAAAATTTCATCCTCGGGCATGCATTACCATATCTTAAAACATTAAGTCCACGGCAAAGATTATCACCTAGCCGTGGCATTGAAAATTTCATCCTCGGGCATGCATTACCATATCTGAAAACATTAAGTCCACGGCAAAGATTATCACCTAGCCGTGGCATTGAAAATTTCATCCTCGGGCATGCATTGCACCCTGTGCATCTCGTTTCCATAGCCTTATGCCATGGAAACAAAATCAACAAGGAGTTCATTGATTACTCGTTGTTTTTGTTTGTCCATGGCACCCCTAGCATGCGGCTATCAGGTCCCACCAGTTTGCCACCGCCGACAAGGTTTCGGCTGATGCAAACCAAACATTTCCCTAATTACCAGCAATAGCTGGTTTCCTATTATCGGTCTCCACCGATCAGGGACCGCAAACAAGCAACGAATTGGATGCAGCCATCAAGTGTTTACTTTTAACATCTGGCAATGGCTGCACCCTATATTCGTTGCAATACCTAAACATTGCATTGCATCTCAGATGGTTTACGGTATATCCAATTCCCTATTAACGGCCGCCAACCGTCGGCGGACCTAGGAAAATTCACACCCATCAACCCAAATGTTGATTTATGGCCTCTCCTAGGATGACCAGATCTTCGGCTCGTGTTGTTTTTACCCCAGATGGTTCTGTTGCTGGCATGTATTGCACAATCAATTGTGTACACAGCCGCAGGCCATGCATTGTTTGCATTCGTGGAAGATGCAGTTGCGACGCTGGCATCCATCCTCGGTCACCGGACGATCGTATGCGATGCATACACACAAATGCGAAATGTATGCCTATTCCCCGGTCCAATCACGATTGACTACCTCGAGTTAATCGTGCAGCTCCTCCCCTTTTGCGGTTTTCTTTGCGGTGTCCTTTTTTTCGTCGGCAGCAAATGGATAGCCAGATTGTTACCACCAGCGAAGACGTACAAGAGTTCGCGAAGTAGAAAATACATTTTTTTTCTTATACAAGGAGCTGTGCGCGGAAAACCCCATTCTCTTGAGTCGAGACGTTTTGATTCGTTTTTAATTAAATAAATCACAACAAAAAAAACGTCGTGAAGTGTAATAAGGCATTCAAGTTATGTTAAATTTATCCCGGTGTGCGATCTTCTATTGATGCCGTTTAACTCCGTCAATTAACATTTATTAAGAATAACCATTTGGGCAAATAAAAAAACAATTCAAGCAGTTAACCGATGTTTTGTTTTACCGAGTTCGTGGAAGAGTAGATGGAACCTCAGTGAATCAGTGTTGGGAGGTTCTTACCATCAGTTTAAAATTTTCATATTTGGAAGAATCAACACCGGCTGGCAGAGTACAAACTAAAGTTGGAAAATTAGTAAAACCAGTGCCCGTGTCTTGGCACCAGACTAATACTCCACAGTTTTACATCCACTGACCGCCAGGGTCACGTTGCCCACTCCCCCTCCTCGTCGTGCGCCGAGGACGCGAATATGTGGGGTTTCTTCAAGGCGCCGAAGAAGCACCCATCACTTAACCCTCTTAAATCTTCCGCTTTCTATTTTACCCCATGGTACTTACCTTCAATTAGGCAGCATTAAGCTTCCTGCAAAACATTCCATGGCAAGATCATCATCTTGCCACAGCATTATTCACATCGCTGTAACCTTTAAAACTTTTTGTTTCGTCTGGTAGGCACCCATGTCCATTGCCAACCATTGGGAGATCTTACGTAGTTCCCTTATCGCAATTCATTGCAATCATACTCACAAAAATTCTTCTGTGTTTGTTTTTTTCTCGAAGCAATTATCGATCCCCAAGAGCATATCATGCAAATCGATGCCCATGCAGCTGCATCCAATTATCACGGATCACCATTGCATGGACATTCCTAATGTATTTTTATTGGCTTGTTCAAACAAGCCGCATTTTAGCACCTAAGCATTGGATTACGTTTCGGTATTCAATATACCCTCCAATGTTTATGTTTACCCAGCTTCACATCTCCCAACTATTCTTTTCGATGCGCGTTCGTTTGTCCTTCCTTCCAATGGGAAGACATTTGTTCCCATAGAAAAGATTTTGTGCATGGACTTTCCAATGGGATGCTGATCGGCTCCCATTGGTCATGCATGTCGGAAGGGATGTTTCTCCTGCGATGGTATGCGGTGGAAATCAATCACAATCGCCGGAGGCTGGGCCAATTTTACGGAGTCAAGTCAGTCAGATTTGATCCTTCGAGGAGCGTGCATGGAGAGTCACCAGTCGTGTCGTTTCGTGTGCGTGTTTCTTTTCATTTTTGCAGCACCAGATGTCACCGTGTGCGTAATTGGTAAAGTGTAATTTAATTTATTGACCATCAATAAACTACAATAGACTTCACCACAAATTTAAAACGTATATTGCCGGGCTGATACAAGAGTAAAGTTGTATAATTTCAAAAAATGTTGTTACGTATTCAAAAATTGTGTTTAGTTCAGCAGTACGTAAAATAGAATATTGTGCTAATTAATAATCAAAACTCATAGTAAGTAAACAAATAACAATATATCGGTGTTTTAATTAAGAAGAAAATAAAAGGGAACAATAAACAAATCTATTGACGCTTTAAACGAAGAAACCTGTGTGTTTTAATTGTTCCGGTTTTTCTTGGTGCTGGTGTTTTCTTTTATCGGGTTTCGGATAATTTTGACGTTGGCCCATCATCGGTGTTAGAGGTTTGTCTTACGTCGGTTGAGTTTTTATCAACCCGTATCCTTCGGATATCATAATAAAAACTTAACTACAAATACACTGTCGAATATAGTTGAGTAACCGCGGTCGTGAGCCTCAAATTTTCGTGTGCCTTCAAATTAACCGGACTAATCACCATTAAATTCAGATTATATAAACCATATCGGAACGTTGTACAAAATGCATTCAAATTATATATTCAAATTATATATTGTTATCTCTGTTGTGGAATGGCCCTAAGCGTTGCGAGCGATAGGAGAACAAACGCACAAGTACTTCTGACAGAAAGGATAGCAGCAACGTGGGACGGCTTAATATTGTTTTTACCGCTCTATAACTGTGTTGTACATTTGCATTACTCTAATTAATAATCCATTTCAGGCGAGGAGACGCCACTTTGTTTATCATACTGCTACAACAGGTTACGGGCCCAGGACTAGACAACGGGAAACACACACAGGAAAGCACACAGGAAAACATAACCCCACTGCAGACAAAATGGACGGCCAAAGTTCAAGTGCAATGCGCATACAAATGCTAACAAGGGAGAACTACGATACCTGGAGACTTAGAATGCAGACCCTTATAACTAAGAACAAAACGTGGGCTCACGCAAGCGGTGAAAAACCGAAACCAGAAGCAGCTGAGGACTTGCCAGCGTGGAAAGACGAGGACGCAAAAGCGAAAGTCGACTTGTATCTCGCCGTTGGGAACTCTGAACTCAGGCAAATCAGACACTGCGAAACAGCCCGGGAAATTTGGCTGAAGTTGGAAGCAATCTTCGAATCAAAAGGATCAAAGGAAAAGAATGGCCCTAAGCTGCGTGCTCTATGCAGAATATTAAGCAAAAGATAGCAGTAACGTGGGACGGCGCTTAATATTATTTTTACTACTCTATAACTGTATTGTACATTTGCATTACTCTAATTAATAATCCATTTCAGGCGAGGAGCCGCCACTTTGTTTATCATACTCTTACAACAGTCTCCTCTTCAATCAGTGTTAAAACAAATAAAAATAAAAGGACCATTTATCTCTACAAACGTGTGTTTAATTTTCTGCAGTTTCTGAGCGTGTTTCTGTGTTACATTTGTGGACGGTGTGTTGTTCGTCCCGTGCTTTGGTGTTCGTTTTGTTGGTTGTGAACAAACGTGGCGGCGTTTCGTTCATTTGTTTGGCGATTGACTCTTGCCGGAACTTTAGTGACAGTCGGATGGGGAAGAAGTGAACCATGTGCTCGTGTCCGGCATAATACTTCGCCTTCCACAGATCTACACATTCTACATTCTACTTTCACGTTTAACGAACGAATGTCAAATTCAAGTAATGTCGTATCCTAGTGTTAAGTAAAGTTAAAATAAAATTAAGTTGTGGAAGCGAGTCGGCGGAAGCGTTTTACTATTTTTTTTTTTTTTGACAACGGGAGCAGCATTAACTTGCGCATCGTGGCCTGATGCAGAAGATTCGTCTGCAACTCACGAGGCTTGCCCGAAAATCATCGGGGTCCCATTGCGTCAATGGAGATCTATGCCACAATACTAAGTTTCACGCGAGTAGTGCAAATAGAGATGTTTCCGGATGATGTAAGGAAGAATTTCAAGGGACTTAAAGGGTATACGCCACTCAATCCCTTTGTGGATCAAGATTTCATTCTAGGAATTGGAGGCGGACTGTAGAATTCAGCACTGTCCTTTGAACAACAACACCCCATACCCTTGCCTCCATCACCAGTCCCTTAAAATCCACAATAGTATCGAGAGCTTCCCTGATTGCAGACACTGTCGATGAGCGTATGATGTGCAAATATCGAGTGTGCGGGTATGTAACAAATTATTGGAATCATTCGCATAAGTACAAATATCAATCAGGATAGCAAAAATTGTTTACGTAAATCGAGACGATTGTGTTCGAGGTCAAGATTTAGGTCAGTGTTAACTATCCAGTGAAATTTTTGAGAAAAACTAAACATTTTAACATTCACTCATCTATGATTCCCATGTGTTGCTTACATTACAAACTCAAGATAAACAAGACAAATAACAGATCCGAAACGATTGGCAAATCACGTAAAAGCAATTAATTGCATATTTCGACACGAATAACAACATTGCACAAGAATTAATTGGGTCAGTTCGCAATTGCGGGTGTTGAACTGTGGCGCAAATCGATGAAGATATATCGGCTGACGCCGCAGTACAAAGCAATTGCGAATTGAAATTGAAAATCAGAAATTAGGTCATTGCGATATGAAATTGCATTATCGTCGTCGGGAAGTGTTGACCCAGAGGTAACGAGAAGGGGCTGTTACACACAGAATCCCAATCCCCATACCCCAAACTAAAAACATATACACGCATCTGCTACACGCCGAACCCCCATATCCCAACCTAAAAAAATATATACGCATCTGCTACACGCAGAATCCCCCTATTCCAACCTAAAAACATATATACGCATCTGCTACACGCAGAATCCCCATACCCCAACCTAAAACATATACACACAGAATCCCCAATGTCCCAACCTAAAACATTCGCGTATACGCATGCAAATCAAATTATCAATGGTAATAATATCCTGAAACCCATTAAACATTAAATACGCTGAAATCCATTAATCAGCAAATTCTTAAAGCCAATACCCATGATTGGCATCATTCGCATATAACATTGTATGCATTTGAAACTTTCCAAAGTCTCGCAATTGCAATACATTCATTCCCAAGCCCATACGAAAAGTGCAAAGCTTGCATGTGTGGAATGCACTATCCACGTCGGGATCGCGATTCTGCAAATTCTGCGATCTCATCATCTGCATGAAAATGAAACCTCATCATCATGCGGGTGATGGGACCTGTACCGCCCCCGCCATGATTCAAGCCACCGAGGATCAAAATTTTCTCATGGTGCAGAATCTGTGGACTTGCAGAATTGACGATTCTCCGTCGTTGGCTTGGCCTTCGACTGCGACTGGTGTCAAGTTACTGTCTGGAGGACATCCACAACCATAGGTATGCATGCGGACGTTTGTTTCGTTTTTCAGCTACAGTTTGGTATATAAAGGGGAGCTCCGTTAGGAGAGAATTCAATTAGTATCCGACGTCCAAGTGTGTCAAACCAGTTTAACATTGATTAAAGTCCAACTTAAATTTAACATCAATCAAAGTCCAACTTAAGTTTAACATTAATTAAAGTCCAACTTTAAATTAAAAAAGCAAAATAAATGTCCGCAGTCGCGGTATAAGAAAAAAGAAAAAATAGTTCATCTTTTATTTTGAGATAAAACCACAAACCCCAAAGTGCTGTTGGACCTTTCGCCAGGCAAAGAGGAAACTAATGGGAAAAGCTCAGCGTTCCTAAAGACGTCCCCAACCAGAAGTCCCCGGCATATACCTAAGCCGGAAGCCGTCCCAAGGAACCTGACTTACTGGACATTGGAACCTTGGATGACACCCGCCTACTCAAGGGTTTAAGAACAGACCCCGGAAGCGAAGGAGGAGTAGCAAAAACAAGGTCGTCTACCGAAACTAAATCCAAAATTCGCAATAAACGAATAAAAATATTCGTTTAACGCTTTGCATTTGCCCCCACGGCATAATTTAATCAAAAAACCTAAACTAAAATCAAAATTCGCAAACTGAATCTTATCTAAAACAAACATTGAGCATCGCACGAAATGTATCGAAAATCGAGATTGTTGTCGAAAATGTACATTTTTGAGATAGAAATCTCGATTTGATTTCGTTAAAAAGGTGATGTATCGCGATCTCGAGGAATGATTCTGTTCATAGTCCCCGGCGGAGGTGCTTCAATCAATGTACATAGATTTCCGGATCAAAAATATCTTAATAATAAATGAATCTATTATAAACTAAACCAAAAGTATTTTGATTAATTTGGTTTGGCGCATTCGCTGAGGAACGTTGGCGGCTTTAGGACAGGAGGCGACTTCCAACCAGCAAAAAGAACCGGTGAGTAAAGTGGTGGCAAGCCCTTGCAGCGTCCACGATTTCGGACATCACCAAAATGCACCTGGTTCCACGGCACAGGGACGCAATTCCAAAGCGACGTCCCAAGAACAATCGGAAGCTGCTCTTCCCTCGAGGTTTGAGGAAGCACGGCGGCAACCGCAACGGGTCCCCTCGGGAGCGGTCTTTAACAGATCTTACGTCCTTTTCAGGATAAGAAGACACGCTACCTATGAGCGAGGCCAGTAGTAACATATACTACGTACAGCAGTGCGAACAGGTTAAGTGGCAGTCGAGTAGTTTGTGGCGGTTCGAATCTAAGTGATCGGAAGGGTAGAGTCGGATTGGAGGTCGATGATTAGAAGTGTGAACCGGAGGTGTTAACGGAAGAGCGGTTGTTTGTAATTGGAATTTGCGATAGTAATTGGTCCTGTCCGCTAGGAGTTAAAAAGATAAAGTGAAACGGATTCGGGAAGTTTACGAGGATGGTTATTTTACAGAGGAGTTCTTAACAGATAGTTTATATAATATGTATCGTGTATATACAAAGAGTGAAGTGGACAATAATCATAATATATAGACAATGAGAGTGGTGTAGACAAAAAGAAAACTATAACTAGAAGATTGTATAATATATAGACAATAAGAACGATGTGGACAAAAATCAATAATTAAACGATTGTATAAAGTATAGACAATACGAGTGACGTGGACAAAAATCAATAATCAAACGTTTGTAGAATATATAGACAATAAGAGTGATGTAGACAAAAATTTATAACTACAAGATTGTATAATGTATAGACAATAAGAGTGACGTGGACAAAAATTAATAACCAAACGATTGTATAATAAATAGACAATAAGAGTGTTGTGGACAAAAATCTATAACCGAAGGATTGTATGATGTATAGACAATAAGAGTGATGTGGACAAAAATCAATAACCAAACGATTGTATAAGATACAGACAATAAGAGTGATGCGGACAAAAGTCTACAATTAAAAGATTGTGTAATACAAATATTAGTGGTAACCTAGAAAATAACTTGAAAAATATATATAGAGAGAACTGTTTAATTGTTTTAACTCCTGAGGCAGTTTTAGTACTGGGGTGTACCTAAATGACCTAACTCGTGTGAATTACGCTGAGGATGTGTGTTGCATGATCACAGGTGGCTCTGGGTTGCATGACCATGCAACGGCTTGGCGGGGGTCGCAACCGTTTGACAGCCTCGTGCACGAGAGTAAGTTGGTGAAATAGGGTTAGATCATGAATGTTTATGTTAACTGAGGACATGCGGTGGCAAATTTGTGTGATTAAATACTTGTTATGCCGGATGTATGGGCATCGCCAGCAACCATGTGGGGTTTTTCAGGGCCCAAGGCGCATCGTTCTTTCCCCATATCCCACCGAAAATTTCTTTAACAAACTTCTCTTCATGGGTGCTGTTACGTGCGGCTTTCACCACCCTCATCATTTAATTGTTTTCATTATAATTTTGTTTTAAGATAGTTTGATGGTAGGGTGGTGGAAGAATTGCATGATCCACAAGTGAGTGTTCGAACACGCCCCGATTCGAGTGTGGATCGTGGGCGGGTTCGAGTTCGATTTTCGAAGTGGATGTCGATGGGGAGTGAGGGAGAGGGACAGAGAAGGGAACTTTCGATTTCGTTTGTTTTGATTTTACATTCGAAATATACGGTTTTCTGGATTCCGTTGATGACAGTTGATTAGAGAACAGTTGGTAAGCAGCAGTGAAAGGAAGAAAAAAAGAAGTAACGCCCGTTCCTTTTTATTGAATTTTGTCAAAGTAAAGTTTAAAATTAAAAGAGTGGAAAAACTGAAAGTTATTGAATTTTGTCAAAGTAAAGTCTGGAGATTAAACGTGGAGAAAAAGCAATATAAAGACATTTTGTCAAAATGCAAGTGTTTAAACTTGGATTGGCCAAATATATCCAGCATGCACATGTTTTAATCCGAAAAAGACACACTCCAGTTTAGAAGCAGGAGGTGAACATCCATTCGTTTGTGGTGCGATTGGATTCGCGTAAACAGCATCAACGTCTCTCTAGAATCATCATTTGGCGGTGGTCGCCCTGGTCGTGTAAAGGGGAAGAACCAGAGGAAGAACCTGGAGCAGGACCAACCAGGTAACCCATTTTAATTACCTAAATATATGTGACAAATTACGTCACAACTGGCGCTGCGGACAAACCTTCCGGACGGACCACGGCAGATTTGATGATTTATTTAACAGTTCAAAGAGGCGATCGAATTTATTCAGCTACACCGAATATTTAATACAGGTGCCCCGCCGTGTTTGGAATAGAATTGCAGAGTCGCAGGCAAAGCGGAAATTAAAAAAAAATTTTTTTTTTCTCTCTCTTTAATGTTGTAAATTAATTAATGCTATTGTTTATTTATTTATTTATTTTTAGTGTTAAGTGAAAATTTTGTACAAATATTACTAGGATTGTCTTGATTTTGGTAGTAAGTTAATGTCGCCAATATGGTTGGTCGATTGTTTATATTAAGTAGCCAATTTTAGTAGCAGAATTTTTTTATCTTTTTCTCTCTACTCAATGGTGTGATATTAATTTATTGGTAACATAGGCTTATCTCTGGTATGTATTTTTTTTTGTTTGGAGCAGGGATTCTGCTTTTCTTTCCTTTTCAGCTGCGCGTGTATTCGTGGTGTTATTGCTACATCGTCGCGTTGAAATTTTTTTTCCTTTCCGAATTCTTTTCCTTTTCTCTCTCTCTCTCTCCTTTCTTGAGCGGTATCATTGTTGTTTGTCCACCTTTAGGAGTGCTTGTTTGTTTGTTTTGGAGATCGTATTCCTTGTTGTTTTTCGCGCCCCCTCGATTCGTGTGCGGCCTTTAGCAGTCGGAAAATTTCGAAATAGAACGTTGATCGGAACAGACATTTTGGCTTTGTGTCCGATATACAGCCGGCTCGTGTACGGATTGGTTCTGTCGCGTTCGGGGTGGTTCTCTGTTTGGATCCCGAGTGTTGTGTTTGTTGCTGTGTTTCTGTCGAGTTCGGAGTTGTTTTTTTTTTGTTGGATCTCGGAGTTGGTCTGTTTTTTTTTCCGATTTTGCTGTTGGCGATAGGGCTTGTTGAGGTTTGGTCTTGGCATCGTGAGATTTTGAGTTTGAAGTTTAATATACGGCCTATAGATGCAAACAAGGCAGCGGCAAAGATATGTCCGAGAGGGCACCCCTGCCCGGGCACGGCCCGAGGCATTTCCCGAGCCGCCGGTTGACGAGGTGGATCCGGAGGCATTCCACGATTCGCGGGACGAATTTGTGGACGAGCGATCACCAACCAGGCCCCCTCCCACCGTCAGCAAACAGGCGGTTGAAAGCATGGGAAACGCACCGATGCCTTCGTATTTTAAGCTGGGCCCGCAGCCATGTCCTGTACGGACCATGTTGGGCACAGATAGGGTTTTCGACCTTGTGTCAAAGGCGGTCCCCATGTTTTCGGGACAGGAAGGCCCGGATACAGCCGAGAGACTCTCTTCGTTTCTCAAAGGCTGTAGAAGGACCTTGGATGGGCTGGCGGTGGAAGAGGAACATACCTTCCTACGGTGGCTGCCTTCTAGGCTGAGCGGCGAGACCTATCGAATGTTCGAGGAGAGACCACCCACGACCTTCCTCGAAGCGAAACAGCGTCTCAGAGAGGCCTCCGAACCCCGGGTGTCGTATGAGGAGTTGTGTGCACAACTCTCCAAAAAAAGCGAAAAGCTGTGCAACCACGTGCTACCCACGAGGTCATCCGGATGAACCCCGAACAGTGGACGTTGAGAACGTAGTTACAGGCAACACTTTTTATAAAAACAATTATTCAATGCAGACGTTGCCAACGTTTCGGGCATGTCTCCCGAAACTGCAACATGAGTCGCCGTTGCGTTCGTTGCGGAAAATCTCACGATATTGGCAAGTGCGAACTACCGCTAGCAAAATACGATCCCGCAACAAATGTGCAGGATGAAATAACACTGCCAACATGCTGCAACTGCCGCAACAAAGGACATCCGGCTAGTTAAAGGAACTGTCCTAAATACAAAGAAATAATTCAAAAATCCAAGGAGACTCGAGCACACAGCCAAGTCAGACTTCGGAAAACAGGTCACACAAAACTTCATTACCCCTATCGACGAGTACTTGCTAGAATTAGCATATAAGTACCTCGAAAGCATTCATAGCAGCGAGAACCTACTTGTACGGGAGTCTTGCGTTCTTGACCCTTCTCTCTCTCGATCTCTTCGGATCAGACTGTGGCGGTTCCGCCAAACCCCACTGTCTAATTACCTGAAGAACCCCCATAACTACAACCCAAATTTCATAGTTTTCGGATAGTGCAAGCGCATTAGCACCTGTAAATGCTTCACGCATCAAGTATCTAATGTATTTATCTAAAAGCTTCTGGAAGAGAATTCTTACCTCCATGCATCAATTCGCATCCAAAATTCCCTACACGAATTCTATCCAAACTTGTCGGATCATAAATCCAAAGCCGTTTCGGCACCTTCGTTTGTCAGGCAAATCCCCATCTTATCATATGCATTTTCCCTAGACGAATTCCTGAAAACGAAACAATTTGGTTCACATATAAGTAAATCATCATAACCAGGGATAATAAACATTGCGCCGCCTATTCCCAGCCGCACCATGTGTACAATAAATTTACCTACATACACATTGACTGGTGGCCTTTTCACCCTACGATAAACAATCCAACGCAGCTGCATACAATTAGCGCAATAGACGCTGAAACCAATTTCCTTAGCACACACCAGGTGCAAACAAAAGAACGCCGTTCTTCTGCAGGCATTCTGGCGATACGTCAAACAATTCAAATTGTTTCAAGTATCCCAAATGCATCTACCATCTAATGAGTTGCATCTGTTTAGTTAGTTGAACTCATATCTCATTGATGTCCATTATTCCCTTTCGATTTTTCAAATTCATTCTCATGGCTTTGTTCCATGAAAGAACCAATGTTCACACATACATATGTACCGCTATGATCTTCTCTATTAGATCCAGTTACCTACGCCTAAGAGAGACTTCACGTTTCTCTTAGGGATAGGAAATGCATCCCTAAATTAAGAGAGCCAGTACCACGGGCTGAATTTCCTTTGCCAGCGAATTCACATCGCTGTGTCTTTACCCATCATCCGTCCGAGCTGGTCGTCCCATCCTACGCGCCCCGGTGCGCACGGGGAAGCGTTAATTCGGAGTCAGAAACTTGTGACGAGTCGTTAATAATTTCCCGATTAATCTAGTAAAGTGCCTGTTGTGTGTAGTACTTAATAATTTGGGTTGGCGGTAGAACTGTAGCGGTTCCGCCAAACCCTACGGTCTACTTACCTGAAAAACCCCCATAACTACTACCCAACTCCCTTTAGTTTGCTAATGCAACAGTATTAGTACCTAAAAATGCTGCACGCATTTAAGAGATCAAATCTATGATATTTAAGTCCCTGTAAAGAAAACTTACCTTCACGCATTCTCTTCGCATACCACTGCTCCTTAAGATTTCTTTATTAGTTTACCAGGAATTTCCAACCAATTTCGGCATCTACGTCGCCAGTCAAATTTCCTTAGATGAATTCCTATAAACAAAATAATTCGGATTGCATTCAATGTAACCGTCATGACAGGGACCATAAATATTGCGCCGTCTATTTTCCCAGCCGCGTCATATACCTTTTCATACACATTGCCTGGCAACCTTTTTTGTTTGTCTTATCAATAAACAACCCAAGCAGCTGCATATAATTAGCGCAATAGACGCTGAAACAAAACTCTCCAGCATTTCCTAATGCAAATATGAACCCGGTTTCTACCGCAGCCGGAGATGCCATAAACATCCAATTTGCTTTTAGCACCTTTTTTCTCCCAACGTCGATAATAGCGACGAGGCATCGCGCAAACAATGACCCGCATTACCAACGGCGCATTTGGTCATTTTCATCCTTTTGTCTTTGCCGCCTGCCTGTTTTGTGGAGTGAACCGCGTGCCATACGCTGGCACACCTACTTCGAACCCCACAGTGGTGACTAGTGATTTATGTATATACCCCAGCTTAGTTATCAATAAAAACCAGTTCAACTAAACTTAATCCCGAGTGTTCGTTTGTTTCATTGTGCTGTTGTTTTCTTGTGCACAGTTTGTCGCGGCGGTACTTTTAATTTGTGAGGACGAAGTGGAACCCTGCGCCCATGTCGGTGCCACGACTTCGCTCCTACAGAACTCTCACCCATGCTGGCGTCACGACCTCCTACCACCCACATTGGTGACCGTGACAATTGAACACGCACCTTAACGTAACCTTGAGCGCGCAACTTGCGAACATTTTTCTTAAAAAACGGTGACCAGTGCTAAATTTTTCAAAACTATAAATGGGCAAGGAGACCCCCAACTCAGCTCTAACCACCAACAGAAAATAAGAACCCCGGTCCAGCGCTAGCCGAGGAACAACACTCACGGCATCATCAACATTTGCAGCCACATCACCTACACCAACGACAGGTATCCTTTTCTTTATTCTTTTTTATCCTTTCTTGTGCTTGATTCTAAAAATTGTGAAATTTTAAATACGAAGATAATAGTATGCGCAAAAAGTAAATAATTTTCACGACTCAATAACAAAGTTAGGACAATTTTTATATTTTCGTTGCTTTTTCACATTTAAATGATTTTAAAATTAGTGCCGATTTTCAATGAGTCAGATTTTAACCTTACAACCAGCCACACGTGTCGGGGACGTTGTGTTGTCGGAGTCATATTGTAAGTGTTGAGTCGGAACGTATTTTCTTAAACTTCTCTACCGGTGTAAAATCGAAATTAATTACCGACGACATACATTCGTGTAGGTTAAAAGCCTATGTGCTGATTGTTCTGAACCGTCGCTGCGCAGACGAGTGAAACTGAATATAGGAGCTGTATTACTTACATTGAACTCCTACAGAACAAGGAGTTCAATTTAGTCTCGCAGAAAAGACAATAAATGTACAAATGAATATTAATTAATAAAGTTTAGACAAGTAATTTCAACTAAGCGGCCGTGTGTTTTATTACTGCTGGACATATCAGCGTGTTTTGTTTTTCTTCTTTTCGTTGCGGACAATTTAGTGCGCCATTTAGTGTTGTGAGGTATTTCATTTAACCCGCGTCCGTGCTGACGCCCTTGGTAAATACCACCCACAAGACCACCACAATTTCTTCTTCAGTACAAAACTGAAGAAAGCACCCTTCCCAACAACATTCCCCTCTATAATAGAGGATTCCTGGATCCATCACATAGGGTCTACTGTTAACAAACCACACACACACGGACGCACAGTACAATACGGCACAAACACACACACACCGACCAAACCGCAGATCATCAGACGCCAAAGACGTGATCTGCGTTTACTACCGCACTCAAGACCTATCGGTCTTGTATGATTTCTTTCCCACCATCCCCTCATCCAAGTAGTTAGAGAACACCTGAACTAACACAGTCCACACCATGCTTTGATACCCAATTTTTTTTTTCAGATATCTCGAGACCGAGCCCAACATCCTAACGGATGCGGGTGATTTTGGTTATCGCAAGATGACCAGAAGCCAGAGACAAGATGAAGGACACATCTGTCCTTGTGTAATGATTCTAAATCACAACTCCCATCCAAATCCCCAATACTACCTATAATCCCAATCCAAATTCCATATGGAATCATATGAGCGACAAGTTAAACCAAATGTTAATTTGTCGCACACTGATTCAATTTCCGAATACCTTACCCTTACACATAATTCCAATCCAATTGAATCATATGCACGATAGATTTAAACCACAAGTTAATTCGTCGCACATTGATTCAATTTCCAAGTACTTTACATCCCAATCCAATTGAATCATATGCACGATAAATTTAAACCAAAGTCCATTTGTCGTGCATTGATTCAATTCCTAATAATCCTAACATCATGAAATGCTTAACTCTAAATGCATTTCATGATTTCTCCTTCCGGGAATGGATTCAAGTAAATTCGTATACACTTCCGAGAATCCTATTCCAATTGAAGCACACAAAATCTTGTTTGTGCTTCTTGGAATTATTAAATACAATTTTTAACAAATCTCTGTTGACACAGAGTATAAAAAGGCAGTACAGTTTGGATTTGTGATCAGTCGGAATCCAGAGGCCAAGGTAACGGCCAGAAATAAAATACAAATAAAATATTAAATAAAATAATTAACTAAACAAAAGCTAATCGTCTTTCATTAATTTGGCCACCCTAAAGGAAAACACCCCAAAGGAGGTAAGATATAAAAAAACAAATCTATAAAATTATAACCCTACACTTGTCTCGCTAAAGTCGGCGTCTCGCCACCCCATTTTTTTTTTGGATTCGTGATCTGTTCGATCCTACATACATAGCAGCTGCATTAATATAACGATCCCAGAATCGTCATCAAACAAATATAGGAAATACTCAATGTGACGATTCTGAAATCAAATGGAAGAACAGAATAACATACTCTTGTCGCACAAGCCAAAAACCACAAGCGAGCGACTATAGCTGCTACTCGATTGTGATTGGCCAAAAGACAATCATATGTCGCCGGCTTTCAGGTACCTGGAGCAGAATCTGACCCAGGTTCGACTTCGTTCATCAGAAAGAAACTTATAAGAAAGAAAATGAAAAAGGAAACTTTTGTACTCTGGGATTGTCTAGTTTCACGAGGAGCAAGGAAGTCGAATAATAATCGCCGAAGAAGGCAGTCGCGTTTCGCCCTCTGAGGAGTTCACGTCTCGAGTTTATTCATAGTAATTAACCGAACAGTTATTCCGAACCATTTAATTGCAATAATGTTCGAACCGTTTAATTATAATAGTCAACCGAACAGTTATTCCAAACAATTTAATTGTAATAAAGCTTAATTTCTAACAATTTAATTTTTTATTATAATAAAAATCAATAAAAAAAGAAGTGTTTCCTTTGTAATTACTGTAATAGTCCACGCTCTTCCCTCGGTAGTGACGAGGAAGTGTTACACCTCGCTTTACACCCCTTCTCAATCATTATAATATTTTATTAATTTGATTCCATCATTCTATGATTTCATCTATATGATCAATCCTCAAAATATTCTGCATACAATGCAATACTCGCCTTTCCCACAAGCAATACAATGCATAGAATTAACATTCGCATTCATTTAGAAGCAAAGCCTTCTCCACGGGCAATTAATACATATCGCATACGTTGCAATAATTACCCATCCATGCACAAAGCCAATTATCATATATCAGTCATACACTTGACCCACTCTCCAAGGCCTCTGCATTCTACTTCGTATTACAAAACCAAGCAAGCACCTGTCCACGGACCTACACGGTCTCGTGTTACAAATACATATGTTTACAAGTGTGATACACGATATACGATGACAAGCGGTGTCGTCAAAGGCCACCGACGACGAAATAATTGAGCGTTGTAAAAGTGCTGAGTTCGACGAAGTAGCGAACACAGCAGTGAGGCACAATTAATCGTATGATACGATTGGCACACTCGGGCAATGTCCTATAATTGGTTCTCCGCATGAAAGCAATTAAGTAATTGCTCAATTCTTTGTCGTTGCATTTTTTTGCAGACCAAGTAAATGATTACTGAATATTGTGAATGGCTTATGACAGGCGAATAACCTCCGAATAGCTTACACGTTCCAGGTGAGGCAAGTGCATCATCTGCATTAACTTACCAATAATTGGCTATAAAAAGAAGTGTGCAAATGAGTTGCGGCGCAGTGTAAAGTAAAAACAAGAAGGCTGCGGCCATCCAAATTGTACAGCGAGTCTTCTTGCTTTTGTAAAAGTGGTAACAATACAGGGATGGAAATTCCCAATTTGTCTTGTTAATAAAGTGAAAACAAAAAGAATTAAAGTAAACAAAGTGTCTTTCATTAAAACGAAAAAGGGAAGACAGCCATCTGCAATAACGACTCAACACACTCAGGGTGTCAGTAAGTAGTTTATAGCATATAACAGTAAATAAGAGATAAACGTTGATGACGTGGGGCTAGAATAACAGAAATATATTAACAATCCAATCCCAATCTTTCCGATAAACAAATAATAAATGTTAGCATCTGGGGTTACGCTCAGGTGTTGCATTTTGGCACCCAACGTGGGGCCTAATAAAGTATAAACAATATAAAACACAAAAGAATAACCTAAATCACACAAATCTTACGATAATAATAAAATATTAATAAATAATACAATATCTTGGCCATTTAGCTGTCCGATAAGAAAATATTAAATGTCAACATTAGAGGTTTGAACTTTATTGTTACAGAAGCACGGCCGTTGGATACAAACAAACGAGTTTACAACACGGTGAAGAGCTGTTTTTTTCTCTTTCGGCATCTGGCCTGACTTTTTGTTTAAATAACTACTAAACAGAATTCATTTAGTAATAAACTGATCATTGTTAATCAAATTTGTTTATACACAACGTCGTTTTTTCTTTGTGATGTGTGTGAAGTGAATGTAACATTAAAAAATGGACTGATCTACGGAATTTGTGGATCGTTACCGGAGAAAAGGGCGATAACGACGACATCATCACCAGCGACGGTAACTTCGGACGGGGTTAGGATCAGATCGTGGCACACAGAAGTGCTTCTTAAAAACAATCCCCCGTTGACGCAAACTCCGGGGCGCCAGGTGAGTGCTAGCCCCTTAAATTTTCTGCAATCCCGGCAAAATTCAATTGGATACCCTAAATGAGTGCTACAATAGAATTTGATTCAATAAAAAACGATACAATATAATACAAATCAATTTGATACTAAAAATGTTGCAATAATAAAAGTTACAACTTAAAAAGTTACAAATGGCGCAGCCACATTTTAACACACTACAAATTACATTACAATTGGCACATTACCAATCTAAATACATTACAGTTTCGAAGTTGATCATTGTCGGGAAGCCTTCGTTGAGACGGGCGGAAAGCTTGGAACGGGGAGTGAACGAAAAAATAAGAAGAAAAAAAAAAAAAAAAGAAGACCGTTGTTGACTGTGTTCCGGTTACAGTGTTGTCTTTCGCCGGTTTGACGGTTATCTTTTTCATATACAGTTAGAGTTATGATTTGACAGTGTCCGGTGCTGTGTGGTGACGGTTTTTTGTTGAGACGACCCAGTTGTGTGATAGTTTTCGTAAGAGTAAATCCGTGGTTAAAGAGTAACGAGGCGAGAAGAAGGGAAAAAGAAATCGCGTCAAAAGGAATAGTGTATCGTTTTGTTTTTCTTAGATAATTATTTGACAATTGCATTAAATTTCTGCAACAACATAGATACAGTATAGTTAAATACTAAAATTACAAGAAATAAAACTGGTTAGTGTGACATTTAGTTTTACCTAAATCGTGATTAAGTAAAGATCAGTTAGTTTAAAAACAATTAAATTAAATCAAACATATACAAAGTTAAATTTATCAGAAAAAAAGTTAACTGAAAACATATTAAATGTTATGTTATAAATTAAAGTTGAACCACCAAACACAAGAGAAATAAAATATACTACAATAAATAAAAAAACAAAAACATTCTTGTAAATTGCAACATATCAACAAATCGGAAGCCCCCGAGGACGATTAAAATTCGTATAGTTGGTGCTACTGGGAGCTGAGGGAAAGTACCAAACAACAGCCACCCCACATTACACAGGAATTTGAACGTCGCTGTTTATTAGCGATAAGGATGAGCACTGGAGAAATGACTGCCAGGTACTCGGGGGAAGTACTGTAGCGTTCTACGAACGCACAATTCCGCGCAGGTAAGGTTCCCACCTTCAAAGAACTTACTTACCTGAGAGCGTTGCACGCGCCCACAGACGCGTGCCCCAAAGTCCCACCATAGGGCCTGCAACTCGCAGCCAACGTTGAGACCGACACCAAAATGCAAGGAACTGAACGTCCCCAAAGCTTTTAATGCCAAGCTCAACATTCGTAAGTCATCATACCTGAAACAAAAAAGAAACATTCAATCCGCCTGCGCCCAGGAACATTCCATTGAATCGGCAATTTCAAACGTCTATGCAATGCAAAGTAGCCGACCAACGATGCACGTGCGGGTAGCTGCCATAAAGACCACCAAGTCTAGCGGCAAACATAAAGAAACGGCAACCGTAATTATCTCAACGAGATAATTCAAATTGTATGAGGTTGAAAACCTACAAGGAAACTACTCCGATCCCACGGTGTCTGTTTGTATTTCACACCCATTAGAAAGATCTAATGGATTTCGGGTGTATTGACAAAAGTCAAACAAAACCCATGAACCATGCATCCATGCAAATCGCAGGATATCTTTCGGCCTTCGCGCCAGATGTGTTATGTAAATAAGGCGGCATACAATCGACAACCGTCGAACTGAATTTCGACCACCACCACGGACGGTGATAATGATGTTCGATGATGAGCGAGTTTCTTCTTTCAGGAATGAAAAATCACCCCTGGGACGTGATAACATGCTGCTAACAGAAATTCGGAAGTTCTGTTAGCAGAGCAATTAGGGAAATTTTTCCGTGTAGATACAGATACCAGTTTGGAATCTGGATATCTGTGTGGGCAGACAGGCAGTCTAATTATGATCGTCAACGCGACAAGAGTGGACTTAGAGCATTGAGGAGGATAGTTCGAGAACTTAACGAATAATATCTCACCGCGAAACAATTTAATGTAAAGAAAACCTTCCGGTCGTCGAAAGGAAATGTGTGTCGGTTGGCGCGTGAAACGAATTTTTACGTTGTAGTTATGTGTGACGAAAGAAAAAAACGTTACCCAATAAAATAGCAAGTGAAAATAACTATCCGTGTTTGATTTAATTTGGCAGTGTCTCCGTGTTCCAGGTTGTTTTTCCCATCGTGAACAGTGTTCGGCGGAACACTTGAACGACGTATTAAAAACGCCAAAGTACTTCACAACGACCACCCACCAGGTAGGATTAACAATTGGCACGCGTGAGTACCTGCCAAATTAACTTAAATTGTTATTTAAAAATATAACTACATATATATTACAAAATTTTGATTGTGTGATAAAATCTTAACAATTGGCACACTCTAACAACAACCAAAAAAATATAACACTGTGCTCTACAACACTGGTGACACTGTTCAACTCTGGAAGCCCAATTAGTATTGTTCAGGAACAATTTGTGCCACCAGCCTTAATAACAAAGCAAGTGCCAAAGGATCATCGTTACTGTCGTGTGAATGGCAGTCCTTTAGATGTACTGGGGAGTATGGGGTTTCTCTATACTACATGGAGAACCAACCCACTGTTTCCGCCTTATTTCGACCGGCAACAGCGTGTCATATCAACCCCAATTCCTCCTACCAACCTATTCACCTGTAAATCATGTTTTAAAACCGGACGCTTAGCTGAATTCATGATTCTATGCAGGTAATGCATAATTGAATTCAGCTACCTTTTTGCCATACGGCAACTTCATTGCTCCAATCCATGAGATTTCCACCGGAAATTCCAATTCATGTTGGTTAGCAACAACCAAGTCGAATCAAACAACGCGAATTCCTCACCGTATTCCCACGATGATATTACCCTAGCCAAAGTAGCGTCACTTCGACTTTTCCCAGACTCTCTATTCGCTGGTGATCAATGATCTCTTCTTACAGGTGAATAGCACAAGATACATTTTCCTCTCCCTCACGATTTTATCTTTCATAGTTCAATTCACTCTGAGATCACCACAGTCACCGCTCTAGGTCAGTGGGCCATCCTCAGAGCTGCACTGATACACGCACACTAAAGCCAGACCAACCCTGAGTTATTGTGCTTTCCTTTTGGTTTCTTCATCCTTTCTATGCCCATCGATGCCGAACGAATACGCAAGTATTTATCCACTTCGATGAGCGTAGAGAATTGAAGCATGCACAAGAAAGCGCGGTTACCATTGGCTGATCGTTGTGCAAAAGCAAAATCCCATCTTCATCCCTAATTCGAGTTAGTCGTTATACAGTCATCACCGCGGTCGGTCACGCCGCCGCTTCGAGTTGTTTTTCAACCACAACGCGCTAAGGTCACGCCGCCACTTAAAGAGTCGCCAAGTTGTCGAGTACCAGTATATTATTACACAAACGTTTAAAGAAATTAACAATTACCAACACAAAAAGGATAGTCAAAGTGTATATTATTAAATAAACGTTTAAATCAATGAACAATAAAGAAACCAAAAAGTACATCAGAACTGTGGCGGTTTCATCTAACGCCACTGCCCCGTGGCACCTATTGATGAGTAACACCCCAAAATCGACACATAACCAGGGTAACGGCATTGTCCGAATTCACCAAGCATGCGAATGGGGCACCTAATGGCTTAAATTTCACGCCATCGCCATGGCAACAAAACATGCAGAAATCTGGCTTTGGCATGACGCCGTATTTATTTTGTCTAAGAACAAAAATGTTCCTACAACGACGAATCGCTTGTCTGTGCGTTGCATAACATTAATTCTCGATAGAGATTTCCCAGCATGCAACGCACACCAAAAAATATTGTGGCGGTTCCGCCAAATCCCACGGTTCGCCTTCCTGAAAAACCCCCATAATCATCACCCAAGACGCACAAGTCTTCGCCAATGCATTCGCATTCGGCACCCAAAAATGCTACACGCATTTAAGAGATCAAATCTATGATCTTTAAGTCCCTGTAAAGAAAACTTACCTTCATGCATTCTCTTCGCATACCACTGCTCCTTAAGATTTCTTTATTAGCTTACCAGGAATTCACAATCAATTTCGGTATCTACGTCGCCAGTCAAATTTCCTTAGATGAATTCCGGTAAACAATATGATTCGGTTTACATATATTGTAATCTTCAGGACAGGGATCATAAATATCGTGCCGTCTATTTTTCCAGCCTCGATGGTGTACAACAAACTATCTACACACATCGGCTGGCGACCCCTTTCAGCCAGCGTTAAACGGTCTAACGCAGATGCAATGAATTAGCACCACCTGCGTTGAGACTAATCCCTTACCAATCACCAAAACGTATCGCAAATACGTCTACCATTTAATGAGTTGCAACTTGTTTACTCAGTTGAACTCCCAGGTCATAAATCTCTTTTATCCTACATAGTTCTGGCTCCGTTTCCCAGTAACCTTCTCACATAAACCAACATCTGTACGATCCTTTCCCTTTCTTTGTGTTTCAGGTTATTCATCATAGCGTTGAGCTATGAAAAGAACCGACGTACACACACACACTTGTGTATAGTGAAGATCTCCTCTATGAGATCGGTTTGGTTACTCAAAAGAGAGACTTTACGTCTCTCTTGGTATAGGAGAACGCACCCCTAAATTAAGAGAGCCTGTTTCACAGACCAAATTTCCCTTGATGAACGATTGAATATCGTTGAGTCTCACCCTCATAAAACCATCTAAATCACTAAAATACTTGGGCATCACTTTCGAAAATAATCTCTCTTTCACGACTCACATAAACAATGTCATCCGCAAAGCGGGGATACAGCTGAACCTTTGTCGGAAAGTAATGTGGAAGGCAGATGGTCTCTCTCAACAAGTCAAGCTTCTACTTTATAAACAAATCATCAGGCCCACACTTACTTACGCTTGTCCCATCTGGTTCCATATCTCTCCCTCTCAAATGGAAAAACTTCGTATCTTCGAAAGGAAGTGTTTCAGACTAATCACAGGGCTACGTCGACAGCGCGACTCCCACAAATATATCGGAAGCCTTACGCTATACCACTCCGTCGGCCTGGAGAGATTGGATAGAAGGTTCCTGGAATTGTCGATAAGATTCATTGAAAACCTGTCAGCCAATCCAAACCCTCTCATCAATTCCCTTAGCCTCCCCAGCCACAATGCATCAAATCCCTATCTTCATGCACTCCATTTAAAGGCTCTCTTCTACGCAGGAAGATTAGTAAATGATGCGAACGAAATCATCTACCATAACAGGGTAACCGATCTTAACCACTTCAAATACTCAAACATTCAACCCTTTTCTCGGGTTCTTTCCTTTAACGAGCAGTCGGTGGAGAGACCTCCCTCTGCCGCTCCCTTCCCTCCTTAGGGTATGTACAGTACGAAATCTCAACTTAAGCTTAAGACAAGGCAAATTTGTTCTAAATGACTATATGTGAATTTATTTAACTACCTTAGATATAAGCTAGATTTAAATAGAGATAAGTAGTTTTAAGAATATTTATTGTAAACATTGACAATCCATCCTGGTTTTCATGACCTTTCCAGGAGTCCTACTAATAAATTGTACCTGGAATAAATCTCCTTAAACGTAAGACCCCAAATTAAATATTACTTGGAAAAATGTTCTAGACATTGTAAGTAAATTTGTCACAACTTAGTTAAGTTAGCTGTAAACTTATGTAACTAAACTTTTAATGGTCAATAAAGACAGCGTTTTATAAAAAAAAAAAAAAAAATCGTTGAGTCTTATCACAACCACAGAACGGATCGGTCGAGCGGTTTACCATCGCCTGTTGGGTGTACACGAAAGTGTATACCTCTGAGTGTGTCCTTTCCCGGAGTCGAGTGCGCTAATTTCTCCTTTACTTGTGAAAAGTGTATAACATAGAACTATTAATGAACGATAACACTAGTGTCGCCATACACCAATAAACCTAATGAACTCCTTGTGCCCGTGAATTGATGTAAACCTGTGTTAATTAAACGGGTGTGATTAAGACAAAACAAAACCACTACCAGCGATTGTTACGCTGAATGTTCGTGCCGTACAATTTTCTGAACTTTCCCCAGATAAAACGTTGCTACTAACAGTCAAAATTAGTGTTTTATTTTTGTTGAACAATAAGATCGATGAGTGTTGAACAATAAGATCGTTCTGTCGTTTAGCAGTGGAATACATAGTGAATGAAGGGTGGAGAAGGAAGTGAACGGAGTGCCCGTGCATTGGCACAATACTTCCTATCCCCACAATATCACTCGGCGCCAAAAGCCAACAAAATTATCCCAACCATTGGGTTCCCACTAACATGCACTACCTGCTCGTGTGGAAGAAACGGTCGCATCTTTAACCGACCGATCAAATCGAGATACGTCGGACACCCATATCTTCGGTTCGGTGCCGTCGCACACGGGCAAGCTGCGTCCGTTTACCATCTTGTACAACGAGTGTTACGGTAGCAAGATTAATCTACATACAATGTAGGAACAAAGCTTGACTACTCAATGAAGCAGACCAAAGCAACACCACCTGCACCAAACTAGCCTACGAACGATATGCGATCGGCGGAGATGCTGTGTGCGGTCGACGATCGCATAAGTATATATCATCCCCTTACTCCGTATTGCCCGGCTCCAACCCTTTTCAGTCATAGGTACGAAATAGAAATTAAAGTAAACACCCTCGGGCACGGTGATCTGCTGTAAATTGCAGGCGGCGCCGATTCCGATCCATGTATCTTGGTGTTCGCAATTCGGTTTTGAGGATTACTCAGCAGGAACAGAGTGGTTGGTCGGTGTGTGTGTGTTTCCGGTGATCCGTGGTGTTGGGCCAAGGATTGCAGGGAGTTGCGATCAGTAGTCTGGTTTCAGAAGCCAGTTTATTCGGACGTGTCAATATCAGAATCCAAATCATACTTTCTAATTATTCCGAATTAAATATATTGAAGTTAATATAAGTGTCACCGAGCTAGAATTTAAATTATACTTCCTAATCAGTCCGGACTTAAACATTTTAAACCTAACATAAGTGCCACGAAGGAAGTTAAGTTTTACTTCGCTTTACACAAGCGAATCGCTGTATGTTAAACAACTATTGCAAATTTTAAGTTGTTCAATTTTTATAGTTTAAGGCTTTGAATTCAATAAAGAGTTTTAATTTAATTTTGGACCGTGTGTTTGTTTCGTTCGTGTTACTTTTTAACCACGGTTGGTACAGTTGTGTTCGGTATTGACTGAAAGTAATACTCGGAGTCAGATTCGTGGACCAGTACCCGTGACGGTACGTGACGAAAGGCGGAGAAGAACATTTACCACATCCAGTGAAGAGGTTAATACCCACAATACCTACAGAACAACATCTTAGTGTTTTCATTAATTTTTCTCTTAGATATACCTGGTGAACATTTCTCGCAGTGGAACATTAGTTGGGAGAAGAAGTGAACCGCGTGCCCGTGTCTTGGCATCCATACATCGCCCCCACAGGAGTATAACAACCAAAGTTATATATCATATATACACCCAATTTCCAGTAATCCCCAAACAAAAGCAAACATGGTAAATTGAACCAGATGTTCAATTTCCATACTCACGCTTAGGGAATGCAATACCGGTATACCGCCCAAATTGTCGGCGGCATTAATACCGGTATTCACCTTAAAAATACCGGTATTTTCGGTATTGGAACATTAACGTCAGTTGATACACATTACACGGAAGCTTGATTCGGGGAATCTCCCATTTACTTAGAATCAAAGGAGATCAAATGAGAGATAGTTCAGTGCGGAGTGTTTTTTCAGTACGTAGACACAAATTGAGAGTGAAAGTTGTTAGTTTTGTGCTTGTGCAATAATTAATATATGTAAGTAAATTTGGTAGTCCTAGAGTTTACGAACCATGAAATATGTGTATCCTAGATAAGATTAAATAAATATTTGTCTTGTAAATTGAGCAACTAATATGTTGCTCAATTTGCAACATTTTGCAATTACGTTTTGTTCTCAAAAATATCTACGAACGATATTAGTGTTAATTTTGATTGTAAATTTATGTACAATATCCATTAAATATTATATACATAAACGTCAGCACTATTAAATATGCTGCAGATAAATAAATTCCTATTAATAAAACTTATTTTATGGTTCCTTAATAACTTAGATTTACTTTTTTAAAATTATTAATTAATTAAAATAATTGTTTTAGAATCAAAAGTATGAATTCGGAATCCAATATATTTCAAGAACACAAAAAAGGGAGCGACGTTAATTCGGTTTGGCATTATTATTTAGTTGCTAATCAAGGGCAGATCAAATGTCGGGGAGGATCCACAAGTGGCCTTCACACCCACTTGAAAACTCGACATAACATAAATTTAAAAACTAAAAGCGACGTAGCAGCAGATAATGAAAATGATGCGTCTAGTTCTAGTCAAAAGCTACCAAAAACATTAGATTGTTATTTTCAAAATCAAAAGAAGCAACAGGTATGTGAAATTCTGCTCTTCGGAGGATATAAGAAAAGGGCTACATGCAAGAGGATATAATGATCTACCAAAATCAGCTGCAACAATAAAATCTATGATCACTGAATATAGCAAGAAGATAAGAACAGAAGTTATTAAAGAAATGTCAGATTTAAATTCGAAAGGCAACCGATTTAGCTTATCATTCGACGAATGGACTTCGGTTTGCAATCGGAGGTATTTAAACATAAACGTACATTTTACTGGAGGATATATAAGGAACATTGGACTAGCCCGTTTACATGGAAAAGTGCCAACGGAAAAATGTTTGGAGATTTTGAAAATAAAATTACAAGAATTTGATCTCAACTTAACAAATGTTGCGGATTGGCAATTAAATGTGCTGGAATGTACTGGAGAAATCTAGTACATTCGCATGTATACCAGTTGCGCAGCAGCTGGCACCAACTGGCCATCATTGTCACCACGATGATGTCATGGCGTCGCTTTTTGAATTGGCAGTTATGCCATTTCGTCATTCTACAATCAAAATCCAGAGAGGAAACACCATCTTGTGCTACGTAGAGCTATCCAAAACAATTAGTATTAAATAGAATCGTTTTAATTTCTTTTCTTTTTTGGTTTTTGGAAACTTCTAAATTTCTACAATCAACATTCACAGAGGAAACACCATCTTGTGCTACGTAGAGCTATCCCACAAACATTTCTGGTCCTTCGAAACGGATCCAGTGCTCAATTGGATTTGAATCATCGCCGCCCAGTTCGCGGCACATCGACAACTGCCAGTCACCTCGACACCATCAAGGAACCAAAGAAGAAAAAGCAATGGAGAAACAAATCGCCACGCAGTACGCGGCACAGGGCCAAATGTCGCGAGCATTCGCCAACCTGAAGAAGCGAGGGCCATCAACGATAAGCGCCGTACAAACCCGCAGAGACAATCTACAGGGCAAGTGGAAAGAAATCCGTGACCGGCACGACGACATTCTGGAGCTGACGACGTCAGACACAAAGGACCACCGCTACTTCACGGAGGACTTCCTCGAGTCAGCTGAGGAGGTCTACCTGGAGGAGATGACAAAGTTCGCCGAAGAGCTTCATAGCCTCAACATGGAACCATCGACAACATCTAAGGCCGCGGCTGCAGTGGTGACGCCCCGCGCCAATCCCCGCAAGCTGCTGTTAAAGAAGTTTGTATATTTAAATCTGCACTGCACACACAGAGAACGAAAACTCACACTCGCGCTGAGAGAATGCCAACAATAACACACACAGAGCAATCAAACGCACTTTGTTTTTGTTTTAATTTATTAATTACTTTTAAACACATTCACAAAATTCAGTTTTGTAACACAATCCTTTTTATGTTTGGAATTTGCGAGAACACAACACTGACACTGAATTGGATTTAGCAAGCGTATCCAAAAGATTCGAATTATTGTTCACTTTTTTGAGCACGATGTTTTTACATATAATATTTTCCGCGAAAGGCACTCGAGGAAGTCGTACGGTAAGCGCAAAGAGTTACTCGCCGCGACTTTTGAAACGCGATCGGCTTTATATTTACGTCCGTCCAGGACAATGATGGGTATTAGAGTCTTTCAATTTATGAATATCCAAACCGGACGACGTTCATACATCGACCTCCTTATCTCTCTTTCGGTCGTGTAGACCGAAAGATACATTCATCCATTGTTTACTCACAATAGATCCTTTTTGATACCCATGAGGTATACTTTGCAGTACATTTCTTGAGAATAATAAACATTGAAAATGTTTATGATCTGCGAGATCTGATTGTGTGGATGCGTGTATACAATTTAGAATCTTGTATTTACACAACTGTTCATTTATGGTCAACGATGGCAAAGATATTTTGTATACTTTATTGCTTCGTTACCATAGAATTATTCTCTGTTTTGAGCAGCACATTATTTTCTTTGTGCCGTCATGAATTTCTCCCAGATGTGGTATCTGGATTCCATGATTTGCCCGTATATGCATTTTGTAGCTAATGCACTTTTACAGGTACTCATTGGGTTGGATATGTTGATTTGGATTAATCAACATATGGGGCTTCACATGAAGGTGAATCCTGTTAATGGTGGGGGGTGGGCCCCCAAAAAGGGTGAGTATTAGGGGAGGGTAGGCGTTGCGTGTAACACTGCCTCCAGTGCAATTGCCAACATTTTCCGGAAAATACTCGGAGTGGCGGCCATTCAAGGACCTGTTCCAGGCGGTATTGACAGATCACCCTGATCTGACGGACGTCGAACGACTCTATTATTTGAAGTCGAGCCTCCGCGACGACGCCGCCCGGGCCATCAAAAACATCCCGGTCACGGAGGAGAATTACCAGCGAGCCTGGAACAAGCTGGTGGAATACTTCGACAATACTCGGGCACTGGTTCACTCTGCCTTGAGCACCCTCTTCCAGGTACAGGTCGTCGGAAAGGAATCGGCTGCCGGCTTGCGCCATCTCCGCGACACTACCAATGATGCAGTCGAAACTTTGGATGCGCTCGGCCGTCCCGTGACCACCTGGGATGACATACTGGTCTACCTAACAACACAGCGCATGGACCCCCGCACCGCTCGTGACTGGCAAACGGCACAAGGCAACACCAGCCAGCCACCCACGTACCACCAGCTCGATGACTTCCTGAAAACAAGGATCGAGGTTTGGAATTCGTCGAGCTGCCCCGGACCGCCATCGACCAACCCCAGCGGAACAGACCCGGCCAGACGGAGCACACCACCAAAGCGCGCCTCTCAGTGCACACGGCCTCACCACCGGCCCAGAAGCCCCCCGCCCGCTGCTCGGTCTGCAGATCAAACCACTACATCGGTTCGTGCGAGGGATTCCGGGCCCTCAGCCCGGAAGAGCGAAGGGCCCACGTCACCAAACAGGGCCTTTGCTTCAACTGCCTAGGAAGGCATTTTTTTCGTGACTGTCCATCGACATCCACATGCCGGCAGTGCCAAGGGCGGCACCACACCTTGCTGCATACCACAACGACCACGACCAACCTGGATTTGGAAAGAGGCACGAGCCCCAAGCCTCAAGGCGGCCAGATCCCCGGGGTGTCATCTCACACGACCAGCGCCCCGCCTGCCCGGACAATCCTCCTGGCCACAGCGCGCGTCCTCGTCCAGTCGGGCTCCCAACGCCGACTGGAGGCTCGGGCCCTACTGGACCCCTGTTCAGAGGCCACCTTTATATCGGAATCACTCGCCCAGCGACTGCACCTGCGCCGGCGCGCATCATTCATCCCAGTCCATGGAGTCGGGGGCGCCCGCTGCCTGACGGCAAAGGCCCTATCATCCGTCACCATACTGCCCCGGACCAAGAGCTCGCAAAGCTGGACAGTCGACGCGCTAATCCTGCCCCATCTGTCGGACTACGTGCCACCTCCACGACTCCTGCCAAGCGATATCTCTATTGTGGCGGGCCTGGAGTTGGCAGACCCAGGCGTCTCATCAGCACAAAACATAGACTTAATCATTGGTGCTGATGCCTACCCGGCGATCATCACCGCCGGCTTAAAGAAGTCCACCAACTCCGACGTGATCGCCCAGTCTACGCACCTTGGATGGATCCTAACGAGTGCAGCTGCCCGCGGCTCACGGCACACCAACACCAGCCGCCCTCTAACCAGTCACCAGATCAGTGTCGACCGCGAGCTGCGCGCCCTCCTGGAGAAGTTCTGGATTCAGGAGGAAGTTTCTCACCACCCAACCGCTTTGACTTTGGAGGAGCAAGCATGCGAGGCTCACTTCACCTCAACTACCAGACGCGACCAGCAAGGCCGCTACACATTACGACTGCCACTAAAGCCTAACTCGGCGGAGCTGGGGAATTCGGGCAGCGCCGCCCGCGCTGCATTTCGACGACTGGAGAGCAGGTTCCAGCGCCAGCCTCAGTTCCGCGATCTCTATAAGAAATTCATGGATGAGTATCTCGAACTTGACCACATGACTCAAGTGGACACTACGAGTGCGGACACCCATGAACATGGATTCATTATCCCACACCATGGGGTGTTCAAGGCATCTGACCAAACACCCAAGATCCGCGTGGTGTTCAATGGTTCCGTCCAGCCGGAGACTGGAATCTCCATCAACGAGTGCCTCTATGTTGGACCCAAGCTCCAGAGTGACATTTTTGACGTCCTGTTGCGCTGGCGTGCGCCCCGATATGTCTTCTCTGCGGACATTGCGAAGATGTACCGACAAATAAGGATTGATGAGCGGGATCGCCACTATCAGGAAATCCTGTGGAGACCGTCAACCACCGGCGACATTAAGGTCTACTCGCTAAACACGGTAACTTACGGACTCGCGAGCTCCCCGTATCAGGCAATACGCACGCTGAAGCAGTTGGCCCTCGACGAGGGCGCACGATTCCCCTTAGCAGCACAAGTGCTCATGAGAAACACATACGTGGATGACATCTTCGCTGGCTCGGACACTCTCACAGAGGCACAGCTACTGAAGCAGCAGCTCAGCGACCTACTGTCGGCGGGCGGCTTCCCCCTCAGCAAATGGACCTCCAACCACCCGTCGCTGCTCCCCTACCAACCAGACGAGCTCGGGACATGCCCCACTTGGCCCCCAGCTGACGCCCACTCAATTTTAGGAATCCAATGGCGACCCCAGGAAGACTGCTTCACATTCCATCTCCGAGACTCAACGGGCAACGCGACCCTCACCAAACGGGCGGCCCTCGCATTCATCGGCCGCCTCTACGACCCCCTGCGATGGATCTCCCCAGTCATGATAAGATTTAAAATATTCATGCGGGAACTGTGGCCCCTAGGACTAGGGTGGGACGAACCCCTGCCCCCTTCCATGGAATCCAGGTGGCACAAACTCGTCGGGGATCTACGGCACCTGCCCGCACTCCGCATCCCTCGATGGACCGGCTGCGACAACACCCACCCAACAATGGAGCTCCACCGATTCGCCGACGCCTCCCAGGCCGCCTACGGCGCTGTCATCCACCTCAGGACATTTGGCGTCCCGTTGAAATCATCTTGCACCATCCTCGCTTCCAAGACCAAGGTGGCCCCTTTGAAGCAGGTATCCCTGCCACGTTTGGAGCTGTGTGCCGCACTGCTGCTGACGCGCCTGATGAAGCGCGTCCTCACCATCATGTCAACCCAGAACGCCCCAGTCCACCCCTGGTCAGACTCCACCGTCGTCATATCATGGATCCATGGTGCGCCGAGCCGATGGAAAACTTACGTTGCCAACCGGGTCTCGGAAATCCAGACGACTCTACCGGGCGCCCACTGGCATCACGTCGCCGGCGTCCAGAATCCCGCCGACTTGGCGTCTCGCGGAGCATCAACGGAGCATCGCTCACCAGAAACTCATCCGTCGCTAAGGGCAGCCTGCTCATGCGCCTCAACCCGTTCCTCGACCCGAACGGACTCCTGCGTGTCGGGGGGAGACTGCGCCACTCCCTACTACACCCCGATGAAAGGCACCCCCTCATCCTCCCTTCCGGATCCTTTCTCTCACTGCTCCTCGCCCGAGATGCCCACGACAGGACCCTCCACGGTGGCACGCAACTGTCACTCAACTACCTACGGCAACGATTCTGGATTCTCCGAGGACGACAACTGGTCAAGGGAGTAATCTTTCGCTGTCTCCGCTGCTGGCGACACTCATCCTCACCGACCCTTCAACTCATGGGGGACCTGCCGGCCACCCGGGTGCGGCCCACCAGGCCATTCCTACACAGCGGAGTCGACTACGCCGGGCCAATGGCCACCAGGTGCTCAAAGAATGGAACCAGGAGCACGTTCAAGGGATACATCGCCGTGTTTGTATGCTTCGCCACCCGCGCGGTGCACCTGGAGGCCGCCTCCGGGTACTCAACAGAAGACTTCCTCCGGGTCTACCGCCGCTTCGTGGCTCGAAGAGGAATATGTGCAACACTGACCAGTGACTGCGGCACCAACTTCGTCGGCGCGGATAAAGAATTACGGGGGCTATTCGCCCAGGCAACAAGGCAAACCACCGAGATTGCCCACCTCCTCGCTAATGAGGGTACCGAGTGGCGATTCAACCCCCCATCAGCCCCTCACTTCGGGGGAATTTGGGAAGCCTCTGTAAAGCGAACCAAGTTCCACTTGAGGCGCGTTATCGGCGACGCAGTCCTGACCTTCGAAGAGCTCTCCACCCTGCTGGCCCAAGTGGAATCCTGCCTCAACTCGCGCCCCCTCCAGCCACTGAAGGATGACCCAACCGACCTGACAGCGCTCACACCCGGACACTTTCTTATTGGAGGCCCGACGTCGACCGTCCCGGAACCTTACACACTTCAACCCCCCATATCTCGGTTGTCGCGATCAAAGTTACTGCGGAACATGTACGAGCATTTCTGGTCGCGATGATCCGCAGAATACCTCCAGGAACTACAACACAGGCCAAAGTGGCAGAGCCGAAACCCCAACGTCGCAGTGGGGCAACTGTGCGTGATCAGGACTGAGCTGGCACCCCCCTGCAAGTGGCACTTAGCGCGAATCCTTAAGGTGCACCCTGGCCAAGACGGACTCGTGAGAGTGGCAACGCTGCGGACTGCTGCGGGCACCCTAACGAGACCCGTGTCGAAACTAAGTATCCTCCCATTTGAAGGGGAGAGAGCATCGGACCAGCACCAATCAGCGGATGAACATCACCAACGCCAGCCGCACACCCCCCCCCCCCCCCCCCCGGGCATGATGATTCGCCAATGATTGGCGAAGGCGGGCGGAATGTTGCGGATTGGCAATTAAATGTGCTGGAATCTACTGGAGAAATCTAGTACATTCGCATGTATACCAGTTGCGCAGCAGCTGGCACCAACTGGCCATCATTGTCACCACGATGATGTCATGGCGTCGCTTTTTGAATTGGCAGTTATGCCATTTCGTCATTCTACAATCAACATTCAGAGAGGAAACACCATCTTGTGCTACGTAGAGCTATCCAAAACAATTAGTATTAAATAGAATCGTTTTAATTTCTTTTCTTTTTTGGTTTTTGGAAACTTCTAAATTTCTACAATCAACATTCACAGAGGAAACACCATCTTGTGCTACGTAGAGCTATCCCACAAACAACAAATGACATTGTTTGTATATCGACAGATGGTGCGTCAGTTATGGTAAAACTCGGACATTTGATTGAAGTCAAACATCAGTTATGTGTTGCACATGGCATCCACCTAGCTGTTAGAGATGTCCTTTACAAAAACAACTCCAGTTTAGTGACTGTTGATGCTGAAATTGAACCAATGGAATCCCAATCTAGCGATTGTGATAGTGATGTAGATGATGACAATGACATAGAAACTGACAATGAAGAAGATAAGATGATTACAGATGATGGTGTTGTGTTAGAGTTTGGATCTGTTGACACTGAAATAAATTTGAATTATGCTAATTTATCCCCGCTGGTAACAAAAATTATAAGTGTCATTAAAATTTTCAGAAGATCTGCAACAAAAAATGATCAATATTTACAAAAATATGTAAAACTAGAATTTGGAAAAGAATTTGCAATTGGATGTCATAACACGATGGAATAGTTTACTTATTATGTTGGAAAGGTTTTACCAATTACGGTATTGTGTCCAAAAAGCATTAATTGATTTAAAATCAAACATAGTCTTTTCCGAAGAGGAGTTTCTATTAATTTCTGAAATCATTGATGCATTGTCACCAATTAAATTAGCAGTCGAAGCACTATGCAGAAGAGATTCTAATCTTTTTGTTGCAGACGCGACGTTTAAATTTATGATTGACACGCTTGATGCACAAATAAGTAAAATAAGTATTGAATTGATAAATGCTCTGAAGTATAGAATAATGCAAAGACGAACAAACATATCTCAAGTTTTGCAATATTTACACAACGCTGTACTGCTCTGAAAAGCCCTACCATCTCCTTCCCCCACACCTACATCCAAATCCTAGCAGTAATACACTAAAACCTGAAATTCAATCAAAATCCTGAAAAACCAAAACTAAATCCAAAATTCGCAATAAACGAATTAAAATATTCGTTTATCGCTTTGCATTGCCCCCACGGCATAATTTAATCAAAAAACCTAAACTAAAATCAAAATTCGCAATAAACGAATCAAATATTCGTTTATAGCTTTGCATTTGCCCCACGGCATAATTTCAATTCAAAATCCAGAAATACATTTCAATCTGGTAATTTCCCTAGAAAATTAAATAAACCATATCCATGGCAAATCGCACCAGATGTCCGAATTTGCCACAAGCAAACAATACCCAAATACCATTTCCAATTCTCATATGCAAATAGATTGATGAAGATGCAGAAAACTGAATCTTATCTAAAACAAACATTGAGCATCGCACGAAATGTATCGAAAATCGAGATTGTTGCATGAAAATGTACATTTTTGAGATAGAAATCTCGATTTGATTTCGTTTAAAAGGTGATGTATCGCGATCTCGAAGAGGCAATCAATCAACGTCCATAGTCCCCGGCGGAAGTGTTGGAGGTCCAGTAGCGTCAGTTCTCATCCTGTTCATAGTCCCCGGCAGAAGATCAATCAATTTCCGGACCAAAAATATTTACAAAAATAAATGAAACTATTTGAACGAAACCACAAGTATTTTGATTTATTTTGGTTTCGTGCATTCACTGAGGAACGTTGGCGGCTTTAGGACAAGAGGAGTGTCCAACCAGCAAAAAGAACCGGTGAGGAAAGTGGTGGCAAGCCCACAAACTAAACCCTTGCAGCGTCGGACATCACCCAAAGGCACCTGGTTCCACGGCACAGGGACGCAATTCCAAAACGACGTCCCTAGAACGATCGGAAGCTGCTCTTCCCTCGAGGTTCGAGGAAGCACGGCGGCAACCGCAACGGGTCCCCTCGGGAGCGGTCTTTATGAGATCTTACGCCCTTTTCAGGATAAGAAGACACGCTCCCTGAGAGAAGGACCACAGCAACGCTTCACAAAACGAAATCGAAACGGATACAGACTTGTGTCCTAAACTTAAAAAAGGTTCTATTACAAAAATATTGACTCCTCTTATAAAACGCCTAGGAGCTAAAAGTAATGAACCAGACAGTGGAGATTTTGATCTTGAAGATGAAGATACACCAGTTACATCTCTCTCCGCTATTAATACTGCAACTGTTTCATTAAAAAACAAATTAGAGAATGTGATTAACAAAGCAATGACGAATGTTCCAAATCCAAGGAAACAAAACAAAAGATTAGTAATAGAACATAAACTTATAAAAGAATTACAATTTTATGAAGAGCATGGAATTAGGGGGGGGGGGGGGGGGGGGGATACTGTTAACAATACCACCAACAAGTGTGGAGTCAGAACGAGCCTTTTCGGCTGCTCAACATATAACCACAAAAATAAGATCGAGGTTAGACGACGGTACGTTGGATCATATATGTTTTTTGAAATCATATTTCAATTTGCATCAAAAATAATAAACACTTGTACGAATTAATGTAATATATATTAAAAAAGTTGGATTTAATTTTGTTAAATTATTTTTAAAAATAAATTTTTTGTTGTTTAGTTGTGTTTGACATATATTTGTACTATCCCTAAATAATAACATAACCTATAGTAAGTAAATTTTAATTTTGTTTACATTTTTTTAAATAATACTAATACCGGTATTGCCGGTTCTAAAAACGAAAATACCGAAATACCCGTATCGACAATTTTTAACGGTATTGCATTCCTCACATTCCGCTCATGTGTCCGAGAATTCGCCTAACCGAATTCTTACCTCAAAAAACAGACACTTGGCTCCAGCCAAAGTATCTGTTTCGGATTCATAACTATATGCTCGGGGAAAATCTAGTACATCGTCTAGTACTTTCCCCGACAAATATTCACCACACCTGCCGGCAACACGATGGCAGTGCAAAACAACTGTCAATCAACATTCAACGAGATTAACGTGTTGTTTACGTGGCAATTTTTCTGCAACTTGTATACTGTTTTTTGGTGCTCGATTGTTAACTTCTGCAATGGTCAATACTTTTACTTTACTGTTTACGGTGCACGATCAATGCTAAACTTAAGAATTGGATTAAACTTTGCGCTCGCCACCATGTGGCTTATGAATTAATAACATTGAACCAATAGAATTGAATTGTTTTGCTTTGGCACGCCACCATGTGGCTTTTGGTTGTAAATCGGTGCTTTAAGTTTAATGAATAAAGTTCGGGGATAAGTCCATCGAGAATCTATCAGTTTTCATTTGAATTCACAAGTTATTTAAGTTTTCGCAAGCTGATGAGTGCATACAAATCTGTCTACGAACCGTCATCACTGCACAGGGAGGGACAACAAGTTCATCATATATCGAGTCATCGCGGGAACTTCACGCTGAAATACAAAGGTATTACTGTTCCTTAACTTTATATACCTCGGTTTCAGGCATCGTTGGGTAGGACGCCATTGCGCCATTCCTCGCACCGTGCTCATCATTAACGATTCCCCGACGACATTCCTCGTTCGGTGGAACATCAAATAGGATCCCGGCTGACGACATTCCTCGTCAGGATCGAGATACACAACATATCTAAATCGAGATTTTGCTTTGAATTCGATCTCTTCGAGATACAAAATTTCGATTTGGTTTCATTTATAAGAGTGATGGATTTCAGATTCGAGGATCAGTCGTGATTGGCGTCCGAAATGTAAGGACGCCAATAAGCAAAGTTTAAAACTATATTTGTCTCAATCTCTTAAAGTTTGTAAAATAAAGCAGTCGTTAAAAATAGTATTTTGTTATTTCAATTTTAAATTGAAGACACAAACCGGAAGGAGAGTGAGTGTTGACTGAGCACCGGCTGCTCAACTTTAAACCGAAGGCGAGAGCCCTCGGACAACCCCCAGCGATAATGCAATTAGTTGCCCCACATTTCGCCCCCAACCGTTGCATTAAAAAATTGTGTAATTGTGTTATATAATTAAGTTCAATTAATTATCAAACATGCAGTCACTCAATACAACCGAACAATCCACTCGTCGACTGGATACAAACCTGAAGACGTATTTTTTAACAGACGAGACTATCCTGATATAGAGGCGAAATTAAAAAACAATCAACAAAACCTCTTGGATCACGTTAATAAAAAACGCGTAAACATCAAATACCTACCCGGGGATAAAATCTTTGTTAGGTCTTCGCGCAGAAATAAAAATACCGATCGATTCAGCGAACACACGGTAAAGGAAGACAAAGGCGACACTATAATCACAACACTCAACAAAAAAATCCACAAAGATAATATACGATCGAGAATCAAACTTTCCCAGGATGAAAAATCTAACCATTCCCCTGGTCATATCAATGATAGGCCTAATCCAGTCAATCAAGATCAATGATCTAAAAAATAGGAAATATGTTTTAGTGGAAACGGGCCCAGCATACCTCTTCGACAGTACGGACTATCTATTCCATACCTTCAACATAACCACAATACTAGAACCATACAAAACCGCAAAAGAACTCATCATAACATCAGATCCGAAGACCACGGCATCCCTGAGAGCAACAGTACAACGTATAGATTCATTGATCCCCCAATTGATGTCATATCAGACCAGAAACAGAAGAAGCATTAATTTTCTCGGCAGCATTCTCAAAATAATTACAGGTACACCCGATCACGATGACCTCATCGAAATCCACACCAAAATGAATGCACTGATAGAAAACAACAACCGACAAAAGATTTTAAATAGTAGATTCGAAAAAATTCGATCACTACCGACTCAATATGTCTTTAATTTAGACATTCTATTAAACGAAATTTACTATGAACTCGATTTGGTCGCTAACACTATAAGTTTCGCTAAAAACGGAAACTTCTACCCTAACACTTTAAACCTAAATAACGTACAGGAATTGATCAACCACGAGCATACATACCTCCCCCTAATTCATGTAATGGAATATTCCAGTATATTTATTTGCTACTATATTGACACGATTGTAATAACATATAAGTACCCTATATTAAATAAAAAATGTCAACTTTTTCATATACATGCAGCATTATCAAATAAATATGGTAAACCTATCATGTCTAATAGCATCGCTAGATGCAGCCAATCTAAATATACACATATTACCAATTGTAAAAACTTTGTAGGGACATATATCTGTAAACTTATTCGAAATTACAAAGATAACTGTACATTACCATTAATAACCAATGAACCAGCCGCTTGTAATTTTATAAAAGAAAACAATGTAGAAATTAAAGAAATAGAAAACGGATATATTTTTATAGACAAAAGTCATATCGTAGACGGCAAAACTATTGAAGGTCCTAACCTTGTAAGTTTCGAAAAAAATGTAATCATCGACAACACGAAATATGTAAATATGAAAATGTAATCAAGGAAGTCGTAGCATTAAGACATGATGAAGAATTAAAAATAATTGAATTAGTGTCCTCAAATACAACTAACAAATTCACAAACCTACAAGAAATATGTACATTCTTCATGCCCTTAGAAGACCACCCTATAAGAACATTCTGCAGCATACTCGGAATCATTGTAATCATCGCATTAACACTTTATATTATAAGAATAATATTAGTATATAGAGAAAAAAGGAAATTAGAAAAACATAATGTACTACTTGAACAAGAAATGACACGACTAGCCAAGAATATAGAAAACGAGGACGTTTTAACTTGAGGGGAGACTTAACACCTCCCACATAATGTATCATACATCCGCATACCTATTACTATAATTAAAACCCCAAACAAATCTCTATATACACTAACCCTTGTATTTTAAAATATCTATTGTAATTAATGTTAGTACCATTTTTATTATCAATCTTTGTAATACGAATACTGTACAAATATTATATAAACTCTATCTATTGTAATTAACCTTAGTACCATTTCTATTATCAATCTTTGCAATATAAATACTGTATAAATATTATACAAACTCGCACTCAAAACATAGCCAAAAGCATACCGATGATAATAAATCCAATCTATCATAAATCAACACATGGCCCAGTACAGCAATTCAATCCAATCTATCATAAAATCAACACACGGCCCCAGTACAGAAAACTCAAACTTTTCCACAACAGACACACCAACAAATAAGCTGAACCCCACACTCAACCATATCACAATTCGAGGCATAAATACCGCCACCGAAGAGGAACCGAGGCGATTGTCTTCAAGACAGTTCAAGACAGTTGAGACAGACAAGACATTTTCATACTCAGACGATCAGTAGTCAGTTCATCCAGTACAGTCAGCAACCGAGAATCATCATTCAAGACTTCGCATACTTACCTGGGACACTTAAGACATTTCTGTAAAAAATAGAAAAGAAAATAAAGGAAATCCCAACATTTAAATAATAATAAAAAAAAAAAAAAAACCTTGCTTTTTCGTTTGTTGGTTTTTGTTTCCTTTTCATTGTGGGTTTTGTTGCTATTTCGTTTGTCGATTTTGTTTCTACTTCGTTTGTTGGTTTTTCTTTCTTTTTCGTTTGTTGGCTTTTCTTTGCTGGTTTTGTTTGTTTATTTCTCTTTGTTTCTCCTTTTCTTTCCTTGTTTCCGCGCGCTTCTTGTCCTTGTCGCTTATCTGTTCACATGTTTTGTGACTGATAAAACATGGATACCTGCTCTACTCGTGGTGTGGGCCATCAGCCGGATCAGGGCACGATGGCTCTCATAAAGAGATTGAAGGAGAACCTCGAGGCTCTCAGGGCTGAGGTCGCGGTCCTAAAAAATAGACTATCGCGACTGGAGGCTGCCCCATCCACGTCCCTCTTCGGCCCCGGTTCGGAAGCTTCTGATTCAGAATCAGAGCTCGAGCCGGAGTTAGAGATTACCACCGACAATTCTGACGAGTCAATGGAGGGCAGTGACTCGCGTACCCCTACCCCAAACTCGTCTAGGGCACCAAAGCGAAAAACACCCCTCCCAACAACAAGCTGTGAGAGAGGTCCCTCCAATAAGCGCGTCGCTACCGGCTGCCCGCCAACACCACCCCCATTATCATCATCATCTGTCCCCAAAAAGTTGTCAAACCCCGCGATAACTCAAAACTACCCGAAAATCGTGCCTCCGCAGGAGTCTTGCCCACCGAGGCCAACTCCGGTGGTTAACCCAAAACCAAAGGCCGCTTGTGTTCCCAACACTGTTCAGCCAGAGGGCGTCGTCCGCCCACCTGTCTCTAAGAAGAAGCAGCAACCCGGGGTCTTTGCACGAGACCTCAATTTAAAAAATTTCGTCGGTGACATGAACCGACTAGGGATCTCCAACTTCAAGGAAAAGACCTTAAGCCCATCCCTAAACAAAATCGTGACCTACGATAGGGAAACCTATCGTAAGGTTAACGACAACCTTAAGGCCAAGGAGGTGAATTATTACACCTTCGCCGACGACGAAAGTCGAGGCCAATCCTCTTAAAACGAGTCGCTGCCTCTTGGGAAAAGGACGACATCGTAACTGCTCTTCAGACAACATTCCCTAACGTCAAATTCATTGACATCAAAAAATTCTCCCCCGCACAACTGTTTGTGAACATCAGACCACAAAAATACAGCAAGCTGAACATATGGCAGCTCCACCTTGCCCCAGGAACCGACATAGATTCCATAATACGGACAAAGTCGCTCCCAATCTTGCATCAGCAAGTTGTGTTCGTGGTATTTCATAACAAAGAAATGCCTCAATGCAGACGTTGCCAACGTTTCGGGCATGTCTCCCGAAACTGCAATATGAGTCGCCGTTGCGTTCGTTGCGGAAAATCCCACGATATTGGCAAGTGCGAACTACCGCTAGCTAAATATGACCCCGCAACAAATGTGCAGGATGAAATAACACTGCCAACTTGCTGCAACTGCGGCAACAAAGAACATCCGGCCAGTTGCAGGAATTGTCCTAAATATCAAGAGATTATTCAAAGATCCAAGGAGACTCGAGCAAAGCAACCAGCCAAGTCAGACTTTGGAAGACAGGCCACACAAAACCTCATCCAAAATGGATTTACATTTGCCGACATGCTTAGGAGACAGCAGGCAAAGAACATAAAAACTCTTCCAACTCCTCCTCCTCAAAAACACATTCAAGTCCCTAAGCGACCCCCGGTAAAGGCCAACACGACGCCTCAAGCTCAAGCGGCGGTGCAAAAGTCCCCGAGGGCGCAATCTTCAATGCTCGAGAAATTACTTAGTTTCTCCCGCCTGAATGAAGATATTCGACCCCGATATGAGAAACTATCAACCGATGCTGAGAGGGATGCACTCCTTTTCACCGCATATGCAGGACATACCCTCCAAAATGGATTCCAAAACTAAAGTTATCCTTATAAATGTCAACTCCCTCGTTTCGCATTCCAAGTGTGTGATAGTCTCTGACTTCATAAAGGAAAACGGGGCGGACGTGGTACTTGTAACCGAAACTAGGTTGCATCCATGTCACCGTCCCGTATTCCCAAACTTCTCCTTGATTCGAAGAGATCGAACCCTCACTGGCGGTCCCACCATCAACGGAGGTGGCACTTGTATACTGGTTAATAGCGGGCTTCGCCATGAAGCTATTGACCTCCCACACCTTGAATCCATAGAGGTGTCTGGAGTTGAACTGTCATTTTTCATTTTTAAAACATTTTTAATTTTTCTTTTTATATTCTTAATTTCTAAATTAAAGGCTAGACAAAAAATGCTTAAATTCTAGCTTAATTATCTTATATAATAACTTACTGGTCCTTCGCAGACGCTCTAAGCTAAACATTACTTAACATTTGTATAATTTGCCTTTCGGCGACAAGGAGTTGAACTGTATCTGGCTAACAATGGTAGAGTGAATATATACGCCGTATACCACTCGCATAAAACCAATAATGGCCCCATTATTCCCGAAGATATCGGCAAACTAATAAGGACCTCGGGGCATACACCCTTCATCATAGGCGGCGATTTTAACTCCAGGCATCCCCACTGGAACAACTCTGTCTCTTGCCCAAATGGCACAAAACTGTACCAATGGTACACCGCAAGCACCTATGCCCTCAATTTCGAAATAGTCGCACCTACGGCTGGTACTCGAGGTAACTCAATTCTGGACATATTTCTTGTGTCCAAGGACTTACTTCCACAAATCACTCCTCCTCAAGTTTCAGCGGGTGTATCTGACCACAACGCTGTGACCATATGCATTCGCGGCTATCGAGCATCCCGGGCTCATATCAGATACATACCCGATTATGGGCGGACAAATTGGGACAACCACAATATTACATTGAACGATAAACTCCACCAATTCTCTTTTCCCACAGACTCAAGACAAACTGAAGGGTATACAGATGGACCAGAACGTTTATAAAAATTTTAAAAAGATATGTGGCACTTCCCGCATCACTGGGCCAATCGTGCACAATGGTGTTGTTGTCAATAACGACACCAATAAAGCAAATATCATCGGAGAGACTGTGGCGTTTCTACTAACACCACTGCTACCTTTTCAATCTACCTCAAAATCTTCCCTCCTAAAGCTCCATTAATTTCGTCATTTTTGCGTATGCAAGCGCAATAACTTCCCCAAGCATTCTCCCACCGATTTCATTACCTTTCGGTTATGCAAATAGCATCCAACATCAAGCATCTGCCCATCAAGGACATTCAGGCAATTAACGCGTTATATAAATTTCCGTAGAAGAAATTCGGTACGCCAGTACAGCATACATCAATGCATCTCAGCATTGTTCTAAAAGGAAAACATTTCGGTTGCCATACTAGATAACCGAAGTGGATTATAAAAACAATCAGCAGAACCCCTGTCTGCCTGCATTTACTGTCCCACACGTGCGCAACAGATTTTCATGTTGCACCAGTACTCACGGCGGCTTTTATGCAATCTTCAAAGCACCGGCGCAATTCGCGCCTAGCTGCCAAGAGCCGAATTCAATGCCAGTGTAAATACTCGCACTGGAATTCGACCCATGACTCCCTAGGATTGCAATACACAATTAACATGGTTGTAAACACAACCATCATTGTGTAATTATCCCAAACGCATCCTAATCCCAAAGATGCTTTTTAATGAATTTTTATTCCCACGGTTCGACCACCCATGAGCTCGCATCACGAGCCAACAAGGTGATCCGCGCACAAAAGTAGTTTAGTCAATAAAATAGTTGTATAGGAGTCGTTTGTCCACTGAGTCGAGGAGAGGAGCCTTCCTAAGTTTAAAATCACGGCCAAGTTTGTTACCGAGTTTAATACCCGGAGTAGTGCGCCCGCGCGATAAAAACGTTTATTTAAATTGTAAAATAGAGAAACCACGAATAGAATAATAGTCCCGGATTGTTTCGAATAAGTCGAGTCCGATACACGGTGGAGTTCGCCTGCGCTAGTGCAAGAGATGGAATAGTGAAGTTCCTATAAGAAAAATCAGTGTAAATTAAATAGAATTAGGACCTTGGTAAATTTATAAACACCCGCGAATATTTGTGTCAGTAAAATTTACGAACTTAGTGCCGGACCTGATATTGTGAAGATCCGAAACAGTTTTCCAACAATAAAAACAAAACAGTATCACCAACCCTAATGTTTTATTTTCTGCCTGGTATCTGCGCTGTGTCTGAGCGCTCGTTGTGAAGTTTATCCCGAAGTGGCAGTGCAATGTCCAATCCTGAGGAAGCTCTATCTGGCTGCTGTTTACCTGAGGACGTGGATTAGTTAACTTGTAAGGAGATCTTAGTCGACCCGTGCCAATGTCGGCACATAACTAAGACCAGTTCCACAAGACCTTCGAAAACAATCACAAACTTACTCTCCAAGATGGCGACCCGGATACTAATGCAATCGTTAGTTCAGAGGTCCACAGTAAGTTGGACGACTTCAACGAGCCAATTGTTGTCTTTAACCCAACTAACAGTGCATACTTCGATGACACACGTGATACTGGTCACGGTTTCATCACACCAAATACCCTACAGAGCCTGGTTAAATCTCGACACCCTAAGAAGTCACCCGGTATCGACAACATGTCATACCACTCGTTGCGAAGGCTTTCCGCCTTATTCTTTATAAAGCTCTCCATTCTGTTCAACCATGCTTACAACATGGGGTACTTTCCCCAAGCTTGGAGGCACGCTATTATTTGTCCAATAAAAAAGTTGGGAAACCAACGTATCACCCCTCAAGCTTTCGCCCTATCTCGCTTCTCACTTGCATCAGCAAAATATATGAAAAATGCATATACGAGAAACTAAATAATTTTGTCAGTACCAGGCACCTAATACCTGATTTCCAATTCGGATTCCCAAGAGCGCACAGCACCACTATGGCTCTCAATCTATTTCAAAACCACGTCTGCGTGCGGCTCTTTAATAAGGAACCCACCGTTGCGGTAAGCCTAGACATTGAAAAAGCTTTTGATACGACTTGGATCGAAGGTCTCGCTTTTAAATTATTGAATACTGGTCTCAGTAGAACGCTATGTAGTATCATCTACCAGTTCGTTCGAAACAGAACCTTCCAAGGTAGAGTGAATGGAAAGCTTTCCCGAACTTTTCACGCCGCTGCAGGCGTACCACAGGGCTCCATTCTAGGCCCCATCTTATTTAATATCTACACCTCCGATATTCCCCGCCCTGTGGACGGGAGAGTAAACCAGATATGCTACGCGGATGACGTCCTGGTGTACACGTCAACCAAAGGCCCTAACCTCGCAACAAATCGACTCAACCGTCACTTGGACGAACTGTATCAGTATTACAGTCGATGGAAAATCCGACTTAATCCATCCAAAGCAGTAGCCATAATTCTGAGTAGTAAACACTCCCAACCTGCTTCTCGATATTCACAGAATATTCGAATAAAAATGGGAGATACTACGATTAGACCACAGGACAAGATGAAATATCTTGGGGTCACTTATACCCCAAAAATGAATTTCATAAAACATGTGACCCAAATTCTCCAAAGGGGCCTCGGTCGGTCTAAGCAACTGCACAACATCTTGAAGTGGAGGAACAAAGTTGACACCAAAGTTAAGCTTCTCTGCTATAAGCAGCTAATCCGATCTGGAATATCGCACGCCTTTCCCATATGGTCCTGCGTATCTTCGGCTCAAATGGAAAGACTTCGGGTTTTCGAAAGGAAACTCCTCAGAAGATGCACCAATCATTCTAGAAGGCCTGACGGTCGTCATTACCCCAACTCTCACCTATACGAAGGCGCCTCCATTACCCCTATCGACGAGTACTTGCTTCAATTAGCATATAAGTACCAACATTCAGAACAGCGAGAACCTACTTTTACGGGACTCTTGCGTTCTTGACCCTTCTCTCTCTCGATCTCTTCGGATCAAACCCCCACAATTTCTTCTTCAGTACAAAACTGAAGAAAGCACCCTTCCCAACAACATTCCCCTCTATAATAGAGGATTCCTGGACCCATTCCATAGGGTCTACTATTAACAAACCACACACACGAACGCACAGTACAAGACGGCACAAACGCAAACATACACACCGACCAAAGCGCAGATTATCAGACGCCAAAGACGTGATCTGCGTTTACTACCGCACCCAAGACCTACCGGTCTTGTATGATTTCTTTCCCACCATCCCTCTATAAAAGTAGTTAGAGAACACCTGGACTAACACTGTCCACACTATCCTTGGATACCCCCCCTTTTTTCTTTTTTTTCAGACATCGCGAGACCGACCCCAACATCCTCACGGATGTGGGTGATTCTGGTTATCGCAAGATGACCAGAAGTCAGAGACAAGATGAAGGACACATATGTCCTTGTCTCGCTAAATTCGGTCTTCTCGCCACACTTTTTTTTTTTTATTTTTTTGAACCGAGGCGATTGATTTCCCATCCGTGAACGAGTACACACGTTCACTATTAAATTAGTTAATAATAAATAGGTTTAAAGATAAAACTTTGTTTTAATTAACTCGCTGGAGTCTGAATTTATGTCGCTGTAAAACAAGTGTCCGGATCGCAATTTGGAAGTTATTACGCTGGTTGCGATATTTAGAATTTCTGCAATTGGAGTTTTTGCCGCCAAAGTTCTGCCGCTGGAGTCTGGGGTTATGTCGCTGGTTGATGCACGTTAAAGTCCTGGGATTAACGAGTTCTGATGGCAAACAACGCTTTAAAAACAAGGTAGGTGGCATTTTCCATAATTTCTTTCATTAATGAATATTGATCCGAAATAGATCGTAAATAAAAAGTGTTGTGTGGTGTGGTCCGGAAGTAAAAGGGGACGACCGCGGCGATTTGTAATATAGAAACCTTGTTTCGTAAATTAATAATTTCAATATTGAGATTGATCGGATATACTCGCAATTTACAATTAAACACAACTGATTAGGACATTGCTTTACGTACCACTTGGCCATTACAGTGGAGTGTTCTACATCGATTCGTGTCATAAGGTTGCAGAGGTACGATCGTGATTGCTGGTTTTACACAACGATCCAGTGTTTTTTAATGATTTGAAATTTATCTGAATATAGAGTGAAATTGGAAAATTATCATGAGTACTGAACGTGGAGCTTATAAGTATTGACAGAAGAATCAAATATAATACACTGTATAAATCCATAGTTGTTTATTTGGTTTTAATCTACAAGGTTCAACGCAGGTAGATCTTTAGGACTCTTTACTTTCCAACAGGTTCATTTTAAGAAGTTCGCCACGTCAGTAGGGTTCACATCAGCTTTCGACTAACTGAACCTGGAACTTATAAGCATTCTCAAGAAATCAAAATACAGTCCACTTTTTCAAGGCCAAGGTTGTTCGTCTGTCTACAGTTTACAGAGTTTAGCGCAGGTAACCCACCAGGGCCAATAGAAGTTGTGTCACGTACGTCGGCCACCACCATCATTTGATACTTTGTATTTAGTATAATTTTGTTTTAAAATAGTACGATGGTAAGGTGGTGGAGGAATTGCACGATCCAGAAGTGAGTTTTTGAACACGCCCTGATTCGGGTGTGGATCGTGCAGTTCTTCGAGTTCGAATTTGTTTTTCGAAGTGGACGTGGGTGGAAAGAGAGAGAAAGAAGCACCAGAAGGACTTTTCGGTTCCGTTGTCGGCGGTTCTTTTTTTGGATACAGTTTTGGAAGTGAATTCCGTTTTTCAAAAAAATAGAAAGAGGTTGGAAGATTTTGTGAGTGTGGCCGAAAAGAATTTGAAGAGGCAGAAACGTTTTCCCGTTTCGGTGTTCTGTTGTTTTCTAAGAAAAAGAATAAACTGTAAAAAAGAAAAACATTTGGAAATAAAAACCAAGAGAAAGAAAAATCCAGAAGAAGAAAAGAAAAAAGACTTTTTCCTTTCGTGGAGCGCCGTTTACGGACCCAAGTGTCTAGACTCGAATTGGAAAAATCTATCCATCGTGCTTCGCTCAAAGGTCACCCGTTGGCGGTGGCCACCCAGGTCGTATTAAAAGGCAGGAACCTGAAGAGGAACCACAGGTGGTGGAGCAGCCGCTGAAGAGGAAGAGGAGTCCTAACCGAAGTCTTGGAGGCGAAATAATAGACGCCCCCCCTCACTGAGAAAACCAGGTAACCAAGCTGTTTTACATATTTAATTTTTCTGTGGCAAAAACTGTCACAGTTGCAACCGTCGCAAGGAAATTTGCGACAACATTCCGCGCGATTTATCACTATACTTCCGCACACGTACAGACAGCTGCGTGGATATTTTCGGTGTGGGTTTCGATCTCCACAGGACAGGATGAGCAAGGCTAAGACTTCAGCCCTAATTGACAGCTTACAAAACGTCTCGTTCGAATTGACCACCGATTATGAGTCGTATTCGGTTTTGGATCCGACATCCAAATCGATACATATGAACGAAGCGCGTTTGAAAAACCTGGGGCAATCATTCGTGGAAGCAAAGGGACTTCACCAGAGGATCATCGCAGCTCCGAGTGACGATGCCAAAACGAAGTATATGGAAGAGCTAACCTTCCATCGGCTAAAAGAGCTGTATTATAAATACTCATCAGAACTAAAGTCACAATTGGAGCAACTCGAGGCTCACCCGCTGGGACACAGTTCTTTCAACGGCTCAAAGGGAGGAACAAAGGGGCCAACGGCGGAGTTAAGGCTTCCCTCCATCAAAATACTAACTCCTCCGGTTCTTTTCAGACTTGTCCGGAGTTTTAAAGTTTGTTCGAGAGCCTGATCATAAAGAATACATCTATATCCGATGTGCAACGACTACATTATCTCAAGGTGAACTTGAGTGGAGAAGCAGAGCGTCTGCTGAGGAACACCCCGATAGTCGATGGCAACTTCGACTCAGCTTGGGCAACCCCGGTAAAACGTTTTCAGAACTTGAGGTTGCTCAAGGACAATCAGTTCGGGCTATTATTCGACCAACTAGTACTCAAACACGAGTCGGCTGATGGTAACCAACGAAGCCAGGCAATCGTTGCAGAATCTGGGAGTCTCGGTCACCTCGTGGGAAGACGTGCTAGTTTATCACATTATACAGAAACTTCCCCCCAAATACGCGCGGTTTGTGGGAGGTTCATATTACAGCATACGTGGACTATCCAGCCTATGACGTGCTGGAAGAGTTTCTACTTACTAGGGCCAGATCTTTGGAGGTCAATGGGTAAGCCACAGCTAGTGTTCCTCATGGGAAGTACAAAGGAGCATCTGCCGCAGTCCGGGTCCACAATTCCACCATCCATAGTTGTCCAGTGTGCTCAGGAAAACATTTAATTCATAAATGTTTTAAATTCAAGGCACTCAGTCCTCACAAGCGAAGGAGCCTGGTAACTAAGTACCAGTTGTGTGTTAACTGTTTGTCCAATGCTCATAAAACTCAGGAGTGCACGACCAAATTCACTTGTATGCGGTGTAAGCGAAACCACCATTCGTTGCTACATTCAGGCGACATGTACCCGCACGGGTCCAGGGATGATTCGACTTCGGCCAGGACTGCCCGGTCATTTGTTCCTGCAAGCAAACCGACAGTTCCAGCGGAACAAGCGCAAACAGAAGAATCTACAACAAGAGCATCAGCATTCAACGCCTGCATTCTCGGGAGTCACCAGGCTCAAACTGTTTTGCTGGCAACAGCCCTCGTAAGGGTTTATACAACTGCTGGGCAGCCCATTCTACTGCGAGCCTTGCTCGACCCTGGTCCTGAAGCCTCATTCATAACGGAATCGGTGTCACAACGTCTGAGACTCAAAGGAAAGAAAGGCCTCGTGTCCGTTTATAGAGTTGGAGAAGCGAGGGTGACTACATCAAGAAGTAAGGTAGCACTCACCATTCATTCCAACATCAACGAGGTCTTCCGATTACATGTTCAGGCTTTGGTCCTGCCAAAACTCACGGCAGTACTGCCTTTGCGCAATCTCCCATGTTCAGACTGGAGCCACCTAAAGGGTATGGAGCTAGCGGACCCAACATATCACAGGCCAGGTAAAATCGATATCCTCCTTGGAAGCGATGTGTATTCGTCAATCCTCCTGGAAGGAATGGTTAAGGGGGCTCCCGGCACCCCTATGACACAACGGACCGAACTGGCATGGGTCCTCTCTGGCGCCATATCCAACAATCAGGGTGCGGTAACATCCTGTCACTTCAGGACAGAGGACTCTCAGCTGGACGCTTTACTTACAAAATTCTGGGAAATCGAAGAGAAGGAAGGAAGGAAAATGTTGTCACCAGAAGAAGAAAGATGTGAGACACAGTTTTGCCATTCACATAGAAGACAGGGTGATGGAAGGTATATGGTTTACCTCCCATTCAAGGAGCAAACCCATCCTTCTTTAGGATTATCCCAGAATTCGGCGCTAATCAGGTTGCTGCAAATAGAGAAGAAATTCAAGGCGAATCCAGAATTTCACAAAACTTACAGGGAAGTGCTGGAGGAGTATAAACAGTTGGGACATATGACTGAAGTTGATCTCGGATCCCTTCCGAAGTCACACTATTTCGTCCCGCATCATGCTGTGATGAAAGAAACCAGTTCGACCACAAAGCTGCGCATCGTCTTCGATGCGTCATGCAGATCTTCTGACGGAACGTCTCTAAAGGATCATCTTTTGGTAGGCCCCCGGCTGCAGGATGATATCCTTGAGCACATCACCCGGTTCCGGCGCCACAAGATAGGATTCGTCGCGGATATCACCAAAATGTATCGTCAGATATGGCTTGCCCCACAGGATGTTCTCTTCCAATTGGTTCTGTGGAGAGAGAGGTGTTACGTACGTCGGCCACCACCATCATTTAATAATTTGCATTTAATTTTGTTTTAACATAGTATGATGGTAAGGTGGTGGAAGAATTGCACGATCCTGAAGTGAGTTTCTGAACACACCCTGATTCGGGTGTGGATCGTGCAGTTCTTCGAGTTCGAATTTGTTTTTCGAAGTGGACGTGAGTGGAGAGCGAGAGAGATGGAGGGTTGACCCTTTTTGAAAGATACGTTTTCGAGTTCCGTTGACAGAGTTGAAATAAGGTTGTGGAAGAAAAGCAAAAAGGAAAAAGGTGTTCCCGTTTTTTTTGTTCTTTGTTCTTTCTTGGCGACGCGGAATTAATAATAATAATAATTGTAAAGAAAAAAAAAAAGAAATTAGACTCGAAATAAAAATTATAAAACACTAAAAGTGTTCGTGGAAAGAAAGTTTGTCTTATTTGGTACGAAAGAAAAAGGCGCGGGTGTTTGGAGATCGGACTGGCCAGTCGCAGCCAAATCGAAGGCTCCAAAAATCCAACGTTTGGTAACCCCAATTGTCTTTAAAAGGAAACGAAGACGTCTTGCATTGAGGAAGAAGCGTCCAGTGACATCCAAGGAAGCTGCGGCTGAATGTGCTAAGTTGTTGGCCCAAGAGAAGAAGAACCAGGACTGAGTCGGATGGAAGCTGCTACTCCGACCTCCAACTCTCCCCGGCAAAGTAGTTGAAAACGGCGGTAAAATCCAGGTAACCAACTTATTATTTCATTGATAAAATTTTGTGTGGCTGTATATGCTACAACTGGCGCTGCGGACAATCCAGGATTCGAGGAAGCCCGAGGTTGAAAACTCGTAAGCGCTCGCAAAGCCCGAATCCTGAAGGAACCTGGAAAGCATAAAGTTCTGGCCTACTGAGTACAAAGAAAGAAGAAAGAAAAACGTTTCAAAATTATGCAGTACACTGTTGCTAACTGGCCTGGGAGCGGTAATCGAATAGCGGGATAACGTTGCACTGGCGCTGTGGATGATTTTTTTTGTGTGGCTCCTTTTGTGGCGTTTGGTGCTTTTCATCGTTTACAACTGTGAATTGGGATACAGTAGCTGCAAAGCGAACATTATTTAAATGAAGGATTTACGTAAAATTAGAATAATTTATATGTTAGATGTCAAATTTAAAGATTTGAATTTAAAACTTATAAACATACCATATTTCAATTACGAGGTCTTAAACTTAGAATTATATACTTAATATATTACTGTCACCAGATCGAAATTTTGTGAGATCCTAAATGCTTTAGTGAATCCAATTTTGTCGTGAAATTTTTTTTGTATTATTGTAGAACTTTATACTTTGAATTTCTGAGTTTACTTGAATACTCCGTTTTATTAAGCTAAATGTACTCGATGTAATATTCTTGTTTTTGTTTCGAGATTTGTATATCCCACTGATTGTGAATCGGGTTGAGGTTTTTGATCATGTATATCATTTATTTATTATTTATTATTCATTTATATGTTAATTTGTAACTCCAAGATTTTAATTGATTAGCCACACTTTTGTACAGGTACTCTCTCCTTCTGCTTTTCTTCCCTAACCAGTTGCGCGGTGGATTTTGTTTGTTTTTTTTGCTGCGTTGCAGAATTATCTGAAGGTGTATATTGTTTTTGTGCGCGACGAGGGGCGCGTTCGAGAATTTTTTTTCCCTTCTCTTTTTCTTCCTTCCCCCTTTCTCTTTCTCTCCATTCTCGGGCGGTGTAGTGGTCGCTTGTATTGTGCCGTTTTTCGTTCGTTCATGGTGAGGGAGCGTGTTTATTGTTGTGTTTCGTATCCTTGCTGTTGGTTAGTTCTGTCGACGGCGAGGTTGCTCTCTCTTCTGGGGATCCCAGGTGTTGTTTTGTTTCGGGGTTCCGGGTTTGGTCCTAGCATCGAGAAATTTTGAAGTTTATAAATGCAGACAAGGCAACGTCAGAGAGATGTCCGAGAGGGCACTCCTGCCCGGGCACGACCCGAGGCATTTCCCGAGCCGCCGGTTGACGAGGTGGATCCGGAGGCGTTCCATGATTCGAGGGACGAATTTGTGGACGACCGATCGCCAACACGCCCCCCCTCCCACCGTCGGTAAACAGCCTGTCGGGAGCATGGAGGACACGCCGATGCCCTCGTATTTTAAACTGGGCCCACAACCATGTCCTGTACGGACCATGCTGGGCACAGATAGGGTTTTCGACCTTGTGTCGAAGGCGGTCCCCATGTTTTCGGGACAGGAGGGACCGGATACGGCCGAGAGACTCTCATCGTTTCTCAAAGGCTGTAGAAGGACCTTGGATGGGCTGGCGGTGGAGGAGGAACATACCTTCCTCCGGTGGCTGCCCTCTAGACTGAGCGGCGAGGCCTATCGGATGTTCGAGGAGAGACCACCCACGACATTCCTTGAAGCGGAACAGCGTCTTAGAGAGGCCTACGAACCCCGGGTGTCGTATGAGGAGTTGTGTGCACAACTTTCCAAAATGCGACAACTTCCTTCCGAGGATGCCACAGGCTTTGTTTCCCGAGTGAGGCGGGCCGTGGTACGGTGCGAGGAGGCAGCTGAGCGCTTTTATGGTCGCCAGGGTAGGTCCGTCTTCGCCAGCCAGCTGGAGGGCATGGCCAAACCGGTGTTGGTAAGGGGTCTGAGGGAGGAAGGACTAAAGCACTTCCTCCTCACGTTGGGTAATGTCCCTTTTTGTAGCCTGGTGGACCACCTAACCGGATTTGAGCGAGCTCGAAGGGAAATGCTGAGGCAGGACGACCTGTTTGTGGATGCGCGGCCGACATCGTCAGAAACATTAGAGTTAGGACCGGGAAGTTGCTCGACCCTTTTGGAAAGTTCATCCTCCACTTCTAGGGATTACACCGCGGCGCCGGCGCCGGTTTTATCGAACTTAAATCCCCGGGCGGTGTCATTCGTGTTGCCGGCCGAAGAGTCTGATAGTCGTCGGCGTGAGGAGGATGGTTTCGTTCGGGAGCAGTCGTGCGGACCCCTCAATTATAGACGGGACGCTGGTGCCTATGCTCCGGCCTCCTCTAGCGAGGGAGCGTGGTCAAATACCGTGTCTTCCTCGGGTCGGAGTGAAGGGTCGCAGGGTTTGGCTCAAGGGGCGTACGTGCCAGGAGATCCATCGGGTCGGGACAATCCGGTCCGGGATTCGGTTGGTCGATCGGCTCGCCCCCTGGAATCCCAGACAACATGCAGTTTCTGCAAAGTGAGGGGTCACGTGTACGACGAGTGCCTGAGGAGAAGGAACACTCCTTTCTGTCGCGAGTGCTGGCGGTATGGCCACGACATAGTGGACTGCCCGGATCGTCCGAGACAGACGCGCCCGGCCCAGGCTCCATACAGGGGTGGTGGTCAGCGGAGCGGAACCGCGCGGCATGGGCCGCAGCATCAGCGGCCGCAGGTTCAGCGGAGAGCCCTACCAGAGCCGCAGCCCCCGTCTACGGGCGGTGGGCCGGCGACATCAGGCCCAAGAGTATTCAGCGTCCGGTGCTGTTGCGAGTTTTGTGGCCGACAAGGTCATAGCTTGCGCGGGTGCGAATACAGGCAAAGGTGGGAACAACAACAGGGTTCCCAGGGTTCTCCCCATAAGCGGCACGCCGGAACAGCACCTGTTGCGAGCCGAGAACAAGACACCCGTGTGGAGACTGGGGCAAGCGCGAGAAATCGGCGCAGAGGGCGTCGGAGGCGGCGTCGGCGAAATCGAAGCGCCGGTAATGATAGCGCGGAAAGTAGGGATTCTCGGAAGGTGGATGGAGATGATGGGCGACGACCGTCCGTGTCGAGCGGTGGCGGTAAGCGACCCGACTCCATGGACTCAAAATCCTCAAGGACGGATGCGAGACATGATGCCGCATCAGGCAGCGCGGGGAGCCGGGAATGGCAGCCCCGGCGCATTGGGCCCAAAGGGGGCAGAAAGAATAGCTCCAGTTCCGCTAGTTCGGTGTCCAGTGGGACTCCCGAGCGGAATATTCCTGAACGGAGGAGCGGATCATTGTGCGAGTTTTGCGGTCGACACACTCACAAGGCGGCAGAGTGTCGACATAAGGCGAAATGGGAGAGTTCGGGAAACTCCCCAAGGTCGGGTCGGCAAGATCCTACCCGACCGCACTAAAAACGAAACCCAGCTCCAGCTGTTCTCAGTTTTCGCCGACTCGAGTCCCGATTGTCGCTCTCCCTCTAGACATTGGCCGTAGGAACCCTACGCGCCTAATCGTGGACACCGGCGCTGAGATCAGCCTGTTGAAGCTGAAGGCACTCCATCCTAGATATGGCATGGATGTGGATAAATCTACAACGCTCCAAGCGCTGTTTGTCAAAGGCAAGTCGAGGGGATGCTGCACTGGGAATTTCAAGTTGCACCATGAGATTCCCTGCAGTTTCCAAATAGTAGACTCCTTGCCGGGTTTGGAGGAAGACGGATTGTTGGGGTACGACTTCCTGTCTCGGAATTGTAAGGTAGACGGGCCGGGTGGTTGTTTGGTTTTTCCCCGAACGACCGTAAATCCCGTGCCATTCTCCATTCAATTTATCAGCAATGGGACGGGAAGGGTTGAACATGTGGCAGCCAAACGGGGAGACGTGCCAAAGGGACCTGTTAAGGTCGATACTGCGGCAGGTACTCGCCCGGAGACCCTACCCATACAGGGGAGGGCTGCGAAAAGCTGTTCAACCACGTGCTACCCACGTGGTCATCTGGATGAACCCCAAACAGTGGACGTTAGTAACATATAGTTATAGACAACGTTCTATATATAAACGAACAAATAAGGGAAGGATAAGCCTTCCTATAACTTGGAGCCCCTGATCCTAGCTGGCCAGACTCTGGTTACCCTCCGGAATCTTCGTCCTTGTAAAGGACCTTCGTCGAGGGATACCAAGTTGAGAGTCTGACGAAAAGTCTTTAAGGCCAGGCCTATAATGCTGCGGGCGCAGTCCCAGCGCAGACTGCAGAGGCAAACCCCAGTGCTGGGGGTTGGATCGCATATATGAAAGTGCGAAAGCGCACTATAATGTCGGGTGATGGTAGGTTTTGCCGCCGAAACGGGAAACCCCCCCGATCTACCAACCCATGGACCGGGGCAAGTACTGAGTCCAGAAGAGGAGGATTAGATTGAGTATATGGGAGCGGGACGTTTTCGCCGGCCGGGTGACATTTTGGAGTGGTTGAACGAGAGGGGATCACCTCGCCTTGGCGGGGGAGTCCTAACCGGATCGTGTGGGTGGTCGAGCTTTTGGTCGAATCGTCGGATTGAGTGTCGGGCCCGCCGCGGACGTTTGTGTTGTCCTTGGTTTTGTGGAGTGCTTGTCTGTTGTTCCCCCTCTAGGGTTAATACATCAGTGTTATTTATTTATTTATTTTTTACTAACCCTAGTATATAGGTAGCCTAAAACGTACTAACATTAGCACTTAAGCATTATTTATTTTGTTTCACTAACCCTAATGTATAAGTAGTACTAAATGTATAGAAAATCCTTACTAACCTTAACACCTAAGCATGTTTATTTATTTATCTATTTATTTATTGGTTGGTTTGTTGTTTGTTTGTTTGCTCTCCGCCGTCCACTCTCCGGCGTGACATTCCTCTCCTAAGAATGCCACGCAGTCTTGTGGGGGGGGGGAGGTGTGTTACGTACGTCGGCCACCACCATCATTTAATAATTTGCATTTAATTTTGTTTTAACATAGTATGATGGTAAGGTGGTGGAAGAATTGCACGATCCTGAAGTGAGTTTCTGAACACACCCTGATTCGGGTGTGGATCGTGCAGTTCTTCGAGTTCGAATTTGTTTTTCGAAGTGGACGTGAGTGGAGAGCGAGAGAGATGGAGGGTTGACCCTTTTTGAAAGATACGTTTTCGAGTTCCGTTGACAGAGTTGAAATAAGGTTGTGGAAGAAAAGCAAAAAGGAAAAAGGTGTTCCCGTTTTTTTTTGTTCTTTGTTCTTTCTTGGCGACGCGGAATTAATAATAATAATAATTGTAAAGAAAAAAAAAAAGAAATTAGACTCGAAATAAAAATTATAAAACACTAAAAGTGTTCGTGGAAAGAAAGTTTGTCTTATTTGGTACGAAAGAAAAAGGCGCGGGTGTTTGGAGATCGGACTGGCCAGTCGCAGCCAAATCGAAGGCTCCAAAAATCCAACGTTTGGTAACCCCAATTGTCTTTAAAAGGAAACGAAGACATCTTGCATTGAGGAAGAAGCGTCCAGTGACATCCAAGGAAGCTGCGGCTGAATGTGCTAAGTTGTTGGCCCAAGAGAAGAAGAACCAGGACTGAGTCGGGTGGAAGCTGCTACTCCGACCTCCAACTCTCCCCGGCAAAGTAGTTGAAAACGGCGGTAAAATCCAGGTAACCAACTTATTATTTCATTGATAAAATTTTGTGTGGCTGTATATGCTACAGAGGGATGATGAAGAGGTCCGAGCATATTGCCTCAACACAGTTACATTTGGTAAGGCCTCGGCTCCATATCTAGCTATCCGAACCCTTCAGCAACTGGCGCGAGATGAACGGGGCGATTATCCCATAGCTTCGGAGATTGCATTAAAGAACTTCTACGTCGATGATGTGATACATGGAGTGGATTCGATAGATGAGGCGTTGGAGATGCAACAACAGCTTTCAAGGATGTTGGGTCGCGGTGGCTTCCCGCTGAGGAAATGGGCAAGCAATAGCGAAACATTCTTGGCAGCTGTTCCACATGAAGACCGAGAGATGCAGCTTCGCCTCTCATTCGATGACGCGAGAATGATCAAAGCCCTAGGCATACAATGGCACCCGGGGAGAGACATCTTCACCTTCCAATTCAACATTCCTGAGCAAAGAAGGACAACGAAGCGAATGATCTTATCCGACATCGCTCGCTTGTATGATCCCATGGGATGGATATCTCCCTGTGTGGTAACTGGAATATTGTTGATGCAGGAGATATGGAAACAGGGGCTAGCTTGGGACAGTGAGCTTCCAGAATGGATCATATCACCATGGCACGCACTCAAGACGGGTTTGGAGGCTGTCAACACACTTGAGATTCCTGGTTGGTTGAGTGTCAACCCCGACACGCGAATCGAGCTGCTTGGTTTCTGTGATGCTTCGGAAAAGGCATATGCGGCAGCAGTATACATTCGCGCCATCAACAGGGACTCCATAAGAACAAACTTAGTTCTTGCCAAAACTAGAGTCGCACCCTTAAAAATGTTATCATTGGCACGATTGGAGTTGTGCGGAGCTGTACTGCTGGCAAAGCTGTTGGTGCGCACAAAGGAGATGGTGGACTTCACGGAGGCAGGGATATACGCCTGGTGCGACTCTCAAATCACGTTGGCCTGGATAAAGTCAGCCCCATACACGCGAACTACCTTTGTGGCGAATAGAGTCGCCGAGATTCAACAGCTGGTGGAACCAGGTCGCTGGAACTATATTGCTTCGGAGGAAAATCCGGCAGACGTGGCTTCCAGGGGAATTTCCCCAAGGGACTTACCAACTCATCACCAGTGGTGGCACGGACCGGAGATGTTGCACACATTTCGGGAGAGCACGCATTCATCAGAAAGTGTGCCGACCACTGAGCTTGGAATGAAGCGCGCTCCGGATTCAGGATCGAAAACCAGCCTTATTTGCGGTCATGTGGCAACAACTAATGATCTGTTGAGTAGATATTCGACCTTACAGCGGTTGACCAGGATAACAGCGTATTGCCTCCGATTCGTCAACAATTGTACATCGGGTGGGTCATCACCTTGTACGGGACCACTTTCGGTGGAAGGGATCTCATCAGCCCGTGTGAAGCTTATAGCAGTGACCCAGAGGGAATTCTTCGCCGAAGACATCGATCAGATCTCGAACGGATCCACAGTTTCAAAGGGCAGTAAATTAGCAAGGCTGTCTCCCATCATGGATGACCGCAAGATAATGCGTGTTGGAGGGCGATTGAAAAACGCGGATCTCTCATATACACAACGTCACCCAATCATATTGCCAGCGCACAGTGCTCTCACCGATCTGATATTTCAGGACGCTCACCAAAGGACGCTTCATGGCGGCCAACAGTTGATGCTGGCGGTGCTTAGGCAGGAGGTTTGGATCTTGAGGGTAAAGACGCAGGTTAAAAGTTGCATCCACCGCTGTCTCAAATGCTACCGACACATGGCGACTCCGATGCAGCAGATGATGGCTGACTTGCCATCAGCCAGAGTTAATCAAGCTCGTCCATTCCAATCAACAGGAGTAGATTATGCAGGTTCTATTCAATTAAAGGCCTGGAAGGGTCGCTGTAATAAGGTGCACAAGGCCTATATAGCGATTTTTGTGTTTCTTCACGAAAGCAATCCATCTGGAGCTGGTCAGTGACTATAGTACGAACGCCTTTCTCGCTGCCTTCAGGCGATTTACGGCCCGTCGCGGAATCTGCGCAGATCTTTATAGCGACTGCGGAACGAATTTCCAAGGAGTAGCGGGAATTATTCGCCGGGAACAATTGCACCACGATCGACAGTGGACAACGGATGTTGCGAGGCAATTTCAGGACAACGGGACCACTTGGCATTTCAACCCTCCTGCAGCACCTCACTTCGGCGGGCTCTGGGAGGCTGGAGTGAAATCAATGAAACACCATTTGAATAGAGTCATTGGTCATCACACTTTGACGTTCGAGGAATATGCTACAAATCTTGCTCAAGTGGAGGCCTGCTTAAACTCACGGCCACTTTGTCTGGTAACCGAAGACGTTGATGATCTGACAATTTTGACGCCAGGGCATTTTCTTATTGGTACATCGCTAAGTACTGTACCGGAGAAGGATTTGTCGAATGTCAAACCCCACTACTTGAATAGGTGGCAATTGCTACAGAAAATCCAACAGGACTTTTGGAAAAGATGGAAATCAGAATACCTCGTTCGTCTTCAGCAACGCACCAAATGGCTGACTTCCACTCTGCAGCTCAAGATAGGCGATTTGGTGCTGATCCCCGAGGAACAAACTCCGCCAACGTTGTGGCGATTGGGTCGTATCGAGGCATTGCATCCCGGAAATGATGGAAAACCACGTGTGGTTACGATCAAAACAGCCACCACGCGGCTAACTCGACCAGTGGCTAAACTCTGCCTTCTTCCCATGATATAATAATAATCGCTAACACTCAAAAACACCCGCACACCCACACACTGATAACAATAAGATCACTGCTAATAACTAATTATTTTCCATAACTGAACTCCAATTAATCGAATCAAGGTATAACCACAATATAACGAATTCTTGCCACCTAACCTTTTGTACAGTGTCCCGGCAATGGGCGACACAATCATTGAGCTTCAGCCATAACTCTCCTTTTCCAATGAAAGCAAAAATAACTAGGGCACAAATTAACAGCTGGTCCAACACAACACCACTGCCACGGATATGCCGCACGTTGGCAACAGGACAGTGGAGGCACCTACTGCTGCAGCGTCGCTGGCCCGGGAAGATGTTGCGAGAACACATCAACAGAGGAAAAAAGCTCAAGCCAAACATCCCCTGATAAAAGACACTCGTTAATATAACGACCAGGGGTAGGCAACAGAAAGTCGACTCTTGCAAAACATGAAGTCAGAATCGGGTTCATGTAAATTGTATAAATATGAAGTGTGCTGTTAGGAGACTGATGAGCAATAAAAGCCAATTCTCATGCTATAAACATTGCCAGCTGACGAACCGTTTTGCGATTAACAAATACGGGTCACGGACGATGACCTACTACGGCAAAAGAGATTAATGTGTGTATTTTTAAAAGAAGTTCTACAAGGGTAATAAACTGAAAATAAACCAATTTTGGATCATTAATAGAAATTAACCATTTTTTTTGTCTTTTTCTTTCAAATGAAACGAAACAATGACAAAAGAAATAAAGATTGTAAGGAACTAGAACGAAGTACGGTGCTTTAATTGGACTAAGCACCTATTATCAAATGGAGTCAGATACCTGCCGCCAAAACCACACCGAGGAGGTCGATAGATATTCACTTTTTTTTAACCCCAACGAGGAGGTCAGTCCGTGAAAAGAATTTGTATTAGGTTAAAAAAAGTAACGTCGAGTGTGTAATCTAGCGGGTGAAATTTGAAGTTGTACCTAGTGATTCGTTTTGCCACAAACACCTAGCAAGAACAATATCGTGCCGTCGAACGACAGTATTAAATTATAAAACCATTATATTGTGAACCCCAGAGCGGTTTTGTCTTGTCATCAGAAATTGTAATACTGAGAACACTCGAACGTCTGTGTACCTACTGATAAAGGAAATATAAAACCAAAAAAATAAAAGTTCAATTAAAACAATTCCTTCTGAGTTTCAATTTTGTACTGTGTGCGCTCCGTTGGTGTTTTCTTTTCTCTGCGGTAAACAGTGTTCGGCGGAACACCTGGACAACACACAAAACCGCTAAAGAGTAATAACCCCCAATGCGTGCGGGCGCGCCTCAGCCACGAGTGGGCGTCCGGGAGTCTTCAATACAAGTTAGTATTGCTTTGTCGGTGTCCGCCGCGTTCTAATAGTTTGGCATTTTAATTTGACGCTTTGTGTTGACATTTTAACTAAAGCTCTCTGGTTCACAAATTAATTCGATAAAGCGTATCCTCAAACGAAACGGTGACTTTTATGGTGTTCTCTTTTCTACTTACCGAAGCATTGTGTGGTGAGTTATTCGCGTGTTTATAACATTACCATTGTTAATTTTCGGCACAACATACGCAAATTAAAGACATAGTAAATTATAATAATTTTGCAAATGAAGCGCACATAGTTCATTTTGAAATATTTTGTTAAAATTATCCAGACGAAGGAACGAAATGCAATGTAAGAAACGAATGGGAACAACAAAAAGGAAGAGCTAAAATAAAATAAAAACGAATTACAAACAGTATCTGAGTGTTTATTTTTTTCCGTTCTGTGTCCGCCCCCACATTATGATCAACTGCCGTACCATTGTGGGATTTCTCTATATCACATGGAGAACCAGCCCACAATCCTAACCTAATTCGACCGCTAACAGCGCGTCACATTATCCCCTATCCCACCGTTCGGCTATTTTACCTGTAAAAGAAAACATAGCTGAATTCATTATTCTATGCAGATAATGCAGAATTGAATTCAGCTACCTTTTGCCATACGGCAACTCCATTTTTGCTAGCCCATGGGATTTCCATCGGAAATCACATCATGTCGGTTAGCAACAACAGCAAATCGAAGCAAACGACGCCGTCGCATCATAGCGAAACCGCTGGGGAATTTATCAAAATATCTAATTAATTATGCAGATAATGCAGAATTGAATTCAGCTACCTTTTGCCATGCGGCAACTCCATTTTTGCTAGCCCATGGGATTTCCATCGGAAATCACATCATGTCGGTTAGCAACAACAGCAAGTCGAAGCAAACGACGCCGTCGCATCATAGCGAAACCGCTGGGGAATTTATCAAAATATCTAATTAGTTCTCATGATAAATTACCCTAGCCAATTTGGCGTCACTTCGGCTTTTCTTCAGATCACCCATTCGCTTGGGATCAACGATCTCATTTTCCAGGTGAATAGCGCAAACAACATTTTCCTCTCCTCCACAATTCTGTCTTTCCATAGTTCGATGCCCTCTGAGATCACCACAAACTCCGCACTAGGTTAGTGGACCTGTGGCGGTTCTTGCGAACGCCACTACTTACCTGCTTATTTACCACCAGGTAACCCCCTTTTTATAAGCGTCCTATTCCAATAAAGCGTGTACTCACCTGCATTGGCATTTCTAACAACCACAACAACCTGTAAAGCGCAATGTCTGCTGATACGAAAAGTATAACATGGGCATTAAAAACGTGAAATTATGACTTACCTGCCCATACGACTAACCACCAGCTGCAATGCTTAACTGCGCTGAAGTAAAACTCCATCAGCAACACAAGCATGTCCATAGGAAGGGCAAATTGGTCGCACATCTAGCAACCAACATCGCATTACTTCCTACCAACCAAATGCTCATAAGAAGCGGCGACAATGCAACAAGAGATGTTTATATTTCTCTTGATTCTTTTACGCAATGCCCACATCGGTCGCTAACTCGAGCGTTGTGGGCATGTGTTATTTTTATGTTTATTCAAAGTCTATGGTTCGCATGCTGGGCAGCACAAGCGATTATCACCAACAGGGGATCATGGTATGTGTTCAACCCTTCTATGGTAGGGAAAAAGTAAAAAGGAAAATGACCATATATGGTCATCGAGGCGAGAGATAGATTTTTGGCATCCTGTCGCTTCGATGGCGATGAGCAATCGCGTGACGGATACGAACGGATAGAGCTGTGCTTCCAACAAAGTAAAAATCTCTCCTGGGTTGGCCCAAGAGATTACTACCAGCTAATGTCGAGTGCAGTATATGAATTGAGTGCGAGCGCGGATTTAATTTCAAACACATTATATGAATTAAGTGCGAGCGCCGACAGTTTCATAGAACATATTGTAAACTATTGTGGAGAATGTAGGTGTAATGATTAAGTTAAGAAACCATAAGACAGTAAAAATCTATTCTGTTTATTTCCCTGGTGGATCTTCGTCGGATATTAAAAGAAAATGGCTCAAGCAGGATTTAAAAAAGTTATTCACAATGAATGGTGAATTTCTATTAGGTGGTGATTTTAACTGCCGGCATAGAGATTGGGGGTGTGTAAGAGCAAATGCTTGGGGCAATATATTGGCTGCCCTTCCATTGGCACTACCAATTAATATTTTTTATCCACCTTGTCCAACTTATTTTCCCGCAGGTTCTCGTGGCATCCCCTCTGTCCTTGACTTGTTTGTGTCAAATGTCCCTGGTCTTATAACAGAACCCGTTTCGTTAAGTGCTCTCAGTTCAGATCATAATCCTGTTTTTTGTAACCTTTCTTGGTTGGGTGAAAGAAAGATTCAATATTTCCTGGACATGAAGAATGCTAATTGGAATTCATTCAAATCAAAGATTAAAATGAGCCTTCAAAATAGTACTACAAATCTTGAAAGAGTGTCTTGTAAAGATGATGTTGACCTTATTGTACAAAACTTTACACAAGCTATAATTTCTTCGGTTGATGAAAGTATTCCCAAAAGAGTAAAAAAAGATATTTTTAAAAAACTTCCAATCCATATCTTAGAGCTTATTAAAGTGAGAAACATTCATCGAAGAAACTGGCAGAATTACCGTCAGCCCTTTTCTCGATCAATGGTTTCCCATTTTAATGAGCGCATTACTGACCAGATACAAATCCATCGTAATAGAGAATGGAACAAAAAACTGAGCGTTATGGATAAAAATGCTAAACCGTTCTGGAATGTAGTGAAGTTAATCAAGAATAAAAACCGTAAAATACCATTTCTGAAGGATTCTTCTACTACTTTTTTTACAGGTTTTGAACAAGCAAACCTATTTGGAACAAGTTTTTCAAAAAATCACTTGGTCTCTCAGCATTTGGGTGAATTTGAAACTAATGAACTTGTCGGTAACAGAATCGAAAGATTCGACACCACAAACGAATTAACTCCTCTAAATGCATTCGTAGAAGAAGAAAACGTAAGAAATGTAATCAAGTGCTTGCAAACACGAAAAATAGGAGGACTAGACAAAGTTAAGAATGCCTATCTAAAACAATTGCCTCATATTGGAATTAGATACTTAACATTTATAATCAATGCATGCCTTAAATGTCAATACTTTCCTCAATGTTGGAAAAAAGCAATGGTTGTACCTATCCTTAAGGCTGGAAAAGCCCCAGATAAACCTGAAAGTTACAGGCCAATTAGTTTACTTAGCAACATAAGTAAAGTTTTTGAAAAAATCCTGAAACAACATATTTTAAAAGTTGTTTCAGATAAAGATATTTTCCCCGATATCCAATTTGGATTTCGACGCTTTCACAGCACCTCGCACCAGGTTAAACGAATTTGCAGCCATGTTCTAGACCATCGTTCACGTGGTCAATCAACGGGCATGATATTGTTAGACATTGAAAAAGCTTTTGATTCCGTATGGCACAATGGGATAATATATAAAATGATACAGTTCGACTTTCCTTTGTATTTGTGTAAGGTCGTCCAGAGTTTCTTATCCAATAGATGTTTTCAGGTTCATGTCAATTGTGATGTTTCTAGATTGATATTTTTTGATTGTGGCGTCCCCCAAGGCTCAGTACTTGGTCCAGCTTTGTACAATATCTACACTTCGGATTTTCCAAATCTACCGCAGTGTGAATCAGCTATCTTCGCTGACGACACTGCAGTATTTGCGTCGCATGAATTTTCTCTCAACGTTGAGACAAATCTAAAGCATGCGATCGAGATACTTGAAAAATATTATATGAAATGGAAAATCAAGCTAAATGTTGGGAAGACACAAGCCATCTTTTTTACCCGAAAGAGAAAAGCTTGCTATCTTCCCAGCAGTCAGCTGCAAATAAATGGTACACACGATTGCATGGGAGCAATCCGTAAAGTATCTCGGAGTTCATCTCGATACAAGACTCACATTTAAACAACATATTCAAAGTACTCTTAATAAAATGAGTATTGCTATTAAGATGCTTTACCCTTTTATTAATCGCAAGTCTTTACTCACAAATGAAAATAAGATTATTATTCATAAAGTTATTTTCCAAGCTATACTGTTATATGGGTGTCCAGTATGGGGTAACGCTGCAAGGTGCCATTTAAAGAAGTTACAGGTATCACAAAACAAAGTTTTGAAAATGATGCTAGACCTCCCTTGGCACTATTCAACCTTAAGTCTCCACGGAAGGGCGGATGTTGAATTGATTTCTGAAAGAATTCGTAAACTAGTATATAACTTCAACATCAGCTGTGAAAGTTCTGAAAATCCTCTCATAACCCAGCTTCTTGCTTAATTTGTCATAATTTCATGTAAATATTTACATTTTATATTATTTATTATTGGTTTTGTTTTTTTTTATTATTATTTTTTTTTTTTTTTTTTTTTTTTTTTTTTTTTTTTTTTTTTAAATGAAGGTTTTTCTTTTTCGTATTTTCCTTCGATTTATTCTTTTAATTATTAATTATACATATTTTTCTTTTCTTTATCCAAGATAATGTTTCAGTTGTAAGATATAACTTATCAAATCTCTGAATTGTAAAATGTGCGGTCACAGACTTTTTTTTTGAAAATATTATTACGAAATAAAAGATCTCTCTCTAGTTTCACTAGAAGTTAACACAAATATAATTTCAAAGCGTATTCTATGAATTAAGTGCGAAGTTATTACGGATTTAATTTCATACACATTATGTGAATTAAGTACGAGCGCGGACTTTTCATGGAACATATTGTAAACTAGTTCCCCTAGAAGTAACACCAATATAATTTCAAGGTTTATCGTGGACATATTATAAAATAGTTTCCCTAGAACTAACACAAATGTAATTTCAAAGTTTATCGTGAACATATTGTAATATAGTTTCCCTAGAGTTAACACAAATATAATTTCAAAGTTTATCGTGAACATATTGTAAAATAGTTTCCCTAGAAGTAACACAAGTATAATCTATGGAGTCAGATTGTCGAACATCAATTTTATTTTTAATCGGAAATAAAGAACCCCTTTTGTTGTGTTACCAGAGTAACTGAGCGTTTTTCTTGTACGGTGAAGACATTTACTGACAGCAGCCGGACTGGGTTGGCGTTCCGCTACCTACACCCATTAAAACATAAACAACTAAAACCCCACAGACCAGTCTCAGGCGCGGCATTAATACACACACACTAAGCCTGATCAACCCAGGGTTATTGTGCTTTCCCTTTTGATTTATTTATCCTTTCTACGCTCATCGACGTCGAATGTATACGTAAGTACTTATCCACCTCGATGAGCATCGAGAATTGAAGCTAACACGGGAGAGCGCGACTACCATTGGCTGATCGTTGTGTAAAAGAAAGAATCCAGAAATTTCACTCCTAATTAGTCAGTCGCTATCCAACCACTACCGTTCAAAGTCACGCCACTCGGATCAGGAAAATAATTATTAAAGGAGTCGTTAAACAAACACAGCAGCGTACACACCCTACGCTGCGCCATAAGTCACTGTAAAATTTTCGCGAATCCTTTCACGGTTTTAACAAAAGCTCGCTGTGTCTGTCAGTTTAAATTGAACAATTAATTAGTTGCCGCCAACTCGTTTTGTGTCGAAACACAAATATTATAAATTTGCCTTAGTGTCGTTAAACATTGCGAATCAAGTGCGAATCAGCAAGGACTATACCTGCATATAAAATTAAAAGGAGAAAAATAAAAGTGATTTCAAACTACACAACCGTGCTTTTCATTCATCTCTTCATCGTTGGTGACAATTTTTGACGACGTAAGTACGTGGGGAAGAAAGTGAAACAGTGCCCGTGTCTGGTGCAGTACTTCTTACCCCCACACCATGCTATCTGGGCGTAAGCAATAAAACACGGTGGGAAATTAGTGAACCCGTTCCCGTGCCGGAACCCCACCACCTAAACTCCCACACATCCATATCCCCAAATCAACGTTGAATTCAATGTCAAGCAAATCGAACCAAACGTTCAATTCTCGAACATTGTTGGAGACGGAGCAGCACACGACTGCACATTTTATACTCTGGCTCTCCTTGTTCCTGTGACAACATGCGAACGAGGGAAAGGAGACAAAAAAGCGAATGTAAGCAGCGGCAGTTGTTTAGTTGAGGGCAGTACAAGTCAAGCAGTCAAACGCTGCACATGGATTTATAAAGAGATCAACAGATTGTTTTATATTTAAATAAAAATTTCGAAATTAGTAAAGCCCCCCCGGATCAAGTCATCGGGGGAAACACAGCAGCTGCCGACTGGACAACACAACGCTGTGCAACGTGGGATCCAAGCGTTTCAACTACAACGCATTGAAGCATACCCGCTGCGACCAAGCAGAGAGACGGTCGTGCAGCCTAACCTGCCAGCAGCAAACAGCAGCGCACTCAGTTGCGTAAGCTACAGCCGATCCACAAGCATCGGATTCAAGTAGCTAGTGGCAATTTCGATCCACAAGCATCGAAAGGAAGGCAACTAACTCACAATGGCTACCAGTGATTCCCCAAGCAAGGCAATGGCGGATCAGACTGTTCCGGCAAGCAAACGAAGACGAGGAATCCTTAAGGGATTCCTGGCGCGGTTGGAGGAGTTCGCGACCAAGGCGAATGAGGCGACCAGAGAGGAAGTCGCATGCAGACTAAGCAAGCTGGAAGACGCGTTTAAATCCTTTGAGCGCCTCTAGGAAAGCATCGAGGAGAACGACCCGGACCTGGACATCGACAGGGAGAACGAGGAGCGATACTTTTCGCTGCAAGGCAGACTCACCCAGCGTTTGAACGTGTCAACAAGCACGGGCGCCACCGCATTGGATACTTCAGGAGACACCCTGGGACCGTTAACTACCCCAACGCTAACAGCGGAGCAACCAGGAATGGAAAGGTTGCTTGACACACTAAATTCCAGCCAGACGCTCATGAATAGCTTGGTGGAACAATTGGTTGCCCGGTCAACAGACCTGACAGCAACAGATTCCACCGTTGGAACGGCAACCCGACCGATCAAATTGAGGCATATCGACGTGCCTACCTTCGATGGGGACTACCAGCAGTGGGTAACGTTCCGAGACCTGTACCAACCACTCATCCACGACAACCCCCAGTTATCAGCAGTCGAGAAATTCCAATTTCTCCGGACTTCTTTAAGAGACCCACGAAATAGCGTTTCTATTTACATAATACACAGAAACGTATTTCGTCATCCGGCGATCGCCACTATCGTTTACAACAACGATGCCTGCTGTTACGTGCGGCTTTCACCACCCCCATCATTTAATTGTTTTCATTATAATTTTGTTTTAATATAATGTGATGGTAAGGTGGTGGAGGAAGTGCACGATCCACATGCGAGTGTGCGGACACACCCCAGTTCGAATGTGGATCGTGTACAAGTTTCGAGTTCGATTTGCGGGGTGGATGTCGATGAGCGATAGAGAGACAGGAGGATATTTAAATTCGGTATTATTGATTCCGTTGTTGACGGTTGTTTTGACACAGTTGGAATTTTTTTTTGAGAACCGTGTGGCAGTCGAAAACTAGTAGGAGGAAAAGTCCCGTTCATTATTGTTTTAAAGTAAAAAGTGGAGTTGTTTTAAGAGCTAAAAAGAAAAAAGTTCGAGTAATGAATGTAAAAATTAAAAGTTAAGCAAAAATTGTAAAAGTTCCAGTAGCAAATGTTCTAATATTAAACCTAAAACTGAAGACACAAGTTTTTGATTTGGATTGGCTCAGTCTATCCATCATGCTAGAGTGTAATCTGTCAACCGGCATTTTGGTGACCTCCGGCGCGCCCACGGACTCCAAGTACCTTTGTTATTCCTTCTCACATATCTTTGCAGCTTAACTTGAATTGGTTGTAAAGTCAAAACATTACAACTGACGCATATACATATATATTGGAAACATATTACGGTTGTCGACACCAAATTGTCACACTACTTGTATACCACGACTGCAAACTATATATATACACATACAACAACGTTTTCCGCACTTCCAGCAAATGGGCATTGTACCAGACCTGTACAGTCACATGGAAAATTCTTCCATTAAACCCCAAATCGATCATTCATTGGTCGTCACCAAAGAAAAGATCGGATTGGCTCCTCCCATATCGGTGGAAATCCATCCCTATTGCATCTAGTGGATGCGGAGTGCAGCGGTCACCAGAGAGTCAGATTTCGTCACCGATCGGTGCCACACACGTTGGAGAATTTTACTGAGTCAGTGTCACCAGCGGATACATTACCATCAAGTTACTTCAAGTGTTGATCGATCAGAGACGCAGAGTGGATACGTTTCCTTACAAGTTGCTGCAGGTTTTTATTCGGCAATATCGCGGTGTTGTTTGCACCTGTCTAGTGAATATCTGAACGATTGTTGCACAATTCTAGTTTAGTTTGAATGGCGGCAGCTCCCGCTTCATTTACATTTATTAGAACAGTTAGGGCCTCGCCCCAGTAGCACCATTTGTAATTAAAGAAAGTTCAAGAAAAGAAAACAGTGACAAAGGATAAGCTACAATAGCACTAAGACTAACCAATACCCATTGTGAAAGATACGGAGAACCCTTCAGGTAACCGAAGAACAAAAACAATAGAAGTTCACCTGTGTAATTAAAAATTAAGACTACCGAAAATAAAAAGCTGCTTTTATATGACAATTAAATCGAGTGTTTTATTTGTGTTGTTTGATCTTTACGTGAAGTTACAGCATAGCAGTAGTGGTGTTCCTGTCGAATCAGCGTCCGTGTCCACGCACCTAGCAAGCACCACCACGGGACTATGTGATAATCAAAAATTTTGCAAACACACCTGGAGTTAATAGGAAACTGTTTGCCAAGTATAGGGGTCCGTGTTGCGGATTCGCCCTGGACACAACCAGCGAATTCGCAATTGAATGCTACCCGTGGCACCAACGTAGAAAATGTCAACAATCAGCTGACATTAAAATTAAATTCTGTTGGTTGTCAAACAACAACCATTTTTCTTTCTTCTTCGTAAATCTTTTTCAGGCGACAAGGTTGCATTTGTAATTAAATCCAAATAAATCTAAGAAATGCGTGGGGATTTCACGAAGAACCACCCACCATTCCCGGCCAATCCCATCCAATTTCGACCACCACAGCGCGTCAAACCAACCCCATTCCCCCCTACTTACCTGTCCACCTGCAAAGAATGTTACCTCCAAGGGCGCATAGCTAAACTCATTTTTCCATGCGGACAACGCAGAAAAGAGTTTAGCTTCCCTTTTCCGCCATACGGCAACCCTGATTCACGTCGATTAGCGACAACCAAATCCAGCCGGACGAAGTTGTCGCATCATTGCAGAACTGCTTGGGAAAATTATCCACACATTCGATCGAATCACGCGATAATATTTCCCTAGCGTCACTTGGCCCTTTCCCAGTTCCTCCATTCGCTGGGGATCAAACATCTCTTTACCCAGGTGAATAGCGTAAAACTCATTTTCCTCTCCTCCGCATTTCTTCCTTTCCATAGCCCTGCGCCTCCGGGATAATCACCACAACACACTACCCCAGTGTGAAACACCTCGGAGGCCACATTACCACATGCACACTAAGCCAGATCAACCCGAGTTATGGCGGTCCTCGTTTTGTGCTTTTCGTCCGCTCTGCGCACATCGGCGTGCAACGAATGCGCCAGCGCTTGTTCACCCCGGTGCGCATGGGGAAACGAAGAGCGCACAAGAGAGGGTGCAATCACATCGGCTGGCTAGTGCGCACCAGTAATAAATTTCCCTTGTTCCTTTTCTTACTCCCAGACGAGTCGAGTCAGTCGTCCTCCAACTACCACAACGCGCGTATCGGTAGTCTCTCCTAACCGGCGCGGCCACGCGGGGGCACGCGACCCAGCTTGCCCCATAGCCGTTAATGTTCATAGGCCATAAGTGGAATAAATAAAATAAAGACAACCTAATACGTCAAAATAAAAACCATATGGATCAAGAGTAACAGTGCCTTTTATTTATAATCCTTCCTTGGTGCTCGGATTCCGGACGATAATTCTCGTGAAGGATTAATTCGGCGGGAGTGTAGTGAATCCGTGCCATACGTTGGTACATCCACATCGCACCCCCACAAATCTAATAAACAAAATCATTTATAACCAGTAAATAAACCTCGTGTCTTTGATATCTCCTGGAGGAAGTTATTTATTGAGATAGCGGCAGTTATTTAAAATAGATATTCTTTCCTCTGCACTGCAATAAATTACGTTTGTTTCAGTACCACCGACATCACTCCACGCCAGGTGGCACTATTGTTCCTGGACATACCCACGGCCCACCACAATACGCAGCTATTGGTGGAAGGTGCGTACGTGTTGAAAGAACGGATACAGTGCTTTACGCAGGACGTTTGTAGAACGTGCAGATTGTAGTACGCAATAGTTTTACGTGTTGGCCGAACGAGTGCCAATACATTGTACATCTCCCCGACGACATTCTTCGGTCGGCGGAAATTCTAGAGATCTTCTTCGACGACATCCCTCGGTCGGCAAAGATCATACAGTCCGTAAAAGGTTAAAAAGGTGTTGCCAAATGATCACTACTTCATTACAGATGTTGAAGGCTTCCAGTTAACATGGTTACCTTATAAGTGTGTATGTTCTCCCTTCAATATGAGACCATTTATGGTTCAACAAGTAGAATGTGGAGATGGTGGTGAGGAGGTTGATGAAGTCCATCTAGGTGAACTTGATTTAGGTAGTGACGAACCGTGAAAAACATACGTATAGTTTTGTACTTCGTTTGCAACCTAAACCGATTACCAATAACGCTTACTAAATTTTTAAATTTATAATTAATTTCCTTCAAAATTTCTTTTTTATTAATTTTTTTTATGAACTTTAAGACGCTAATGAATTTTGAAATGGCATTTGTCGCATCTCGCTTAATAAAATAGCATAGCCAACATTGACTGCCAACATCAATCGAAAGACGACGACCATCGAACATTGCATTAACACCCTAACTGTCATAAGCCGTACGTCACATCATCGTCCAGTTCGTCCAGTTATCGTTCTGCAAGTTCTATTAATCAACCACGTGACCATGATGGCCCCGTCTACTTCCGTTCACAAAGGGACGCTTTCGTTAAGTTGCACCCATTAAGGATTTCAACGGTGAAGATCCCTTCACATTTCTTTCACTTCGTTCGTCGTCCTCAAGAATAGCAGTCGATCTGCTAAATTCGATTTTTTGTATGTCGTGTCGTATTACATATGTCAGTTTGCATGTGCGTAATTAAACAGTTTTCGTATATTTATTATTTTGTTCGTGTCGTTATTTAGAATTTCGCGTAGTTAAGAAACATTTGTTGTATATATTTATTTAGTTGAATCGTCGTTCGTTTTTGTCGAAATTTTCGAATCTACACGGTAAACGCACCGTAAAATACAGTATTAATTAAATTGAATGAAATGTATCATCATTGTATTATATATAATTACATCTAATCAATTAATCTTACTGTAATCTGTTACGTGCGGTTTCCGCCACCCCCATCATTGAATTGGTTTTAATATAATTTGGTTTTGATATAATTTGATGGTAAGGTGGTGGGAAAGGCACACGATCCACATGTTGAGTGTGCGAACATACCCCAGTTCGAGTGTGGATCGTGTGCAAGTTCGAATTCTGTTTTCGGAGTGGATGTTGATGGAGAGAGAGAAAGAGACGGTAGGAGAAATTTTAATTCCGTTTGTTTTGTTTTTGTTTCTCGATACGGTGGATTGGAAAACGAACGATTATTATTGAATACGGTTGATGTTGAAGAAATACTGTTTTAGAATGGAGTTCAGTTTATACAGTTGAAAAAGGAAGAAGCAGAAAAGTTTTTCCGTTCGTTGTTCTTTTCTTCTTGAGAAAAAGATTGTAAAATGGAATGTTAGAAACTGAATATAAAAAGTAAAATACTAAAACGTTTTCGAAAAAGTAAAGCTTTTTAAGTTTAATTTGAAAATAAAAACGCAAGTGTTTAAAGTTGGACTGGCCAACTCTGTCCATCATGTTCGCGTGTTGATCCGTAAACAACAATTGAGTTCGAAGCAGGAGGTGAAAATCCCATCGCTTGTGGTGCGTTTGGAACCACGGAAACACAGCGACTTCTCTCTGGAATCACCATTTGACGGTGGCCGCCCTGGTCGCGAAGAGGTGAAGAACCAGAGGAGGAACCTAAAGAGGAAGAACAGGTAACCCGTTTTGAAATTAAATACACTGAATTCCCTGTGGCTAAATATGCCACAAATCTAGTAATATTAGAGGAGATGCTTACGTAATCGGGACGATTACTCGATCAGGCTGGCCGAACTGTAGGCGGAAAAGTAAAAAGTGTGTGAAAATCACCCAACAACTAATCCCCACAACTCTAATTTCCCCTCTCTACCGGTAAATAGGAAATATCGCCAAGTAGCTAATTTGCATAAACTACTTTATGCATATTCTACTTGGTAGAAAAAATAATAATAAAATAAAAGGAGTTGGCGCCAAATAAAAAATAAAAACGTCAACGGGAAAAAAATAAAATATTCAATAAAAAAAAAACAGATTTCCACTAGAACGCACGTGTCGGGAAAACGCATCGGTGAATACTTGTATCAGATATTTTGCAACCGAAAAGAAAGGATCTCCCTGTACAACCAAGTGGACGAAGTCACGGAAAACGACCAGCAACAACGTCACTTTCCCTTGTTTACCACTTTACTTATTCTAATTTGTAATTGTTATAAAAATTATATATAACATGATGCAAGTAGTCAGTAAGAGAGCATCGGACAATAAAGTCGAAGAAGCAAAAAAAAAAAGCCTAAGTTGTATTTATTCCTGACCCTGCCCCCCTTATTGTCTATACCAGCACACCAACGCAATGACCTATGTTATCAGGACTTTACGACCCAACATCCGGGACAACGTCGCATGACACTAGATATAAATAGCAAGGCCTAAGATAGTTTGTAAGTCAGTTGTATAGAGATAGTGAGTAGAGATAGAGATAAAAAACTTTAAACTAATTGATCGCGCTTAACCTACGTTGAGCCATCCAGCGAACCGATCAACGGAATTCCCAAGCCGCACACTGTACGTCCTTGTGGTAAACAAACTTCAGAGTATACGGTCGCACGATCTAGTTAATTTGAACCATATGTAGCTGGGATGATTTTGATTCACACCCTTAATATAAACATCTTCAACACAGCACGGTGGAAGCACAATTATGATCCACCAGAACACTAAATTTAGTCGCGTTGTTTCTCTTGACCTCAACAGTTGTGTGAAGTTGTGTCGAGCTGATCTTGATTCTCGTTTTTGGAGTGAAGCGGGAAATCATTGTTATTAACAACACTTAGCTTCTCATTAATTAAATTCAAAATAAGATATTTATTAGTGAGTCGTACTTCTCGCCTTGCATAGTGGTTATGTGACACCAAATAGTTGTCATTTACTTTCTCAACCTTAGTGAAACTGATTCCAATAATGTGAATGAATCTTCGTCTTGTAGAGGAGCTTATCGACTATTTTAGATGCAGTCTACAAGTGATCGCCAGATAAGGATGTCACGGAAGCACCAGTTGCTCTCAGACTGATAACGTCCAGCAACATTTCTTCCGGGAAATTCCAGACGTTAGGTAACCAAAAGGCCCAACCCAGAACCTCAATTCACACTTAAACGACCTTATCCATCACTAGACTCATCCCCAAATTTCTAGGTAATCTTAGGTTTTAACAAATAGAAAGGACGGAAAGAGTGTAAGAAAATGTGAGTAATATTATTGAAAAGTGAGAAGAGAAGCGAGAGTTAACACAATCCTAATCCATGACGCATACAAAACATAAAAACCCATAGATAACTTACCAATGTAAGATAATGCAGAGAGTAACATTATCAGAAACCATGACTCATACAAAATACAAAACCCACAGATAACATATCAATCTAAGAAAATGTACATAGTAACAGAATCCTAGCTTATGACTCTGTGGGGGTTCTTTAAAGCATACCCCAAAGAACCACCCATTTCCCTTAAATCAACCTGCCTTTCCCTCACTCAACCATGCCATTTTACTTATCTGCAATCGAGCAGCGTAAGCTACCCTTAATTACCTTTCACCTGGAAAGTAAATCACCAGCATGCATATCACCAAATCATTCCGTTCATAATACATGAACCATACCAACCCAAGCGGTCAAATTCCTCATGATCGGTCACCCAAGCGACGAACGATCATCGAGTTCACACGACCCATGATTGTTATTTAAACAATCATATCAATGGCAATGCCCTATGATGCATCCTCTAGAACTCAACGTCAACAGAAAAATCTATCCTCCATCGTTCATAATACATGAACCATACCAACCCAATCGCCTCAGCTCGTCGGCAATCATGGTTGGTAAACACACGCCAATCTTTCAGCGTGTTCTTGTTCCAACAATCCGTTGGCCCAGGAAGACATGCCGACCAGCGTACTTGTTGACACAGCTGCAGCCGATATTTTCCCTACCATTACGTAATCAAATATTGCCCCCATATCCATAGGTTCGCAACAGTGGCAATCAATTTCCCATTATCGGCCACCATCCGATCATAGAACTAGACATGAGCATGATTGTTATTTAAACAATCATACCCTGATCATGTCTCACGTATCGTTTCCTAAGTTAAACAAACATATTAATGACCACGCCCTACGATGCTTGCCCAAACTAAACATACAGCCATCCAGCCTGGTCCCTTGCCATCGTCGGCGAACATTTTGTTGACTTAATGTCAACAAAATATCTATCCTCCACCGTTCATCAGAACAATATGGCTGAACCACAAACAACGTGCATCTAATGTATGACTCTCGAAATAGCGTTTCTGTTTACTTAGGACACAGAAACCTATTTCGTTTTCAGGCGTTCATCACGATGATTTACGACAACAATGCCCGCAGCCCATGACGCTTGTTCCTTTGTTTGAACAAGTGTAGATTCGTTCGTGTTCTGTATTTCAAGCCAAAGTGCATCGTACTTGACCGGTACGGTCATACGGGGAAAATCCTCCCATTTAACGCCGTTGCGATCGCCCATTGGCCGTCGTCAAGTAGATCCGATTCGCTCCTCCTACATCGATATGATCCACCGCCGTTGCATCTGATGGGATGTGGATAGCATCGGGGAGTCAAATTTCAACCCTGAAAGTGTGTAGTGATCCTAAATCACTACTCCCTTCCAATCCCCATTATTCCCTATAACCTTAACCTTATCCCAAAATGAACTATAGAGCGACGTTTTAAACCAAAAATTAATTTGCCGCACATTGATCCAATTCCTAATTACCTCACCCTTACCTATAATCCAAATCATGTTTCCTCAACAGAATCATATGCACGACAAAATTAACCAAAAGTCCGTTTGTCGTACATTGATTCAATTCCTAATAACCCCGACATCATGAAATGTTTAACTCTAAATGCATTTCATGATTTCCCCTTGCAGGAATTTATTCAAATAAATTCCTGTTAATTTCCCGGAACCCTATTCCAATCGAAGCACACGAAACCTTGTGTGTGCTTCTTGGAATGTTTAACAATAAAAATCTTGACAAACCCCCATTGACCAAAAGTATAAAAGGCACATTTCTATTTCGCGATCAGTAAGGTTCCAGGAGGCCGAACCTACGGCCAGACAATGAGTCGAATTCTAGGAGGCCGAAGCCACGCCAAACATGAAATAGAAAATTTAATGTATAAAACTAAAAAGGAATTAATCGATAAAAATAATAATTTCAAACTAAAGTTGGACATTTCATTTTCGTGGTGTATTTAGTTGTTCTTGTGCTCTCCGTGCGTGGGTTTATTTATTCGGAAAATTATTCTATGAAGAGAAGTGGTTATTGACCATTTATTGCGGGCCCTAAATCGACGCCAATGGCGGATTAATCCACTCGGTGACCAAGTGAGGATAATGTGCTTTGTCTCAGATTAACCAAGGATGCCATGAAAGGAAACTCCGCCTTCATTGCCAAGGAAAGTGAGTCCCCCGTCCGGAAGCCACGCCCACCGAAGGAAGTTGCGAGGGCACACCTTTCACGCCGTCCACCCCACTCCGTGTGTTTAACGAAGCAATTGTCGCTCGCGAGTCTGGTAAAAGTTAAATCGATGTTGCAACGAAGAAGTTAAAATCTATATTGAACAATTTTCGCTCGAGAGTCTAGTTAAAGTTAAATCGGTTTTGCAAAGAAGAAGTTAACATTTATGTTAAACAATTCCAATGTTTCGCGGACGTTAAGCAGTGATCTAATAATGCGGAAAGACTGAAGCGCACGCCAAGACAATTCGTATTTACCCCAGTACAAGTTGGATTATTAATTAATATAGAAGAACATTGATGTGTTCTGCAATCAATCGATGTAATTAGACCCTAGTGAATTTTAAATGGCTGATGTGTAATGTAAAACACAAAAGGTTCAATAAAAGTGAAAAATAAACATTAAACAGAATAACAACTAACTGCGCTTCATTGCTTTTGGAAACATCTGCGTTTTTGTTATTTGACATTCTTCTGAAGTGCACAGTATCCAGGAACTTGAGAGTGGAGATCAGTGTTCGTCGGATCAATTTTCGTTTGGCATCCTGTGTATCCTTTATCCACTCATTTTCGCAGGTGATAATTTCCCGTGAACTATTTGTGTGGCGTTTTTACTGAATCGCGCCCATGCTTGGCGCCTAGCAAAAACCGAACCCACAGTACAATCTCAGACGTTATATTCGACGCGGTTAGGCAATACAATAGAACAATACACTCAGTGAGGGGACAAAAACCCATAGAAATATTTTTTTTAAATAACAGAAACAGACATTACCCAAAATTTAGAGAACGCACAAAAGTAACAAAATAAACACCAAGAGACAAACTGTTCAAACCAAGCGAAATAATATACGTGAAAAAAAAACGACGCGGTGCACAAAACACATAGTGACTAAAGAAAAAGTAACTACAGTGATAGGTAACAATGGAACAATTATTCACAAAGACCGTATACGGCTTAACGTTAATCCAGATAGCTGTAACAATGACTAACCCAACCATTATACCATTCATTAATATCCTGATTTACGCTGACATTTGTGTTATATAATTAAGTTCATTTAATTATTAATTATTAACCGTGAATGGAGATAGTCGTGTGCGAGTTAATGCATCCAACATCAATCGAAAGACAACGAGCATCAAAAATTATATTAACACCTTAAGTGTTAATCTTACGTCAAATCATCGTTCAACTCGCTTGGCAACCGCCATTAATCAACCACGTGACCATGATGGCCATCTTTCGTTCACCAAGGGACGCCTTCGTTAAGTTGGAGCCATTAAGGATTTCAACGGCGAAGTTCCTTTTTTTTGACTTCAACTCACTCACTTCGTCGTCATCCTCAAATGACAGCAAAAAAAATACAAATTAAATTAGTATATTTTATAAATCAATTGTTTGTATTAATTGGCGATACTGCCAGGAGCGTTTTAATTTCTATCGTTATTACACCCTGTGGACCATAAAGCAAGGAACTATCCAAAAAAGGACACGAATCTAAGTGGTACCTCCGCGATAGGAATCTTGAAGAAATAACCCGAGGACAATCCAGACGAACGTGAAACCAAACGACACCGCAGAGATACATCCCAGCGAAAGGAGAAGCATCATTACACTAATCCTTGAGAACTTAAAGGAAAATCTGACGACATCCTACTCAGACGGACAACAAGACAATTGGGCCGCAACAGTAAGGACCTTCGCCAACGTACATAGTACGCAAAATTTGGTAAGAACACTAATAATTTCTAGTGAAAAGTGATAGGTTCTAAACCAACAAGAACAAGTATCCGCGTAGAAAAGTTCAGCAATTAATAAAGAAAACGAATTAAATCAATTCAGTGAAACAAAAAGTTTAATCAATGAAAATAAAAACAATCAAAAGAAGGATCTCGGAAGGACCCTGCCCGAGGTGCCACCCGAGCCGCTGGGTGACGATGTGGATCCGGAGGCCTTCCACGATTCGCGCGGCGAACACCGTTGGCAAACAAGCTGTTGGAAGCATGGAGGACACCCCAATGCCAGAAAAAGGATTGCAAAAAATACGCAGTCATTTGCAAAAAATGCATGACCACAAAATACGACCGAAAACCCAACAAACAACGGATTGGAAAAACCCCCATACTTGATAAAACATCCCAATACTTACAAATGGACATATTTCATATGAATAACGAACTCTATATCAGCACAATAGACCGTTACTCAAAGTACGCATATTTGAGACACATTCCAGATTAATTAAACATACATTTAGTTCTCGACGAACTCTTATCGCAAAACTTCGCTTATCATGGATAGCAATTCCTCACGACCGACAATGAGTCAATATTCACCAGCCATCAAGCTAAAAACATCTACGACCGGCACGATGTGGTACACATGAAAACCCCAACAGATCATTCTACGAGCAACAGCCAAATAGAACGTGTGCATTCAAAAGAAAACGGTCTCTAGTTGTTGACCTCAACAACGGTTCAACAAGACGAGGAAGAACCTGTTGTTTTGATTGGAAAAGGACCGGTGTTTTGAAACCTCGATTAGCAACGGAGTTCTGTTACCTGCGGTAGTTTTGTGTTGATCAAATGAAGAGTTAGTTATTCAGTTTTTCTCAAACAAAAATCATCTTTGTCGAAGTTTTTAAAATTGTGAATATAATTTAAAATACTAGAAAAAACTTGCCAACGTTTTTTTGTTGTTGTTTTTTTATTCTCTGGTGTTTAATTTCGGTTTCGTAAGGATCTCCACCTCTAGGCAGATTCTCGGACGATTCAACTACTGGGCGCAGACGAAAACAAAGGGTTGCTGATTCAAAGGAAAGGGTTCCGGCTGTACTAAGCCTAGTGAGTGGATTTTCGGTCTGGCTACTCCCCGTGGGCAAACACGCTGTCAATGTAACTGCTGGAGTTCGTTTGGCTGCCCAACGGGCGAACAATCTTTAACATTCGTATATAGAAAACATGAAATTATTTTTGTAATTTATAAATACCCAAAGATCATTAACAAATGTGAGAGATAAACAAATTTGGCACTAGACACATTGTAGCGTTCTAGGAACGCCCAATTCCACCCAGGTAGGCTTCCTACCCTTCAAGGAACATACCTACCCTGAAGACGTTACACGCGCCCACAGACGCGTGCCACTAAGTCCGCTAGGGCCTTAAAACATTTGGTCCACGTTGAGCCCGACACGAAAAAGCAAGGAACTGAACGTCCCAAAGCTTTCAATGTCAAGCTCAACAGTTCGAATAAAGCATACCTGAAACAAAGGAAAACGTTCATGCATCCGATCCTCAAAGACCGAAATGCGCCGCACTTCAGCACTGCACAATCGAAGATCCTGAACATCTACACGATGTTACAAGGATTTGTTATCGCCAGCAAATTAGCCGACCAACGGATGCACGTGCGGGTGGTCTGCCACAAAGACCACCAAATCCATAGGCAAACAAAAGAAACGGCAACCGTAATTATCTCAACGAGATTATTCGAAAAATGTATGAGGTTTAAAACCTACAAGGGAACTACTCCTATCCCACGGTTCCTTTTTTGTATTTCACACCCATTAGAAGGATCTAATGGATTTCGGTGTATGTTTACAAAAGGCAAACAACCCACGGACTGTACGTCCGAACAATCATCTCCGTTCTGAGCGCCAGATGTGCTGCGAAAACAGAAGACCGTTGAGATGAAATGCTATCACCACCACCGATGGCGAGGATGATGTGTGTTGATCCCTTTCATGCATTCAAATTACCCCTGGGATTAAATAACATGCTGCTAACAGAGATTCGGAAATTCTGTTAGCAGATCTAACGGGAAAAGTTGTCGGTGCGGATATAGATACGCTCCGTATCAGGTCTATTTTTTGAATTGAGATAGACGGTGCCATTTTGATCGCCACCGCGACGAAGAGTCTAATTTGATAGTCATCGCGACGAGAGGTCTACATCGAAAGACCAGTAGGAAGCGGTCGAGTCGGAAATTACCAGCGATCAGTATAATCCAGGCGAGGTCCGAGAATAAAATCGAGGAAGTGTTATTTAGCGTGTGCTCGGAATAGTTAATTCAAAATCGCGCGGTGAAGCAGTAATTTAAACATAACGTACGTAGAAAGATAGTGCGCAATTTTGCTTAAATCGAATCGTGTAAATTATTGTGTGTGCTGCGAACATTAATCGGCAAATCAATGAAATGAAATTTTATAATGTGTTTTATCCATATAGTGACGGATAAATAAGTAGTTTGAAAAATCATCGACAATAAATGGAAAAACAAATTTCAACAGAACATTTTTCGTGTTTTATTTGGTGCAAAGGTATTCACAGTGTGTTTTCTTGCGATCTGTGTTCGGCGGAACACTCCTTTCGACAAAGACTAAAATCCGCCAAAACATTCCATGGGTTGACGGAAATTTTGTCAAACACAGTAGTATTGTGGCGTTTCCCATTAACGCCACTGATAGCCTTTTCCAGGTACGACACAAGGACAGCTACCTAAAGCACATAAACCCTGGAAAACATTTACTCACCTTTCAGTTATCTGCTTAAAATGTCTCCTAACCATCTAAGCCATATTTTCGCTAATACAATAGCATGAGCACCAAGAGACATTTTCCCCAAGGGCATGACTGCACGAAACGCATCATGTGCCTAGAAAGCAATTCGGTCGTAACACCAAGCAACCGACCTAAAACTCGAACGACATCAATGCTAATACCATTCAATAAATGCCGCCACACACGTGTTACGCGGGTAACTCGTCCGTCGCCCTTGTTTTGGCAGAACATACACTCGACTGCATTAACGAATAAAAAATATTAATTGATTGAAGTGTGGTTAACAAACACACAATACCAAGCTTGATTTGAAAGCCAATAGGATGCGTTTTGGATTGGATGCGGCAGGCGTGTAAACCCAGTTCTTTCGGCGGTGGCGGCTTTGGCTAGTTTTGAAGTCGACCATCGTCAGATATGAATTTGTTCGAAAAGCGAAGAGGGTGAGAGAGAAAGGGGAGCGAACGGTGGTAGAGGGTAGACCGTTGTTGTAGTTAGGAGATGGTAAAATTTTGAATGGTGTGTGCGGTTAGCAGAAGAACAAAAAAAAAAACAAAAAAGAATAAGAGTTCTTAGTTCGTCTTCTTTTTCGTTGTCGTTAAAAAGTAAAATTTGTTAAGAGTTCTTCCAATTCTTGTGTTGTGATTTTAAATCCGTCATCTGAGTAAATGACCGGTGAACGTATGTTAGTATCGTATATGTTACGGTGCGTGTTTTTGCCCGTTTGCAAAGCAATACTATATATATATAAAACATCGGCTGCATGAGTCCTACTTCCAATGATCCAGAGGAATATGAAGTTACAACTGGATACATTTATATGAGTAACAACGTATTATGACCCAACTAACAAATATAATGTTACACACATGCGCGGCGTATTTTAATACTTATCCCAAGTCACAGCAAGTTTTGTCCAACTGTTACGTGCGGCTTCCGCCATCACCATCGTCTGTTTTGTTTCAATGTAATATGATAATAGATGGTAAGGTGGTGAAAAAACACACGATCCACATGTTGAATGTGCGAACATACTCTAGTTCGATTGTGGATCGTGTGGAAGTTAGATCTCTTTATCGGAGTGGATGGAGATGGAGAGGGAGGGAGGGCTAGGTGTACATAGCGGGGAGGAATGAACAGCCGTTTTTTGTTCCGTTTGTTGTTTTTTTTTGACAAGAAAAATAAAAGACAGTTGGAAGCAAGGAAAAGAAGAAGAGTTTTTTTGGTCGGTTATTAAAAAACAGTAAAAACAGAACATCTTTTTGTACGTTAAAATGAGAATGGATATATATATATATATATATATATATATATATATATATATATATATATATATGTGTGATATTATACAGAAGAAGAGTTCTTTTGAAGGAAAAATAAAAGTGCAACAGCATTAACAGCGTGGTTTCGTTGCGTATGAAGGGATCAATGAGCAAGAACAGATTGAAGGGACTCCAATTGCAATTTAAGAAACCTTTGAATTGAGTGACACGGACGAGGACGTTTTGGTTTGCGGCGGAGAATCCAGTGGCGTCCGCTCGAGCGAGCTGTAGAATCCAGAGGTTTCGGAAAGTTGTTTCTTCAGTTCTTCCAGCACTGTGACACCTGTACAATTGCTCAATAAGCAATTTCTGACGACAGTCAACAATGGAAGGAATGGTGCATGAGGGAACCATTTGAGCTGACAAAGGCTGTTGGACCAGGGTACGATTTCGAAACGAGGAAGAAGGGTAACCAAAGTTTATATCGTTGTCAACTTAACGACATGTGAGCTTTTATATATATATATATATTCAAATTTCTGTGGCGGTAAACGTGACAGTGGCGCAGCCGGTGCCCATTAGTTGGCTCTGCACTGGCATTTTGCCCTAAGTCCCTGAGCACGCTTTGCTCGGAGGTGCAAGACCATTGGTGGGTGGAGCCCTGAGGCTGTTATATAATTAAAGTTCAATTAGTTATCACTCCCCCTTTGAATTATTAACATTTCGTGTCTTTACGCACATATCCCTCCCTTCCCTCCAAGTTACTAATTTCCTATTCCCGTTACAATAGAATATTCTCTTTACAATAGAATATCCCCTTTACAATAGAATATAATTTAAATAAAAGTAAACCCCAATTTAAAACCCCACTCACATTACAATAGTCAATTGCCTTCTATTAGCCACAGTCGCCCCCTATTGGCCATTTCGACTGTTTCCTCGAAATAACTATCGTGGAAGCGGAACGAAAAAGGATATGTGGCGAAAGTCACGAGATTGTACGCTTCTTCTTGATAGCGTCGTGATTGCGAGTAGTCGATTTTTGCGGAGCAATATAAAATATTCAAATTAGATTTTGGTTAAAAAAAAAGTGTGTCGTGTGCGTATGCGGTTGTGTGCTGTGCCTTTCAAAAGATTGACAATGAAATCGTGTGTGCCAGTTAACGTAATATAAATTGGAAAATATAAAAAGTAATAAGAAAAAAAGAAAGAAAAGGAAAATAACCTAGTTTAACAAATTGAAACAAAAAGGAGTTTTCATTAGGGAAGTGCATATCCCCATATAAGTGCAACAGAAGCCGAAATCGCTCACGTTTCACCGAGCAAGAACAGGAAGGGAGTGCAGCGGACATCAATTGGTTAGGAGTAAGTTTAGTATACCCTTAATAACCCTCAATAAATAATTGTTAAAAATATATTTAACAAGGCTCCATACGTCCCTATACTTGTCAAGGAGCGACTGCCGGGAGAAGGATCTTTTAGCGGCAGTTGGCGAGGGCCCAACATAGCAGGAGAGCTGCGGAAATATTTTTTATATTTTTTGTTTTGGTTCCTGTTTTTTTTTCTTCTTTTTTTGATACATATATAATTGTCGATAATTGTAAAATGTTGTTCCAATTTTAGTAGCATTGTTTTGGTTTTAGTTTTAAGTTGATATCACTAATTTTGTTTGTTATTTATTTATATTAAGTAGCCAATTTTAATAGGACATTTTTTTTTTTTTTAATTGGAACTGTGATTCTCTTTTGTGATTCTGCTTTTCTTTCTTTTCTGACTGCGCGTTGGGTTCGTGGTTTAGTTGTTTTTCTTTTTTTTTTTCTCCCCCTGAAGAATTTTCAGGATCAGTGTGGTGATTGTTTTTCTTTCTTCCCCCTTTCTCTCTCTCTCTCTCTCTTCTCGGGCGGTGTCGTGGCTGTTTGTGCTGTGGCGTTTTTCGCGCGGTCTACCGTTTTGTTGCTGCGAGTGGAGTGAGTGTCCCTTGTGAGAGTGTTTATTCGTTTGTTGTGGGGAACGTGTTCATTGTTGTTTTTCGCACCCCCTCTGTTGGTGTACGAAACTTGCTCACCTATCTCGCGCCCAGACGTAGAGAAGCAAATTCTGTGGCGCTAAAACATGCACACAAGAATTCTGGGTAGGCCACCAGCATCGATACGAAGGCACAATCATCGTTGTGTGAGTGTCTTGTTCGCTGATGGCATATGTCGCCCCATATACGGGCAAAATGATCATGCACCCCTGTCTATACACAGTTTTGCCCAGCTGCAAATCATTGCTCATGGTGTTCCCCCTATTGATTTGGTTTATCCACGGTCCGCATACTCGGGGACACACACCACGAGCAACAGAAGCAAACATCGTGTATGTTTCGCGCCCTTTTTGCTGGGACCAATGCATAGAAGATCATCCCCTATTGATCGACGAGCAAAAGATGAAATTTTATTTCCTGAAATTAACTAGTCGTAACTCAGATAGCAAGGGGGCAAGTCGTGCCTCCACGTAAAACATAAAAAGAGAGTCGAGGTTTGTTTTCTGTAGAGTTCGGTCGATGCACGGGTGTTTTTTGGAGCCGATTGATTATTAAACTCAATTGTACGAACACGGAGTTTGTGTAAACCATCGAATTAAGTTAAAGTAATTAGTGTTAAGACAAACTATACTTTTGTAAGTAAATTGATTAGTGATAAATCAACTATACAAGTGCACCTTTAAGTTAAAGTAATTAGTGTTAAGACAAACCATACATGTGTAACCTTTTATTTAACGTTTACTAGCGAAGTATTCCAAACTTTTGTTATTTGTTTCGAACCTTTAGTGTTACGTTTTGAGTTCTCAAGTAGTACGTCGTTTGAATCAAGTAGCATCAATAAAGTAATCCTCAAAATGTTAGACAGTGTTTGTCAATTTCTCTGGTAATGACGTGGTGATATGATATAGACCGCACCTAGGACTAATAAATCACACCACGGTATGTAACAAAGAAATATTTGGCACACAAAATTGTAACAATAAATTAACACACACACAGTTAAATTTAATACAATCTATGAAAAAAACAAAGAAGTAATAAGATTGTCACAAGACACAATTGTAATATCAGGAAAACACAACATTTATAAGGAAATATATACCGGAATATACCTAATTAAGTTTTTATACGAAGTAGAAATAGATAATATTAAATATGTTAACTTAGATGAATAAATAAACGAATTTGTAGTACATATTAGCGACATAGACATAAAAATAAGTAAAATATTAGATTCTAAGCCAGAAAACGCCTTTTCAAATATCGAAAAAATGACGAAATTCCTATTTCCATTTGAGGAAAACATAACATGTATAATTTTCATTTGCCTAAGTAATCACGAATGTAAACGATATAACGAATATAAGGCCAATAGAATTAATCAAAGAAACCAACAAATATTTAACATTCGGTTATTAGAACTAAGTAAATTTTCCGGTGAGGACACCGTAGTTTAACGGGGGGGAGATGTGGCGGTTCCGCCAAACCCCACAGTCTACCTGCCCGCAGAACCTCCATAAATGTAAATGCTTCACGCAACAAATTTACCAAATGTATTTAGCTAAAAGCTCCTGGAAGAGAATTTTTACCTTCATTCATTTATTCGAATCCAAAATTCCCTATAAGAATTCTGTTCCAAACACCATAAATCCCAAGCCCAATTCGGGACCTTCGGTTGCGAGGCAAATCCCAATCACCAGCATACCTGAAACATTTCCCTCCTCGAGGCTTTCAACGCATTATCTAGGAATTTCTCCCACAAGTGCATTCATGCATGCATCAATACATCTCTGCATTAGCGACCTAGAACCGAATTCGCGTTTAGTGTAAATACTCACACTATAATACGGCCCTTGAGTTGCCTTAGATGCCATATACAATTGGCAGAGATGTTATACAAACCGTTATTGTGTAACCATCTAATTTGCTTCGCAATGACTTGCAGCTATTGATACAACTGCAAGCACTTTAGCCCTTTGTTTGAATCTCCAAACAATCATCAACTCCGCGCATAGCCGCCGGATTGAATTCAATAGCATCAACAAATGCAAATACAGAATCCGTTTTTTACAACGACCAAAGATACGATACACAAATTGTATGATGTGCCCCAAATGCATTTCACACCTAATGAGTTGCAGCTTATTTATTTAGCCGACCCTCATTACAGGCCGATGCCTTAGGCCGCTTCTCCCTTTGTTCTTTTTCCCTCGTTTCAGGTTTCGTTTATCCTTTGCTCAAATGCATCGATAAACACTGTGATCTGTACGATCATCCATGCATGCATACACCATGATCTTCATTACGAGATCTGGTTTTCCATTCCTCAAAGAGAGACTTTGCGTTTCTCTTGTGGTAAGTGAAAATATATCCTTAGCTGAGAGGATATCCACCACCACCGAATCAAGGGTGAATCAAGAGCCAGATTCCAACCCTCGATTGAGTCTTATTCCACATACTGACCGAGCTGGTCGATGCTTCATTCATGCGTCAGTACGCGCACATTGAGTCTGTTTTTCTTAGCATCCCCCGTACGGTGTGCACTGGAGTCTGCACCCTGCGGGATGTGTCCTTTTACTCGCTTCACTATGTATTCCGCGAACGTTGTGCCTAGTTTAAACCAAATATAAATATTTTAACATTAAGTGAACATATTACAGCAACCACAACGCTGAATTGAAAACTGTTTGTGCTTAAGTCAAAATTACCTTGTGTTAAGTAACAATAAAAGTAAAAAAGGTGATCACCAACTAATTCGTGCGTTTCATTTCTTATTCTCCTGTGCTGCAGTTTCCTGAGTGCGCGTTTTATTTTTCCCTGCTGTGCTGGCGAACAGTTTAATATTACGGTGGAACATTTAGTGGATGATGGGGATGAGAAGTGAATCAGCGCCGTACGCCGGTGCAACCTACCTCCTCCCCACAGAGAGTTAACACAAAACATAAAAACCTATAGATAACTTACCAATGTAAGATAACGCAGAGAGTAACATTATCAGAAACCATGACTCATACAAAATACAAAACTCACAGATAACATATCAATGTAAGAAAATGTACATAGTGTGGCAGCACTTCCCAAAAGAAAAAAGAGAAAAAAAATCAGATGTTATCAACCTTACCGGCCGACGAGTTGAATGAGGAGAGACTGCTGTGGGGGTTCTTTAAGCTTATCCGAAAAACCACCCACTTCCTTAATCCAACTCCCCATTCCCAACCTGCAACAGAATACATTACAAACCATTTCGCTCACCTGCAATCAAGCATCATCAAGCTCCCTTGGAAACCATTTCGGTTCACATTCTTTGTGAACCATTTCGACCCATTTTGATCCTCCCTACTTGCAAATTCGTCTATCATGTACACAGGAATTTTCCTGTGTACATATGCCCAATCAACCGTTGGTCCAACGACAAAGCCATGGCAAATTGCTTGCTTGCACAGCTGCATGACTAATTGCATGATCCGTTGTCTTATCTAGGAACAATCATCGCAATAGTCGTTTATTTTCTTTTTTTTTTTGGTTTCGGTAGGAAGGTGGAAATCCAGGGGTATGCCGGGTTTTTACCGACTAAAACCACCTCCCACCAGGCTCATATTCCCGTTGATACCCGCGGAACTTTCTTTTAGATATTCCATCGCGGGGCGGGACGCAATGGTCATGTCTCACGATTCGTTTGTCTAATCAATAAACAACTACTGTTCTCACGCTAGCCACCAGAAACCGAGTTCTTCTGTATACACAATATACAAACAGAAGAATCCATTTCGGCCCGCCCGGCAATAATTCCTATCGTAAACATAGCAAACACTGTTGGTCTCTATAGAACTAACATTTGTTTGCACAGCTGTCCTCGTCAGATTCGTTTCCTCGCATCCAACCCCGATGCAATTTCCTTTATCCGGCATTCCAATGTATGCGTAAACAAATGATCTGTACGATCACCCATGGGGAATCTGTGGGGCTTTTCAGGGCCCGAAGAGCCATGCATCGCTCGATCCCCACCTTTTCCAGCAATGCGACTTACCTTGAAGTCGAATCTTCAGCAAGATTATACAACCTTGCTACGGCATTAACCGCCAACCAATTCGCTGGAATTAATTCGGTTATCCCCAAGGATAACCGACATAAATATATATTAGGCAGCTTACCTTTTTTGGGGGGTTTTCCAAACCTCTTCTCCACGGTCATTCCTGAAAGCATAATTCATGGCAAGATTATCATCTTGCCACGACATCAATTCATCAACCGAGCTTCCGCGACCGAACAATGGATGGCACATACCCACCAACACACGCTGATCTTCCCGTGTGTTATATTCGTACCATTCATTGACCTAGCATTATTTCGGGTTGCTTGCACATCTGCAAGCCAGATTTCCAACGGCATGTCTACGATCTATCTTTCCTAAAGTAGAGAAGATCAAATTAAACATTGGCCTTTCAGGCGCGCAGATTTGCTTGGATCTCAGCATGACCGATTGTATGATCCGTTGCCGTTTCTTGGAACGATCACCAGCATCGGTCATGGCCACCAATTTTAGTTTACACAAAGTAAACACTCAAGCGGATACTTTCGCCTGACAGTACCTTCAACGGGATTAACATATCCCTAAGATAACATGCATCGAATCATACGACCGAAATTTGTTTATTTTAGATGATCTAACAACGGCCATACCCAATGTTTGATTCATTTTTCCAAAATAGATTCCTGCCTTCGGCAAGGGTTTTATTGACACACGTCAATCAAAGAATCTATCCCTTGCGTATGGCGGCAGTTTGTCTTGCCCAAACATGTAGCAGCGGATTCGATCTGCTACATGAGTTTTTCCCTGTTTCCTTTTGTTTTGGACCTTCGCCATTGGCGGCGAATCCTTTAGGCTCGTTTTCGTTGGATGTCTGTAAAGAGACATCCAATAACCAGTTAAATTTCATCGCCAGAGGAGTACGTGCACACGCTACCGGTCACCTTGTCAGTTACAATCGTTTTCCGTCGAGTCGCTTGTCGTGGATGGAGTTTTCGTAGTTAGTTGCCATTTAGAGGCTTTATACGTGTCGGAGGTTTTTTTTTTGTCGATGTGATAGTCGCTTATCCATAATAACTCTTAGTGAAAGTCGGCCTTACCAACTTAAATGGCAATAGTAAAGATCGTTATAGTGATTATAAGTGTTCGAACAATGTAAAAAATTCATTGGTAGTCCCAAACGAACTATCTCCCATAAATAAAGAAGTGTAATAGTCTAACTAAAAACTACCGTGTGTTTATTTTCCGCTGGGGATTTCAGTGTATCGCATCGATCTTCGTTTCTAAGTTTTGCCACTGCTCGATCGGTGGACAATTACCAGTGAGCCATCCGTGGGTGTTTCTACGAACCCACGTCCGTGCAGACGTAAGGTAAAAACTACCCCACAAATCTTTCCAATGAGACCACAAACTGATTTCTCATTGGTTGTCGGGCGAAAGAAAAAATGCATCCACTTTTCACCACGCCATGCCAGTGGAAAACCACCTACAATCGTGGGTTGGCTCTGCATCGAGCAGTGCAACCAGAGTCACATTTTCACCACCGAATCAGACACACGTATCGGGGACGTTGTGTGTCAGAGCCGAGTTATACACACACGTTTGTAGTCGAGTCAGAAGTTCAGTTTTCTTTTGTCCGTTTTACGAGTTAATATTGAAGTCCACTTTTCTTTTGTCCGTTTCTTGAGAGTCGTGCGCGAGTTAACACCCCTAAAATATAAGATAGATAACATTCCCAAAAGATTAAGATAGGTAACAATCAAAACATAAAACACAGATACTTCAAAATCCGTTCAACTTAATGTCATTCCCAGAACACGAACAAAAGAAAACGTGAACCAGTGTATTCTAATAATAGAGACACAGATACTTCAAAACATAAAACACAGGTACTTCTAAACCTGTTTTACCTAATAGATTTTAGATATTAATAGATTCGAAAGATATAAACAGAGTTAAGTTCTAAATGTAAAGAGGAGATCCTGTCTGACTACGGACTCGAATACACGAGCTGCTCAGAGGAGAAAAATAATAAAACGGAAACATAGTTTCTAAATAAAACAAATAAAAAGATCTTTTCATTTGTAAATCTTTTCTCCAAGAACAGCACAAAATAACTCGCGCGAAATATTCTAACGTTTCTAATATGTAGCCCATTGTGCAGGAAATCTAAAGTAAGATTAATGTTGTGTTGGTGTAGTACGTTTTGTTCGTGACTCAAGTGGCTAAAGCCAAGAAAAACCAAAAATAAATATATCGGTAGCTGTTAATGTACAAAGGCGATATACATACTTCACCCACGTCGTGTATTGTATGAGATATCTATAAAATCAAAACAAAAAGAAACGTTGTTGGAGGATGACGCACAAGTGAAAACCGACACACTGCCGGTTAGGTAGTAGAAAAAGTCAAGAAAAGGAGCAGTCGATGACGACGAGTGAAGGAAAAAAGACGTACGTTGGTGCGACAAGTAAAGAAGGGTTAATAGAATACAATGAGGTTTAGTTGAATATTGAAAGAATAACGAGTGTGTTGCAGCACAAGCAACAACAATAACAACACGGGTGAATCGATTTCTCAACGACACAATAAAAGGAGAATCGATTCATCACAAATTCAAATTGCAAACCCGCCTATCATTCTGCTGATTCTAACGGCGGAGAAGAAAATCACGTATGAATGCATACAAATAGGAGTGTTGGCGAGGCAATTTCCCGGCGCACAAGCACTCAGCATCGGCACACAAGCACTGAGCAGCAGCGCACAAGCACTCGACGTCGGCGCGCAAACAACTCAAGAGGGAAAAGCACTCAGCACAACGAAATAAAAGGCGAGCGCAGCGGCGAAACACGACATTCATCATCAAGACATACCCATCATACCCAAGACGGTCATTCATCAAGACGATCGTCACTCATCGCACAGGCGTCATTGAAGACAAGACATCGCAAGCACTCTGATCGCATACATACACTGAAGATCGATATACACACTACTCATACTTACCACCCAAGTTATACTAAAGACATCGATACTATCGCAGCTGATACTTATTTCCACATTATTATATTCATAAATACAAATAAAGGACCTCCCATAATAATAATATAAAATAATAACAATAATAATAAAAAAAAGAAAAGAAAAAAAACCTTGCGACTAGGTTTACCTTGTTTCTCTTCCTTTTTCGTTTGTTGGTTTTTGTTTCCTTTTCATTGTGGGTTTTTTGTTGCTATTTCGTTGGTTGATTTTGTTTCTACTCCGCTTGTGGGTTTTTCTTTCCTTTTCGTTTCTTGGCTTTTCTTTGTTGGTTTTGTTTATTTATTTCTCTTTGTTTCTCCTTTTCTTTCCTTGTTTCCGCGCGCTTCTTGTCCTTGTCGCTTATCTGGTCACATGTTTTGTGACTGATAAAACATGGACACCTGCTCTACTCGTGGTGTGGGCCATCAGCCGGATCAGGGCATTATGGCTCTCATAAAGAGATTGAAGGAGGACCCCGAGGCTCTCAGGCTGAGAACGCGGTCCTAAAAAATAGACTATCGCGACTGGAGGCTGCCCCATCCACATCCCTCTTCGGCGCCGGTTCGGAAGCTTCTGATTCAGAATCAGAGCTCGAGCCGGAGTTAGAGATTATTACTGACAATTCTGACGAGTCAATGGACGGCGGTGACTCGCGTACCCCTACCCCAAACTCGTCTAGGGCACCAAAGCGAAAAACACCCCTCCCAACAACAAGCTGTGAGGGAGGCCCCTCCAATAAGCGCGTCGCTACCGGCTGCCCGCCAACACCATCCCCATCATCATCATCATCTGTCCCCAAAAAGTTGTCAAACCCCGCGATAAGTCAAAACTACCCGAAAATCGTGCCTCCGCAGGAGTCTTGCCCTCCGAGGCCAACTCCGGTGGTTAACCCAAAACCAAAGGCCGCTTGTGTTCCGAACACTGTTCAGCCAGAGGGCGTGGTCCGCCCACCTGTCTCTAAGAAGAAACAGCAACCCGGGGTCTTTGCACGAGACCTCAATTTAAAAAATTTCGTCGGTGACATGAACCGACTAGGGATCTACAACTTCAAGGCAAAGACCTTAAGCCCATCCCTAAACAAAATCGTGACCTACGATAGGGAAACCTACCACAAGGTTAACGACAACCCCAAGGCCAAGGAGGTGAAGTATTGCACCTTCACACCGGCCGACGAAAAGTCGAGAACAATCCTCTTAAAACGAGTCGCTGCCTCCTGGGAGAAGGACGACATCGTGTCTGCTCTTCAGACAACATTTCCTAACGTCAAATTCATTGACGTCAAAAAATTCTCTCCCCCACAACGGTTTGTAAACATCAGACCGAAAAAATACAGCAAGCTGAACATATGGCAGCTTCACCTTGCCCCAGGAACCGACATAGATTCCATAATACGGACAAAGTCGCTTCCAATCTTGCATCAGCAAGTTGTCTTCGAGGTATTTCATAACAGAGAAATGCCTCAATGCAGACGTTGCCAACGTTTCGGGCATGTCTCGCGAAACTGCAACATGAGTCGTCGTTGCGTTCGTTGCGGAAAATCCCACGATATTGGCAAATGCGAACTACCGCTAGCTAAATACGATCCCGCAACAAATGTGCAGGATGAGATAACACTGCCAACTTGCTGCAACTGCGGCAACAAAGGGCATCCGGTTAGCTACAGAAATTGTCCTAAATATAAGGAAATTATACAAAGATCCAAGGAGACTGGAGCTAAGCAACCAGCCAAGTCAGACTTTGGAAGACAGGCCACACAAAACCTCATCCAAAATGGATTCACATTTGCCGACATGCTTAGGGGGCAGCAGGCAAAGAATATAAAAACCCTTCCAACTCCTCCCCCTCAAAAACACATTCAAGTCCCTAAGCGGGCCCCGGTAAAGCCCAACACGGCGCCTCAAACACAAGCGGCGGTGCAAAAGCCCCCGAGGGGGTAATCTTCAATGCTCGAGAAACTACTTAGTTTGTCCCGCTTGATTGAAGATTTTCGACCCCGATATGAGAAACTATCAACCGAGGCTGAGAGGGAGGCACTGCTTTTCACTGCATATGCAAGACATACCCGAAACTAGGTTGCATCCATGTCACCGTCCCGTATTCCAAACTTCTCCATGATTCGAAGAGATCGAACCCTCACTGGCGGCCCCACCATCAACGGAGGTGGCACTTGTATACTGGTTAATAGCGGACTTCGCCATGAAGCTATTGACCTCCCACAACTAGGGTCCATAGAGGTGTCTGGAGTTGAACTGCGTCTGGCTAATAATGGTAGAGTGAATATATACGCCGTATACCACTCGCATAAAACCAATAATGGCCCCATTATTCCCGAAGATATCGGCAAACTAATAAGGACCTCGGGGCATACACCCTTCATCATAGGCGGCGATTTTAACTCCAGACATCCCCACTGGAATAACTGTCTCTTGCCAAAATGGCACAAAACTGTATCAATGGTACACCGCAAGCACGTATGCCCTCAACTTCGAAATAGTCGCACCTACGGTTGGTACTCGAGGTGACTCAATCCTGGACATATTTTTTGTGTCCAAAGACTTACTTCCACAAATCACTCCTCCTCAAGTTTCAGCGGGTATATCTGACCACATTCATTCGCGGCTATCGAGCATCCCGGGCTCATATCAGATACATACCCGACTATGGGCGGACAAATTGGGACAACTTCAATATTACATTGAACGATAAACTCCACCAATTCTCTCTTCCCACTGACAGGAACCTAACGACGGTTGAGATAAACAACACTGCAAAACGACTTCACGAGATTCTAGTTGAAACCTCGGAGACTCATGCCCCAAAGTACAAACTTGAAAAGACTTCAGATTCCCCAGGACGACCTCACTCTTCGTCTCATCCGGGAGTGTAAAAAGCTCTGCAGAATGAGATATCGTCACCGCTTTACGCAAAGGGAGCCATTATTGCGATCCATCATTCACAATATTGGTACACTGATAAAACAGAGAATCCAAAACAATCCTACCCGACAATTGGAAGACAAACTGAAGGGTATTCAGATGGACCAGAACGTTTATAAAAATGTTAAAAAGATATGTGGCACTTCCCGCATCACTGGGCCAATTATGCACAATGGTGTTGTTGTCAATAACGACACCAATAAAACAAATATCATCTTATTTAATATCTACACCTCCGATATTCCCCGCCCTGTGGACGGGAGAGTAAACCAGATATGCTACGCGGATGACGTCCTGGTGTACACGTCAACCAAAGGCCCTAACCTCGCAACAAATCGACTCAACCGTCACTTGGACGAACTGTATCAGTATTACAGTCGATGGAAAATCCCACTTAATCCATCCAAAGCAGTAGCTATAATTCTGAGTAGTAAACACTCCCAACCTGCTCCTCGATATTCACAGAATATTCGTATAAAAATGGGAGATACTACGATTAGACCACAGGACAAGATGAAATATCTTGGGGTCACTTATACCCGAAAAATGAATTTCATTAAACATGTGACCCACATTCTCCAAAGGGGCCTCGGTCGGTCTAAGCAACTGCACAACATCTTGAAGTGGAGGAACAAAGTTGACACCAAAGTTAAGCTTCTCTGCTATAAGCAGCTAATCCGATCTGGAACATCGTACGCCTTTCCCATATGGTCCTGCATATCTTCGGCCCAAATGGAAAGACTTCGGGTTTTCGAAAGGAAACTCCTCAGAAGATGCACCAATCATTCTAGAAGGCCTGACGGTCGTCATTACCCCAACTCTCACCTGTACGAAGGCGCCTCCATTACCCCTATCGACGAGTACTTGCTTCAATTAGCATATAAGTACCTCGAAAACATTCAGAACAGCGAGAACCTACTTTTACGGGACTCTTGCGTTCTTGACCCTTCTCTCTCTCGATCTCTTCGGATCAAACCCCCACAATTTCTTCTTCAGTACAAAACTGAAGAAAGCACCCTTCCCAACAACATTCCCCTCTATAATAGAGGATTCCTGGACCCATCCCATAGGGTCTGTGGGGCTTTTCAGGGCCCGAAGAGCCACGCATCGCTTGATCCCCACCATTACCAGCAATACAACTTACCTTGAAGTTGAAATTTCGGCAAGATTGTACAATCTTGCTAGGGCATTAACCGCCACCCAATTAGCTGGAATCATTTCGGTTATCCCTACGGATAACCGACATAAATACATATTAGGCAGCTTACCTTTTTTTGGGGGCTTTTCCAAGCCTCTTCTCCACGGTCATTCCTGAAGGCATAATTCATGGCAAGATTATCATCTTGCCATCACATCAATTCAGCATCACCACGAGCTTCCGCGACCGAACAATGGATGGCACATATCTACCAACACACGCTGATATTTCCGTGTGTTATCTTTGTACCCATCCATTGACCTAGCATCATTTCGGGTTGCTTGCACATCTGCAAGCCAGATTTTCAACGGCATGTCTATGATCTATCTTTCCTACCAGTAGAGAAGATCAAATTAAACATTGGCCTTTCAGGCGCGCATATTTGCTTGTATCTCAGCATGACCGATTTTATGATCCGTTGCCGTTTCTCGGAACGATCACCAGCATCGGTCATGACCACCAATTTTAGTTTACACAAAGTAAACACTCAAGCGGATACTTTCGCCTGACAGTACCTTCAATGGGATTAACATATCCCTAAGACAACATACATCAACGAAATATGTTTAGTTTAAATGATCTGGCAACGGCCATACCCAATGTTTGGTTCATTATTCCAATATAGATTCCTGCCTTCGGCAAGGGTTTTATTGACTCACGTCAATCAAGAATCTATCCCTTGCGGATGGCGGCAGTTTATCTTGCCCAAACATGTAGCAGCAGATTCGATCTGCTACATGAGTTTTTCCCTGTTTCCTTTTGTTTTTGACCTTCGCCATTGGCCGCCCTTCGTCGGCGAATCCCTTAGGTTCGTTTTCGTTGGATGTCTGTAAAGAGACATCCAATAGTTAGTCAGATTTTACCCGTCGCAGAGACCGCATCGTAGAGTAAATTTCAGCTACCAGCGAGAGTGCAGGGGTCGGAGTTTTCCATGTCTTGTCTGTTGTATGTATTAAGCAAGTAACGTTGGGTGCAACAGTGCGTGTGTTTTGTTCTCCTCCTATACCAAATATAAATTTAAGTTTTAAAGACAACTAAAATCAATTTCCGAGTGTAATCAACCCTTAAGTTTTAAAGACAATCAAAAGTAATCTCCGGTGTGTAATCAACCCGTAAGTTTTAAAGACAATTAAAATTAATTCCTGGTGTGTAATTAATCAAAACTAGCATCTCACCAAGAGTGACTTCATCAGTCTCATCTAAGTTGTATCTTGCTTTTAAGTGTAAAGACAGTTAATTTATGTTCACATCGTTCGTATGAAACGAAGCGGAGTCCTGATAATAAATAATAAAGAAACATTGTACAAGAACAAATCAACATCAGTGTGTTTTTATTTTCTTATTCTATGCTGGTCGACGGACTATTCCCTTGGAACAATTTACAGCAATATCGGTGGAATATCAGTGAATTCCTGTCCTTGCCGACACACTATACTGATAAATACCCACAGGTCTACTATTAACAAACCACACACACGAACGCACAGTACAAGACGGCACAAACACAAACATACACACCGACCAAAGCGCAGATTATCAGACGCCAAAGACGTGATCTGCGTTCACTACCGCACCCAAGACCTACCGGTCTTGTACGATTTCTTTCCCACCATCCCTCTATACAAGTAGTTAGAGAACACCTGGACTAACACTGTCCACACTATCCCTGGATACCCCCCCTTTTTCTTTTCTTTTCAGATATCGCGGGACCGAGCCCAACATCCTCACGGATGTGGGTGATTCTGGTTATCGCAAGATGACCAGAAGTCAGAGACAAGATGAAGGACACATCTGTCCTTGTCTCGCTAAATTCGGCCTTCTCGCCACAATTTTTTTTTTTTTTTTGAAACACGACATTCACTCGCCGATCGTTCATGCGGACAGACGTATTCATCGTGTGCTCGATGACGAATAAAATTGAAAAATTGAATCCGTAGACGTTAAGTCGTCGACGATCGATCGTGTTCACACCGAATCTTGTTGTGTGATAAATTACGAAAGTTATAGTTACAAAAAAAAAAAAAAAAAACCATACAAACACTCGCAAACACGTGTAATTTTCGCTGGATGCCGTAGTCGAAATCTGTCTTCACAGATGGCAGACAACGATCTGAGCGCTACTCGGGAATATTTATTGGAACGGAAGAGAAGAGCCATTGAAACTCTTCAAAACTCATCAAAGAAGACCACAAAAATGGAAAATCAAGCAAAAAACCACATTGACTACGAACAAAAATTCCACGAAGCCGTGGAATACATCCAACAGCTTACAACAGAGGGAAAACAACTCCGCGAGGAAATTCACTCTCTAAAGCAACCCAGCCAAAACAGCGACGATGCCAGTATGGAGATGACGCCTTCTCCCAGCTTAAACCAAAAAACATCTCCACCCAAACAACTATCATCAGCCCATAAGGAAGCCACCAAACAAGCCAAGCCAGCACCGAGTCTCCTGCCAGCCGAGCACAAAAATGTTAGACCACCACCAATATACATAGAAAATGTGACCAGTATAAAGGGAATAATTCTAATAGTAGAAAATGCCCTAGGACACCGCAACTTCACCACAAACACTAAAGGCTCCTCTGTCTCCATTGCAACAACAACTCTGGTTGATCACGAGAAAACCGTTAGAAAACTTGCTGAACTACAACACCATCAGCTCAAACCAACAACTTCCATCATTAGGCACATTGACCCAACTTGGACCAACGAAGAACTAGCGTCGGAGATCATCAGTATTTGCCCAGAGCTGAAAATCCACAGGCTGGACTATTTTCAAACTCCGTACATGCGGGAAAATTACTTAAGGAACCTACGGATTATCCAAATCGCTCCAAATGAAGACACCAACAAGCTCAAACAAATTAAGTACTTGTTTACGCACAAAATCAGCATCGAGGAGCCTCATAAACAAAGTATCCTTCATTGCAAGAGATGCCAAGGCTCGGGACACTTGGCGGTGGCTTGCCACCTAAATATACGATGCGGCAGATGTGCCGATGAACATCAACCAGGAGAATGTAAGGTCAATCCACAAGGTATGGAACCAGGAAAAATCCAAACCACTAACCCCGATGGATCTATTACTACTAAAGAAATCGCTGTGACATGCTGTAACTGCGAAGGCCCACATCCAGCCAATTTCTCCCAGTGCCCGCATAAATTGAGAATTCTCCAAAGAAGAACAAAACCGCAACAATCAACAAATCCGCACCAACCAAATCCACATCGCAGAACACATTACCACAACCTACAAGGCCAGGAACATCATATGCGGATGTCACCAAGAACAATCAAAACACGCCGACGTCAAACAACCCCAACTCCATTGGCCTCAACCTGGACATCATGGGCTACATCAAGAGTCTACAAACTATGCTTCCTACATTGAAGCATATGTCGGATATCGAAAAAAAAAGGTCAGATTCTCTCACTTATAACCTCCCATATTCTTTCCCTCAATGTCTGAATTAACTATAGTCGCCCTCAACGCAGAGTCTATATACTCCAACATCCGCAATACTTACGGTTGTTTGTTAAAACCTTCTCCCCAGACATCCTTCTCCTCTCAGAAACGTGGCTTAAGTCCAACTCCCGAGTATACATTTATTTCTAACCCCAGAACTACTGGATCCCATGGAGGTACCGGCATCCTAATAAATAATAAATTTCAATTCACCGAAATCAGGTTCGCCAATGTTTTCAATATTGAATACACGGCAGTTAAACTTTTTTGTGAAAACAAAAAAGTAATCATAGTAACATCCGTTTACATCCACCCAACACGAGAACCAGAATTTCCTGACTCTGACATATCTCAAATAATCAGACAGTCTCTCCCCGCACCATTCATAATCGGTGGAGACTGGAACGCTCGACATACAGCATTCAACGACATAAAGAATAAGAAATACGGGTGCCAACTTTTGGACCTCCTCTCATCTCACCCATATACGTATATCGACAGTCCACTGCAGCCAATTCGTGTCACCAACTCGACGCGGTCAACAATTGACTTCTTTCTCAAGTCGGCTGATGTCTACTCAACGGGCCCCTCCACTGTATCCTTCCTCTTTCCCTCTGACCATGGTTCCGTTCACACCTCGATCAAAGTTCCCTCCTTCGAACTGCTCTACTCACACAGTCCTGTTCCGAACTTCTCCAAGACTAACTGGAAAAAGGTCAATAGAGACGTCGCCGCAAGGTTTTCTAACGTGCAAATCCCCGAATCTTCTAACCTAATCCCTGCTGATATCGATCGAGCAGCCCAAACAATTGAGCAGACCCTCAAGGATGCCCTCACCAGCAATACACCCACCACCACCCCCCATAATCATTTAGGAAAACCATTACCCAGCATCCTAACTAAATTGCTGCGTCTCAAAAAACAACTCCGCCGAAAACTTCATATAAGATTCTGCACCTTTATTAAAAGCCAGATCCAACTCCTGACCACCCTAATAAATGAACATTTAAAAAAGTTCGCGGATCAGACTTATACCTCTACACTTAACAATCTTAAACCCAATCGTGATCTCTTCAAAAACATCAACCGACTAACTGGTCGGAAGTTTAAACCGCGAATCGATCACCTCATCAACCCATTCAACAATAATCTTATCCAATCCGACACGGACATAGCCAATTGCCTGGCTGATCACTTCTCAAAAATCCATCAACAAAATGATTCCCTCTCAGTCCCTAATTTTCGAAATACTGTCAACGAATATATTTCACACAGGTTACCCGCATCTTATACTCCTTTCATCGGAGAATTTAACGACACAAACAAGGCGTCACACCCTTCAGACACCACCACATTTCTAACCACAGATGAACTCATCAAGTTCATAAAATCACGACCCAACAAAAAATCTACCGGTATAGATGGAATACCACACCTTCTATTTAAAAGACTTCACCCGCCAAATCTACTTCCCATTCTAGTCCTTCTTAACCATATCATAAATGCTTCACATTTCCCAGAGAACTGGAAAATTGCGGTAGTAATTCCCGTTAAAAAGTCCGGCAGTTCCAATAACACCTCCAACTATCGTCCGATATCTTTATTGAACACCCTAAGCAAAATATTGGAATGTAAGATCTACCAAAACCTTCTCTCGTTTGCCAGTGATAACGCTCTCATCCCTAATTCTCAGTTTGGCTTTCGTGAGCGACACTCTACTTGCCATGCGCTACTAAAACGTACACACGATGTCACAACTGGTCTAGAAAACCAATGCCCTACCGTATGCATATCTCTCGATATCTCCAAAGCATTTGATTGTGTCTGGATCTCAGGACTTCTTTATAGGCTGCACTGCTTATTTGGTCTGAATTCCAACATCACAAAGCTCCTAGGATCTTATCTTTCTGGGAGGAAATTCATGGTCAGAATAAATTCTTCCCTCTCACAAACTCACAACATAACCGCAGGAGTTCGCCAAGGATCCATTCTTGGATCACTTTTATATCTTCTATACACATCCGATATTCCCCAACCTCCACCTAGTGTTGTAATGCTAAATTATGCTGACGATACTTTAATCTACTCTAGCAGTAGATTTGTCAAAGCGGCAAGAAACCGCGTTAACAACTTCCTCCCGCTCATCTCAGCATACTTTAACAAATGGAAAATTCGCCTCAACCCAACCAAACCCCAGCTAACAGTGTTTAAGGGCAAAAACGCTCACTGCACAAACAACACTAAACGTTGCCACAACAAAATTAAACTAAATCTTAATAACACCCTCATAAAACCTTCCAAAACCCTAAAATATTTGGGAGTAACCCTTTCCAACAACTGGTCATTCTCAACCCACATCAAAAATTCTCTTCAAAAAGCCTTAATACAGCTTAACCTGTGCAGACGAGTGTTATGGAAGCCTGTAGCGTCCTACGAACGCACAATTCCGCCCAGGTAAGGTTCCAAACCTTCAAGGTACTTACTTACCTTATCCATTACACGTGCCCACAGACACGTGTCCCCAAAGCTCTTAATCAGACCTGTAACAAGGGCATAGGAAGCTGAAACAAGGTTGAACCCGACATCAAAAAAAACAAGGAACTTAACGTTCAAAAACTTTTAGTATCGAGTCAACGCATCCATTCATAGTATGCAAAAACAATTCCAGATTACAGGCCATAAATCTTCCATCCAAAACATCTGCACGATGTTTCCAAGGAATTATATCTTCGGTAAATTAACCGAACCAGGGAGGCATACTCGGGTAGCTAAAGGCAATTAGCACCTCTAATTCCGTGCAAGATCCCAAAAATCCAACAGCTAAAGCATCGCATACAGATCTCCCATCTTAAACATCTGCACGATGTTTACCAGGAATTACCATTTTCGGTAGATAGATAACAACGGATGCATACGCTGGCAGCTAAATACAAGAAAGCATATCGCCTATCCGCTGCCAAAATTGTAAACAACCGTAATTATCGCAACAAGATAATTCGGAAGATTTACAAGTCCAACGCCAACAAAGGAAATGCTCCGGTCCCACGATTCCTTTGTAAAAATTTCACAACCATTGGAGGGATCTAATGGATTTCGGTTGTGTTTGCAAAAGGCAAGCAACCACGGGCTGTACGCCTGAACAATCATCTCCGTCCTGCGCGCCAGATGTTCTGTGCAAACAGAAGGCCGTGGAAAAGGAAATGCTATCACCAACGAATAATGTATGCAAGATGACTTTCCCTTTCTCAGGAATCTAAAAAATATCCCCGGGGATGCGATAATATGCTGCTAACAGAAATTCGGAAATTCTGTTAGCAAGGGGAATAAGAAAATTTTTCGATACAGATACAGATACGATCTGTATCAGGGTATTTTTGAGGAGAATAGCGAGTCAGTCTGATTTTGATAGCCCTCGGGACGAGAAGTCTCTTTCGAAGGACCAGGAGAGTCTATATCGAAGATTCGCATCGCATAGTCGAGCAGCAGGACAGTGAACCCCACCGAGGAGATCGAACCGCGAGTCGAATACACTAGTAGAAGTAACCGCGACTTAAAAGTTAAAAAAAAAGAGAAAGGCGAGTTAACGTGTGTCCAAAGTTCGTAAGTTAACTTACAGTAAAAGCGTCAGGAGTACTTAATACGGATAGTGACTTGATGTAAACTCGGAATTAAAAACAATGTTAATAAACAAAAGTGTACACTAAAAATAGTTCGTGTTTTATTTGTGTAAAATAAACAGACCTGGTTCACCTAAAGATAGTTCGTCGCTTCCTTTGCCACCGTGTTTTGCTCCGCTTGTGTATTTTCCTCTGCGGTTAACAGTGTTCGGCGGAACACTGCATCATCAAACATTTGAAAACGACACACAAATACGCCAAAGTGGTGACCGTGACGCGAGTAAAAAGAACACTCACCAAAAATAAAAAGTGAACACGCGAGAACGATCGGATAAACAATTCAAAACGTAACACTAAAATAGTGCAAATAAAGACAGTTCCGGTGGAAGTGAAGTGACTCGACCACCCACAGTGCCCACCTGACTGCCGCCCGCCTTCGGACAGGATACCAGGACTCACCTCGACGCCCATCGACGCAGATCGAATAGAAAAATTTTTCCGTACAGATACGGATACCAGTTTGGAATCTGGATATCTGTGTGTGCAGACAGGCAGTCTAATTTCGATCGTCGACGAGACGACTGGCTATATCGAACAGCCATATCGAATTCCGATCGTCACCGGGACGAGAAGGATATATCGAATATCCGTACAGAGAGGAGACCAGAGAACCCCGCCGAGGTGGTTAATCCGCGCCAAGAATCCTTGATACTTCTCGTGTCATTAAAAGTAAAAATGTGTCGTATTAAGTGTGAGTCGATTTGTTTTCGCCTACAATATGTTTATTTAGATAGGATAAGAACGTTCTTTTCGGTAACTTACTCGGCACTTATTTCGTAAGAAAAGCAGCGAAACTTATAATTCTAAATACAATAGACAACTACGATTAAAATAAAAATTAAAAACAATTTTGTTGGTGTTTCATTTGTAACCGCGTTCGCTCTGTGTATGTATGTTTTCTCTGCGGCAAGCAGTGTTCGGCGGAACACTTGAACAACGTATAAATCCGCCAAAAGCCTAAAGGCCTCTCTCTTAAGGTCAAACAGCTCATCTACAAACACATAATCAGACCTACTCTTACATACGCCTGTCCATTATGGTACCACATCTCACCCTCCCAAATGGAGAAATTACGAGTGTTTGAACGAAAATGTTTCAGGTTTATCACTGGCTTACACCGCAAAACCAACTCATTTAGATACCATTGTAACAACGACCTTTACAACACCACAGGCATCGAACGACTGGATAGACGGATCCTAGAACTGTCGATAAATTTCATAGAAAACCTTACTTACAATCCCAACCCGATAATAACGGACCTACCATCACCCTCCTCCAATACGGGAGCTCACTACCGTAATTGTCTCCAAATCACGACCCTCTTCGCCGCAGGCAGACTGGTTAACGATCTAAACGAGATCGTGTACCACAACACCGAACTGGCACCCAATCATTTCAAATACAGCAACATCCAACCATTCTCCATGATCCTTACCTTTAACACAGAACCGAATGGCTCTCCCCTCCTTCAAGAACATACCTGATCCTATCCCTTACTACCCTCAATCACAACAAGAAATCCCACATCCGTAACTAAAAATTGTAAATATTATTTTTAAGTCAAATTCGAATTGTCACTATCATTGCAATATCAAATATTGTAAATTGTATATAAGATTAGATTAAGTTAGATTAAGTTATGTTAAGTAATTTTAAATAGGCTAAGTTGAAATAAACAGAGTTCCTGGTTTTTTCTGACCTTTTCCAGGAAAAACAAAATTACCAATATATATATAATTCCCAGTAAATCTTAAGCACGTCTAAAAAGAATTGTTTGAAATATGTTAATAAATAACATGTAAACACTTAATATGTAACAAATCTATTATAAGTCAGCTGTATTACTTATTGTAACTATTCATTTTTGGTCAAATAAATACAGTTTTGAAAAAAAAAGAAGCGAAACACGAGGAGTCGTCGAAGGAACTCCTACAGAATCAGTCTTGATAAAGACTAGGGATAAAGAGAACTAACAGAAAAATAATCTAGAAATAATCCAAATAAATAACAGAAAATAATAATCAACCAAATTTCAGCGACACATTTATTCGTACTTGGCGCGTATTGTATTGTTTCTGGTTTGTCTTCTTTCGTTGGTCGTGCTGTTTTTTCACTTTCCATCGATCAGGGATCTGTACTGGGCAAGACAAAGACGCCCGCAAATCCAGAGAAGAGTCCGGCTCTGGAAGTGCAATCCCTTTAAGAATAAATCATCGTTGGTCGGCCAGTGCCGGAAGATACAGTGCACTCGAAAGAGACTGAGGCAGCGCTAGAGAAGCGCAGTTTGTTTGTTTCGGTTTCTTTACAGCAACAAGGAGCATGAGAACATTTTGCTATTGTTTTATAATTGTCTTCTTGTTCAGCTGGCCTTCAGCCTCATAAATATAAATATATGTGATAATTGAAATTAATTTTAAAGTAAAAGGTGTCAACAATAAAATCCAGTGCAGTTAAAGATAAAACCTCTTTTATTGTTAGTTTCTTTGTGATTTCTGGTCAAGTGAACGATCACGGGACCATTCAAATTCTGCTGTGTCCGTAGCGACATATTTTGGTCCTTCGAGCCGGATCTTCGCATTCGCGAAACTAGTACGGGGTGTATGAAAGCTGATCTTTTTGCAGATAGTATATGAAAGCTGATCTTGTTGGCAACTATTTCGGATTATGGAAGCAGATAGTATATGAAAGCTGATGTGTTGGCAACTATTTCGGATTCTGGAAGCAGATAGTATATGAAAGCTGATCTTGTTGGCAATTATTTCGGATTCGGGAAGCGGATATTTATACACCATTTGGAGCACCACGCCGAAAGAAAGGTAAGGTGGCAATTCTTAATTTTTCTATAATTATTCAAACAAATAAAGAGATCCGTATCTATAACGAGAGTGTTGTGAAGTGTGTGCCTGCGAAGAAGAGGCTTCAGTGTGGTTGTGGTTGCACTATTAAAACATCAAAGTGTTGTGAGGGGGAACTTGCTTGACGTCAAATTTTTTGACATTTGTTAATGGATTGTCGGTGTAAAGGAATAAAATTAGAATGCCCTTTTTCAAATACTTTCGCGTCACAATTGGCAGAACGGGAATTTGAACGCTGCGATACACAAGGTGGTATCGGCGGATGCGATACTTTGTAGACATCGTCTTTATTGATTTTTATTTTGAACACCGGGGTGTGTATGTGGCTGTGCACATCTGTCGTCACAAATTAGACGAATATTCTCTATTTTATAAACAAACGTTTTTTGCTAAAATAGAAATAAATTTGTACAATAACCTAATTACGATCGTACTTTGCAAGACACCTTTCCCCTTTCATCGGAGCTGAGTCTGGCTAAAAACGTATTTACATTACCGAGGACTTCGCAAACAACGAACAATCCAGGCACAATCCAGGCACAATCGAGGGTGAGGTACGAGGAACAGTGGACAACCAATATAGCTTTGATTAAGCTATAACATCGAGGAAATTTCCAATCAGCCGTGCAACGATTAAATTCAAAAAATTCGGGGCATACTATGATCGGCATAAACGCGTGAAACTTCTCAGTACTTACAATGATTGGCGAACAACAACACATTCATTTCTTCCTCATTTAAACAATTGTTTTCAGAATCAGCGGAAAATAAAAATAATAAATAAGAAGTATTTTCTATTTTTCCATATAAAATATAAACAAAAAACAAACATTTCAAGGTTAAGCACAATTCAAACCACAAACTAAAGGAAAATAATTCTACCAAACAATAGTAGATTTAGAAACTCCTAACACAGTCAGACGAAGATCTCGATGCCAATTGATAGCATACAAAATGCCTGCATCGAATTGACAGCCGATCATAATTCATATTCGGCTTTGGATAAGACATCCAAGTCAAGATATATGAACGAGGCTCGTCTGAAAAACTTGGAATACTCTTTCGAAGAAGCGAAGAGACTGCACCAAAGGATTATCGCAGCTCCAGCTGATGACGCTAAAGCGAAGTATATGGAAGAACTAGTCTTCCATAAGCTGAAAGAGCTGTATTATACCTATTCATCAGAGCTCAGGTCACACTTGGAGCAGTTCGAGATAAATTCGCTAGGACACCATTCTTTTGACAGCTCATTGGGAGGAATAAAGGCGCCAACGGTGGAATTGAAGCTTCCCCCCATCAAGATACCAACCTTCTCCGGCTCCTATCAGACTTGGCCGGAGTTCAAGGGTCATCAGGAACAACTCCATCTCCGATGTGCACCGGCTGCATTTCCTCAAGGCGAACTTGAGTGGAGAAGCAGAGCGTCTTCTGCGAAACACGGCGATAGTCAACGGCAATTTCGACTCAGCATGGGCAACCCTGGTCAAAAGATATCAAAACCTGCGGTTGCTCAAGGATACCCAGTTCGATCTGGTGTTCAATCAGGCTGCATTCACACATGAGTCGGCTGGAGGAATTAAGGAACTCATAGACAGGACCAACGAAGCCAAGCAGTCGCTGCAGAACCTTGGGGTCTTGGTCGCTTCCTGGGAGGATGTGTTGATCTACAATATAGTCCGGAAACTTCCCCCCAATACACGCGGTTTGTGGGAAGCGCACATTGCAACGTACGCAGACTATCCAGCATATGACGTGTTGGAGGAGTTCTTGATGATGAGGGCAAGAGCATTGGCAGTGATGGGCCCCGTCGCAACAAGGTCATCGCAACCAAGACCAAAGAGCCACACATCAACCACAGTTCGCGCATTCAATTCAACTATTGCCATATGTCCCATGTGCCAGGCGTCACATCCCATCAAAAATTGTGACAAGTTCAAGGCTTTGAACCCGAACAAAAGACAAGAGGTCGTTCGGAGAAACAAACTATGTTTCAACTGCCTGTCAGATGCACATACTGTGCGAAACTGCACTAGCATGTTCACGTGTTGGACATGCAAGAAGAAGCATCATTCGTTGCTGCACAAACCTGACTCTGCCAATCAAATGAATGCTCATGAAACCCGTTCGAGGCTTGCTTAACTACGTTGATGTGCGGACACACTTAACCCTTTGATTTACACTTAAATACGTGAAGTTTTATTATAAAATCTTTAACTTCCCTAATAAGTTGAAATACGTTAAGTCCTATTATAAAAGCTTTAAGTTTCTTAACAAGTTAAATACGTGGTTTATTATAAAAACTTTAACTTCCTTAATAAGTTGAAATGCGTTAAGTTCTACTATAAAACTGTAATCTTCTTAATAACTTTAAATACGTTAAATTTTTATTTCATTGAACTATTAATAAATGAGGATTAAATTGACGAACAACGGAGTTTTTCTTGGCAGAGTTTGCTGATCAGAGACAGTCGAGCTGGGTAATCGTAGTGAACCTGTGCCCCTGGGGCACCTTACTACGAGAAGAGACAATAAACCAAACCCACACGACCACTAAACTTCGCGTTGTTTTCGACGCGTCCTGTAAAACATCTGATGGCACCTCACTTAACGATCATCAATTAGTTGGCCCACGGTTGCAAGATGACATCGTTGACCATATTCTTCGATTTAGGAAGCATCAAATCGCGTTCGTGGCTGACATCACTAAAATGTACCGACAAATCTGGGCCACCCCGGAAGACTCAGTCTATCAACTCGTCTTGCAGAGACCGGTGGGAGACGAAGATGTCAAGGTTTATCGTCTAAATACAGTCACATTTGGCACCCCTGCGGCACCTTATCTAGCGATCCGCACTCTTCATCAGCTCGCTGCCGATGAACGGTATGACTACCCAATGGCGGCCACCATTGCGAACAAGAACTTCTAAGTGGACGATGTCATCCACGGCGCAGACTCAGAGGAGGAAGCAATCGAGATGCAACGCCAGCTCATCACCATGTTAAAATGTGGAGGGTTCCCACTACGAAAGTGGACCAGCAACAGTGAGAAGCTACTCTCAGCAGTTATTGCGGAAGACAGAGAGGTGCAGCCGCCACTCTCATTTGACGAGACCAACACTGTCAAGACATTGGGAATTCAGTGGCATCCTGGACGGGATATCTTCAAATTTAAATTCAACTATCTAGAGTCCCGGAGCACTACTAAAAGAACAATCCTCTGTGATATCGCTCGTCTATATGATCCATTAGGACGGATCTCTCCATGCATAGTCATTGGAAAGATTCTGATGCAGGAGATCTGGAAGGAGAAGCAAACGTGGGACGGCGAACTCCCACCGACAATCGTCACAGAATGGCACGCGTTCAAACTAGAGTTAGATGCACTCAACCTAATCGAAATTCCTCGCTGGATAAGGCTCTTCGCGAACTCGCCAGTTGAAGTACATGGGTTCTGCGATGCATCTGAAAGGGCATACGCAGCGGCCGTCTATGTGAAAACCACTGAGCAGAATAGATGCCATACATATCTTCTTTTGGCAAAGACAAGAGTGGCACCCCTCAAAAAGAAATCACTGACTCCGTTAGAATTGTGTGGGGCCGTATTGCTGGCAGACCTACTGGGGCACATCACGGAGACTATGCAATTTAAGGAGGCAAAGGTGTTTGCATGCAGTAATTCCCAAATAACGCTTGCATGGATAACGCCAGAGCTACACCTGCGGACAACTTTCGTTGCCAACCGGGTGGCAGAAATTCAGGAGTTAACAGACCCTAGAAGGTGGAACTATATTGCGTCCAAGGACAATCCAGTGGATGTAGCGACCAGGGGTCTCACCCCAAAGAATCTTATCGAACACCAACAATGGTGGTATGGCCCTACGTTTCTGTGGACTTTCGGTGACCAAACATATACAGCAGCTGACATCCCGGCCATGGAAGTCAAAGGGAAGATAGCGACAGTCCTTAAACCAAAAGGTGAGTCCCTTGCATGCGGGGACCTGTGGCGTTCGCACCGAACCCCGCCGAGTGACCCTACACCTCAGCACCACCATCACCTAAAAAATTATAAGGAATTTACCAAAAGACAGGACGGTGTACACAGGTGTAACCAAAGGGGGCCACACCTAACCGGTAAAAAAGCCACATAAACCGGTATGTACTACGAAGCATTTAGAGGGTCGCCTGGCACAGTTTTCCTTGCAGGCAATTGCAAACCTATCGAGGTGGAAAACTCTCCCACATATAATAATGCAGGCGACATCATTGAAATGAAAAAGGCATAACACACAATTTCAAAGAGCAACGTAGTTGCAAACGTGTGAAACGTGATGCCATAGGCAAGCGCGTAACACCTGCACCACGCTCTTAACAACTTGTAGCGATCTGACAACACAGAATCGCCAACGAACATATAATTCGGTTGCACAAGCCTGCGACAAAGTTCAGAATTACCAAGCGGGCGAACAACCATGCGAGATACGACGCATGCCCATAAAAGGACACATCTCTGAAATAATACAAACACGAGAGATACAACGCATGCGCGTAAAAAGACACATCAAGTCGCACGTATGGGTAATACGGGCGTCCTCTGATATTAAATAAATATCTGTGGAAAACCACACACCGGCAGGGGTACGGTGTCGCTTCGAACATTGATGCCGGCTCCTGCGATGACTTGCACAGCAGAGGGCAATGGTGTGATCACTCCTTTGGCTGTGTGGGAGAGATCACTAAAAGAGTTGATCTCTGCACGAATCGGTACGAAGAGAGGTGGCTGCTGCTGTGTTGGTGTCCGATAAACCAACCCCTAAGGTACCCGAGCACAGCCAGCGAGCTCAGTTAGCTAGCGACCAGAAGAGTTATTAGAGTCTTGTCCAGAGCGGGTCATTGGTACAGCACCACGAGTGGTTGAAAATTTAAATACCGCGTTTGCGAAAGGAATATACTCGCGGCCAAATAAACATAAAACTGGTGCTACTACAGAGCGTACATTTGTACTTTGAGTAAGTTCTTGTACTGTAAAATAAAAGTTATTTGTGTTGTCAACATTAATCTAATGTTCAAACTGTAAGTAAGTTCCTGTACTGGAAAATAAAAATTATTTGTGTTGTTAACATTAATCTAATGCTCAAACTTTAAGTAAGTTCTTGTATTGGAAAATAAAAGTTAAATAAAGACACCAATCGAGGAGGCAGATAGTCTTCCTTGAATCACCAGAGGCAGAGTTTGGGACGTCTTGGCGAACTTGTGTCAGGACGGCACCCTACCAAGACGTTTAAAAGAACCCATAGACCCCATCACGAACATGTTTCAACATTGCGGGCACGTCGGTACTCTGGAAGAAAACGAATTCCTTAGGAGATTCTCCACATTACAACGGCTTCTACGAGTGACAGCGTACGGGCTTCGGTTCGTGCATAACACAAGGACAAAAACGGCACGGATGGCAGGAGCGCTATTCGTAAATGAAATTTCTGCGGCTCGCATACGTTTAATCGCGATGATTCAACGAGAAGATTTTTCGGAAGAGGTATTGACGATCGCCAAAGGTGATGTGGTGTCGAGGAGTAGCAAGTTGGCAAAACTATCGCCGGTCATTGATAGCGACGGCATTTTGCGTGTCGGGGGTCGATTAGAAAACGCAGATCTGCCCTACTCACAGCGAGATCCAATTATACTGCCCTCACACAACGCATTAACTTCCCTTATAGTACAGGATGCACACATAATGTCACTACATGGGGGACAACAACTTATTATGGCAACTCTGCGAAACAATTATTGGATCTTACGATTGAAGTCCAATGTTAAGAATTGCACCCACAAGTGTCCAAAATGTTACAGACACACAGCCACACGCATGGAGCAGAAAATGAGGAATTTACCCGCTGGACGAGTGAATCAAGCCCGTCCATTTCAGACGGCCGGAATAGATTATGCGGGCCCTGTGCAACTAAAAGCATGGAAGGGTCGTTGCAACAAGGTCACTAAGGCGTATATTGCGATCTTCGTGTGTTTCTGCACAAAGGCAGTCCATCTGGAGCTGGTCGGGGACTATAGTTCATCTGCTTTCCTCGCAGCTTTCAAACAATTCATTGCGCGACGCGGGCATTGTGCGCACCTGTATAGCGATTGCGGAACAACATTCCAAGGGGCTGCAAGGATGTTGGAATGGGACAAAAAACATGCGACGAATCACTAGACTGATGGCATAGCGACGCAGTTACAAGCCAGTGGCACGACTTGGCACTTCAACCCCCCCGCGGCGCCTCATTTCGGAGGGCTTTGGGAAGTTGGAGTAAAATCAATGAAGCATCACTTAAGGCAAGTCATCGGCCATTACACTCTAACATTTGAAGAGTATTCAACAGTGCTAGCCCAAATAGAAGCCTGTCTGAATTCAAGGCCACTTTGTACAATAACCGAGGATCCAGACGATCTGTCAATTCTGACGCCGGGACATTTTTGAATCGGCACAACATTAACCGCGGCACCAGAAGGGAATATAACCGACTACTTGAACAGATGGCAGCTCTTGCAAAGAATCCAGCAAAACTTCTGGAAGAAATGGAAGTCCGAATATCTCGCTCGTCTCCAACAGCGCCCAAAATTGCTTGCCTCCAATCATCAACTGAAAATGGGACACTGTGGCGGTTCCCTTGAACGCCACCAACCATCTTCCCATAACCTAAGTAAAAACCCCCATCTAGGGCATACAACCAAAAATAAAAACAAGTACCGTGGCAGTTCCATTGAACGCCACTACTTACCTTACAGGTACAAAAGGTAACAGTTTCCTAAAATACACTAAAAGCGTGCACTTACCTTCCATGCCGTACCTGTAACATTAGAGAAACCGGTGAAACATTAATTCTCGCTGATATGAAATTCCAGCGGCAACAAATGCAATATTTTCAAAGTAATTTGGTTTAACAACCCAGCAACCAATATTGCCCGTGCAATATCTACACGATATTCTTTTGCGCGCCAGCTGCACACCACCAGGAAAAGTGTATCTTGCCTTGGCACAGCATGCCCACCTCGATCACCCGACCGAGCGATACATGAGGGCATCCGGCTGACGCCATGGCAGTCGAATTCGCAAATGGAAATTTAGCATCAGAATTCGACTGCGAGGATATACCAGCGAAATGTACACGATCAGCAATAATGCTTTACGCAGTCGTTGATCGTGTAAACATTTCAACCCCTTTTTGCCGTTGAGATGCTCGCACCTGCTGCGAACTTTAAATGGGATGTATGCTGTGTCTGCATATTTGCGGATACACGCGATGAACAGCAGAGCGATCATCGTGTGTGTGTTTCAACCCCTTTTGTGTTGAACAAAACGCAAAAGGGTAAATTACCAAATATGGTCATCGAGGCGATGATGGGATTTTGGTATCCTATCGCTTCGATGGGCTTATTTAATTGCGTTTAAGATTCCGTGGAGACGAGTCGCGTCTCCACGTAAAACAAACATGCGTCAGATACTGTGGGGGGAATATCGCAAGGAGCCGTGCTCGCACCGCAAATAGTCCATCTTTTCACTTTGTATATATCTTAATCGTTTCTGTTAACATTAATATTCATTCAACTCAGTGTTCTCTAATAGTACATAAGAGCTGCAGTGACTTTTTCCTTTGTAATTATTAAGCGTTGTGCTAGACATTAATCGAATTCGCAGGATTGCCTTATTTTTTTGTATCTAGTTAAGTGTTCCACCAAAAATAACATAAGAACTACAGTGAAGTTTCATTTTATTTTGTTACGTAATATTGGAGTCAGAACTATTTTTTGTATCTATGGAGTGTGACTTTTGTCTAAGTTTAAATAACAAACCAAAAAAGAAGGAAGAGACGTGTTTTTTTGCATGTGGTGGTGACGTTCCGGAATCAATCACAGTTATCTATTCTGAAAAATACACACCCCCACATTAGTGACATTCTAAGGGAACATTTGATGGTGGTGGGAGTAGAACCAGTGCAGTACGCCTGCACAAAAGACTTCTACCCCATAACACCTTGTACTCATACTGGATGAACAAACGCCCCCCATCCTTTGGCGGCTAGGCCGAGTTGAAGCAACACATCCAGGCACTGACGGCAAAATTCGAGTTGTGACAATTCGGACAGCAACGACAACACTAAAGCGTCCCATATCTAAACTCTGCCCCCTTCCGATGACAAAGGAATAAGCCACACACACACACACACACACACCTGCCGGTTAGGTAGTAGAAAAAGTGAAGAAAAGGAGCAGTCGATGACGACGAGCGAAGGAAAAAAGACGTACGTTGGTGCGACAAGTAAAGAAAAGTTAATAGAATACAATAAGGTTTAGAATATTGAATGAATAACGAGTGTTTTATTCAATTTAATACACCCTTTTTTGATCCTATAATAGTAATGTGGGGTAGGTAGTCGCGACGCCTGCATGAGCGAGAGTTCTATTGCCAACCCACCTCATCGCTAACACAAAGATTAACTGTTCCGCCGAACAAAAAAACAAAACGCCGCCACACACACACACACACACACACACACACACACACACACACACACACACACACACACACAAAAGATTACCATCTTGACGTGGCATCAAACTTTCACCCCGGGGCATGCTTGCATCCAACGCATCATGTCCCTGAAATCTAATTCGGTTACATCGTCATGTAACCGACATTGATACTCGAACATGTCAATGCGCATTGCTAAGAAGCATTTTCTCATACACGTGCATGACATATTCACCCTTGCTTATCTGCTGAACCATCGGTCGATCGTTCCTACAGAGAGGTTAAGTGTTGTTTAATGTAAGCACACACCCGACACATCGACCGATGAGACGTTGGCAATCTGCGTGCATGCGAATTGATGCTGTACGCAGTGGCCAATGAGTAAACAAACAATGTCCCTATAGCCATTAGGTTTTCAGCAGCTGCAACTAAATTTCCCATGATCGGCCACCAACCGATCATGGAATTAGACACGATCATGTTTGTATTTAAACAATCATACCCATGATCGTGTCCCTCGTTACTTTCTTTTGAAATAAACATGCTCTTATCCATCCTAGTCCCTTGCCATCGTGGGCAAAGTTTTTGCTGACTTAACGTCAACAGGAAAAATCCATCCTCTATTGTACGGTGGCAATACACCCAGCCCCCGTACACCGATCATCATATTTTACCAGCTGCATGTTTGTTTTTCCTTTCCTTCGCCCAACGCATGTTTTGTCTTTCTTGCTGAGGAAAAGACATCCACCCTATCTGGAAGATGTCTAGGGGAACCTGCTGATAGTGATGCGAACCGATTTCTCATAGGTCGTTGGGGCGAAGGAAAGATTGTTTTCCCCTGCGATGACATGCGTGGAAACTCTTCTCAATCACCGAGGCTGGGTCAACGTCGCCCAGCTCGAGGAATCAGATTTTAGCTACCAAGCTGTGCGGAAGTGGGAGTCAGATTTCTGCAGTCAGAGTGTGCGCAAGTGTACATGTGAACCGTAATTGTAAAATAAGTAATCAAAACGAATTCAACTGCAGTAACGTACACGGGAACAATACTTGTAAAATAAATTATCCGGTCAACCTTTGTAGTACATGTGAACAGTAATTGTAAAATAGATAACCAAAAACAAATTCACCTTCAGTAGAGTACACGAGAACAATAATTGTAAAACGCATTATCAAAAATGGTTTCAACCTAGCTATGTACCAGTGAATTGAAGAAATAAAAACATTAACATCAAAATTACTCTGTGTCTTGTATTTTCCGTTTCAATTGGTGCTTGTTATTTTGTTTCGGGAAGACGATTTTTGTGCAGACATTGTTGGCGGTGAAGTGAACCAGCGCCCCTGTTTTGGGATACTTACTCAACCGCCACAAATTTGTTAAAGGAAACTCTAGAGGAAAGTTTGGGAAACGAAGGTGCGTTGAAAGAGCGAGATTTGGAACAGACGAGGATGGCAGCGGAACAAAAGATAGTCAAAGGACAGGAGTATAATAAAAATCTTAAAGATCGAACGAGAGTGGAAAGAAAGTATAAGGAAGGAGATTACGTAATGGTTAAGAACTACATTAGAACGCCTGGCACTTGTAGGAAAATAGCTCCAAAGTTTAAAGGACCTTATAGGATAGCAAAGGTCTTGGCAAACGATAGGTACTTATTGAAAGATGTTGAGGGTTTTCAAATTAGTCAGATACCATATGAGGTAATTTGGGAAGTGGCTAATATCAAACCATGGGCAAACTCAAGTGATGGTATAATCGGGACAATTAATTGTCAGGAAGGCCGAATTGTAGCAGCACTTCCCAAAAAGAAAAAAAAAAGAAAAAAAAATCAGATGTTATTAACCTTACCGGCCGACGAGCTGAATGAGGAGGGACTGCCGGTTAGGTAGTAGAAAAAGTGAAGAAAAGGAGCAGTCGATGACGGCGAGCGAAGGAAAAAAGACGTACGTTGGTGCGACAAGTAAAGAAAAGTTAATAGAATACAATAAGGTTTAGTTGAATATTGAATGAATAACGAGTGTTTTATTCAATTTAATACACCCTTTTTTGATCCTATAATAGTATGGTGGGGTAGGTAGTCGCGACGCCTGCATGGGCGTGAGTTCTACTGCCAACCCACCTCATCACTAACACAAAGATTAACTGTTCCGCCGAACAAAAAAACAAAACGCCGCCATGTCTGTTCACCAACACAAGAGTGAAACTCCGCACAAGACAGCTAAACGAAAACACTCCGGTTTGTTAATTAATTAAATGGTTCTTTTATTTATTAATTCATTTCTTAACACTGGTGGTTGACTCTCGACTTGATAAAGGCGCACGCACGAAAAAGGCAATTAATCGGTAAAACTGATTTACAAACGCAACTGCACTCTGACACGTTAAATGGAGACTTCTGAATGTACGCGTCACCGTGTTCATCGGGGAGCGGGAGTGACGCGTGACCATGGAGGTCAGTGGATGGAAAACGACTCAACGATATTCAATCGTTTGGGGTGAGTTTTTGGTGGTGTGGTAAAAAGGAAATGAAATTTCCTTTGACCAGTGACCAATGGAAGGCGATCTCTGGGACGCGGTGGTGTATGTCTGTGTTCGTACATATCACCGTGTTTATCGATGCGTTTAGCCAAGGATAAACGGAACCTACAACGAGGGAAAAAGAACAAAGGGGAAACGACCTAAGGCATCTTTCGGTAATGAGGGTCAGCTGTCTAACTAACAGCCACTCATTAGATGCTAAAAGGGATTGCGATCATTTATACAATAGAGTTCGTATATCGTCTCTCTGCCGACTCGGAGAATCGGATTCTTTTGTTTGCATATGTTTATGCTATTGAATCCAATCCGACGGCAAAGCCTGACATCGGTGATTGTTTGAAGATTCAAACAAAGAAATATTTCCGCGAGAAATGCTTGCAACTGAATCAATAGTTACAAGTCTTCGGGAAGTAATTTAGATGGATGGTTTTCAGGTGCCAATGCGATTGCATTGGCGGGAAACAATGGGAGTTGGGTTGTAATAATCTTACGAATTGTATGCGAAGAGATGCATGAAAAGGTAAGTTTTATTTTCCAGGGGCTTTTTAGATCACCGATTTGATCTCTTTAATGCGTGAAGCATTTAAGATGCTAGAATGCGATTGTATTAGTAAAAATATGGGGGTTTTTTAGGAAAGCGAAGCGTGGTGTTTGGCGGAACCGCCACAGTAACATAATCCTAGCCTATGACTCACATTTTACAGATACTATCAGATAAGAATACCAGCATAACAAACAAGAAATATACATAAATAGCAGAAGTAGATCAGTCATGCATCCAGTCAGAGAGCCAGTGGATCGAACGGTGTTCTAAATAACATTGTACTTATGAAGTAGCTTAAGTGAATATTTAAAATAAAGGAGCTAGACTCCCCCCCCCCCCCCCCAAAAAAAAAAAAAAAAAAAAAAAAAACCTTTTTTTTTTACAACGACAGCCCAACAACATTAACTCGCGCGAGTTAACAGCTCCCACATAATGTATTATACATATCTATGTATTACTGTAATTTAAACCCCAAATATCTTTATTATCAATCTCACATCCCTAATCACAAGACAAATAACCAACCCATGGCCCAGTACACCAACTCAAAGCAATCTATCAGAGGACAAACAATGAACAAATTCCCACAACGGACACATCAACAAATATGCCGAACTCCACGCACAGCCTTATCACGATTCGGGGGATAAATACGGCCACCGAAGAAGAACCGGGGTGATTGATTTCCCAGCCGTGAAGGAGCACACGGAGCGTTATTTAGTAATAAATAAAATAGGTTAAAAAAGTGTTATTCTTTTTGTTGTTGTCATTTCCAACAAAAAGAATAATTTCTTTTAATTAACTCGCGTGTTAAGTGTATCAGTGACGATACGGATAAAGATGCTGTACATGAGGTCATTGATACACTTAAACGAAAAAACGCCAACCGATTCTGAACTCGGATAACCCCCAGAGCGATAATGCAATTAATTGCACATTTCGGCACAATCAATAATCCACGAAAAAATAAGTAATTGCACAAAAGATTTATTACGTCAATTTGCAATCGCGAATGTTGAACTGTGACGCAAACCGATGGAGGTACATCGGCTGACGTCGCATTTCAACGCAATTGCAAATCGGAATTGAAAATCGAAAAGTGGGTCATAGCAAATCGAAATTGTATTATCCTCATCGGGAGGTGTTGACCCCAAGGTAACGAGAAGGGGCACAAACAGAATAGGAGGCAGAAAAAATTGAGGAGGTTTGCTGAAGAGGTGTTTTGTGAGAGATCCCAGGAGGTATCGGAAAAGTAAAAAGTTCGGTAGTGTCGAGGAGTCTAGGAAAGTTAATTTTTAAAACAGAAAAGAAGAAGTGCCTAGTTAATATTAACAATAATAATTGAAGTGAATAATTAAGATTGAATGTATGTAACTAGCGATAAGAAACACTGTGAACCCTAAACAAAGAAAAATACTGTCACATAGAGTTAAGTTAAAGCGTAAAGAATAAAAAGAAAGTAGTGAAGCGATAATAAAGAAATGAAGAATGACCATTTATGTAATTGTTTCATTTTATTGCTGGGAGTGCTCTAGTGCGAAGAAAGAACTCGCGGAAACCATAACTTGCTTGCCATAGCGAACCCAGAATAGACTTATCGTTATACAATCCAAAGCAACAGCATGATCACATTGGCACATCTGTATGTATTAGACAGCTAATAGGGATTAATTGTATATAGTACACTAGTGGCAAGCATGTTTAGAATCAAATTAACAATCATAGGATAAGTAGTTTGTAATGTTGAATCACAGTCAATTTAGTCAGAAGCAAATAGTTTATTAGTGTTTAGTTATTAGATTGCTACTAAATAAATAGTAAAAATACAAAAAAAAAACATATTTTGATTTTTGCAAAACATGGCGCTATAATGTATCTCTCAAAATCTGATACTTAATTACTATGCCGTTTAATAGAGACCTTTCAAACCCAAACAATGCGCTTATAAGTTCTTTTTAATTCAAGTTCAAAGATGAGGTTTTAATACCCTGGACTGTTATTATATACAGTGCAGCCAGAAGAGCAAGGATAACTTCTGAAAAGGTTTGGATACCTAACACACCCCTTCACAACGCGTATTCAATGATCATCTTTCGCTCAATATAAATGAGATTCAAACTAATCCAGATAAGATTAAAATTAATGCCGTACTACTATAAATCTTGGAATAGTCTTCCTTCCACAAGGATATTGCACAATATGAGCATAACATAACGTTTCGCATACATGACACTTTGTCTAATGAAACCCGAAGCTAAATCACAAAAATAAAAGTCTTTTCGCGTTGATTCCCAAGTCTGTTGTAAATTTTTCTAATTACCTTTACCCCTCTTCCTTTTGAATTGCTAATCTCCCCTTTTTTCACTTAGTAAGTCTGTATTCGTCCGGCCTCCTTTGATAAATTAGAAAACAGAACGAACACTTATTTTCTCACCTGCAAATGTTCCTCATCATCGCTGGGCTCCTCTTTGAGGGGTAGCGAATCGATTTGTTTGGCAGAGGTCACCTTTTTATTACGCTGCCATGTAAAGACTCGAGCCATTTGCAAGAATTTTTTTCGTGACACTTTTCCCATATGTTTGAGCCGCTCCTTGAAGGCAGCGTCATCTTCTCCGCGTGATTTGTCCTGCTGCTCCTTTTCCAGGGCAGTCATAAATTCTTGATTCCAACGGAGTTCGTTCATAAATTCTTCATTTTGCAGCATCATAGCAAATTGTTCGTCGGGTAAGTCGAAATCACTGCCAGGACGATCAAGTGTTTGAATGCGAAGGAAGCTAGTTGGGAGGGGTCCTAACAATGGCGGATTCCACCGTTGATTGTTTTTCTTTGCCGGGACACTCGTCGCACCCCCGTCTTGCTGATCTTGGTTGGCCGACTTCGTTTTCGGCGAAGCTCCTGTATTACTAGCCAACAACGTGGATGACGGCGGGATCGGGAGTAGTTGCGATTTTCCATCGGAAGTATCAATGAGTTGGACACTTTCTACTGGTTTCGGCGGACTGTGCAGTGGGGATGTTGTAGTGGAAGTCTTTTCCAGTTCATTTCGAAGTTTCTCATTCTACGAAGTTAACACAATGCAATGATGTAGGTGGGAAGAAATGCTTATTCTATGCACTTACCTGATTATCCGTGCTCATAGCTAACAGTTGGTCAATTGTTGCATCAACAGCTCCTTGATTGGCCCGCAAAACTGCCTCGATAACATCCCGATCCATGTCTGGAAACATCGTTTTAAAATCCGACATCGCCTGGGCGAATTCTAACTGCATCGTAGAAGCCATTCCACTTTAGGTGAACCCTTTTCGAGATCTGGTTCCTTCTATTCCAAATCGTCAACGTTTGCCGATGAGTATTGGTTCGTAGGGAAAGTTTTCTCGTCACGACCAACTACAAGATGTCTTCTGGGGAGAAGTGAAATGACTTTAATTATGCGCAAATCACTCGAATCACGTAACTATCGCCGCCCGCATTGGATTTGAGTAAACAGCATGTTGACAGTGTTTTACTCTCGGGTCGGTTTCCCTTATCATAGAAATGTAAATATTTAAGTTAAAATAGTTTTCGCTTGTGTGTGGTTTGGTAGCTGCCGCCGCCGTAGTCGTGTTATCGGAAATTTTATTTACAGCTAGACATTTATTGGGTGTCTAAGAGAGAAAAGGATGACGATATTCGAAGCAATGTTTTGAAATGCTGAAGTACATGCGAGGGAAAAAGCGCATCTATATGAAGGAGTAAAATCTTGGCAAATGTCAATGTCAAATACTGGAGACATGCGGTATTATTTCACACAACCCAATTTCGTATTGCATACTTCTGGGCACCCGCATCCACTAAATGGTATTGTAGAATTTAGCAATTTAAATATTCTGGATAGAGAATGATTCACAATGGGTGATTCATTTAGAACATTTTTCAAAACAGAAAAAGAAAAACAATTTTATCGAGCAATCTTTATTTTTAATATTTTTTAAATATTGCTTTGAAATGTTGGACCGTTCTGAAGTTCTAATCTTTGATGATGGGTTTGAGTTTTTTCTGAAGGAGCTAGTAAAGAGACGGAGTTTTAGATCAGAAGAGGTCTGGTTGAAGTCAAAAGAGGATGGGTAAGAGTTGGCCTTCCGTAACATTCGCAAAATGGTTCGTCGAAACCATAATAGGTGTGCTGGGCGGCAAGTAGAAGATACGAGGGTTCCGCTAGTTACGAAGATTAATGTGACATCGGATGGAAGAGAGCAGGGTTGTGCAATTGATGTGTCACGTACGTCGGCCACCACCATCATTTGATAATTTGTATTTAATATAATTTTGTTTTAAAATGGTACGATGGTAAGGTGGTGGAGGAATTGCACGATCCAGAAGTGAGTTTTTGAACACGCCCCGATTCGGGTGTGGATCGTGCAGTTCTTCGAGTTCGAATTCGGTTTTCGAAGTGGACGTGAGTGGAGAGCGAGAGAGACGGTGGGTAAATGTTTTGATATACGGTTTCGAATTCGGTTGTGCACGGGTTTTTTGACAAAGAAAAAAGAAACGTTTTTTGTGCAGTTGTAAAAGGAAGAAACAGTGAGATTGTCCAAGTTGTTGATCGCTGGTTGTGAAAGAGAAAAAGAATTTGTAAAAGTTTGAATGTCGAAAGAAAAACAAAAGTAAAAAACAAGAATAATAAAACAAAACGAATTGAGATAACATCCGAACAAGTGGAATTTGTATTGTCTATCTCAAAGCTTCTGATACAATCCTAATCCTCGAACATTGGATGTAAACCCGAGTGAGACGTCGATAATTATCAATCATATTGTTCTTGATATGCAACTGAATCTTAAATAATTAATTTGGTCAGTAACTATTTGCGGTGCTCAGCGGAATCTCGTGTGGTTAATATAAGATGCCTATTCTACGATTTTATTTGGGAAACGCCTTTGAGGAGCCTAATTAAAGGCGTGTACTGCAACAGCTGCAAGCATAAAGCCTGGAATCTCGGAGACACAGCCGCTTCTCAATTCGGAGCCACGGAATCAGTCCTCCCCCAGAACCAGGTAATCAATTTTGCATTTAAATATATATTAAATTTTCTGTGGCTACATATTGCCACAGATGGCACCGGAGAAAATACGGTGGATGAAGAGAATGTCGGGATGGTTTCTAGTTGTTTTCGCACCAAACCGGAAAGCTATCGCGATCATTTTGAAGAGACGAAGAGTCGAGAGGAGTGTTACGGTCCGCGCGTCCAGGTCCTCGCCTAACACCAACCGATTCCCTTTCGCAAATTTCCCCCCTCTACCTGTAAAGGGAAACAAATCGTCAAGTAGCTAATTTGCATAAACAACTTTGTGCAAATTCTACTTGGCAGGAAAATAATAAAAAATAAACGTCAACGGCGAAAATACAAATAATTGATTCAACGTAAAGCTCCGAAATAAGGAACATTTCCCTCAGAAAGAAATCATAAAGTTATGAAAAGGAACAGTTAAATGCAGAACTCACAACCGGGAACTATATGAATCTCGCAACTTCACTGAGCAATACTATAGGGTTTTCCAATAAGGACCTGACAACTTTGAATTTAATTTGTGAACGCACCCTTTCACAATCATCGAACTCTCACTGTCAATTTATTCCGTAAACTCAACATCATGGTTAAGTACACGATCGAACAACGTCTGCAAATTATAAAAAATTACTATCGAAATTTGGAGTCGGTGGCCGCAACTTTAAGAGCGTTAACTCCAATTTTCGGTCGTAATTCTCGCCCTAGCAGACAGGCAATAACAAGTTTAGTGCAAAAATTTGATTCTACATATTCGTTGTGTGATGTTGCCGTGCCAGTGAGACAACGGGTTGGTCGAAGTGTCGAAAATATCGCTACCGTTCAGGCGTCCGTAGCAAACGATCCAAGCCAGTCAATTCCACGGCGTTCTCAAGAATTGGGCTATCGCACAGAGCACTTTATGGCGAATTTTGCGTAAGGATCTTGGTTTACACCCATACAAAATCAAGCTGACTCAAGAATTGAAGCCGATGGATCATTTAAAGCGACGTACCTTCTCCGATTGGGCTCTGGAAAAGATGCGCCAAGATGATGAATTTCATCGCAAAATCATCTTCAGTGACGAGCTCATTTTTGGCTCAATGGGTTCGTCAATAAGCAAAACATGTCATTGGTCGGGTGAAAATCCACATGTGCTTCATGAATCACCACTTCATCTACAAAAAATAACTGTTTGGTGCGGTTTTCATGCCGGCGACGTCATTAGTCCATATTTTTTCGTCGACGATAACGATCGTCACGTTACTGTGAATGCCCATCGTTATCGCGGCAAGATTACCGATTATTTTTAGCCCGAATTGGAAGATATGGACTTGGGCGACATGTGGTTTCAACAGGACGGTGCCACAAGCCACACAGCACGCGATACAATGGATTTATTGAAGGGTAAGTTTGATGAGCGTGTTATCTCAAGAAATGGGCCAGTCAGTTGGCCGCCTCGTTCGTGCGATTTAACGCCTCTAGACTATTTTCTTTGGGGCTACGTCAAGTCATTGGTCTATGCCAACAAGCCGACGACGTTGGAAGAGCTCAGAGCCAACATTGAACGCGAAATAGCGGCCGTTTCTGCCGAAATGTGTGGTGGAGTCATCGAAAATTGGGTCCAACGAATCGACCGCTGCAAACGTGCGCGCGGTGGTCATATGAACGAAGTCGAGTTCCATTCATAAATGTTTTGATTGTACTTCAAGCCGATAAGTTTTTGAAATATCTCAAATGGTTTGCGTTTTATTTTTAAAAAAAGTTGTCAATTCCCTATTGGAAAACCTGATATTTGCGAATAAACAGTCGATTTGCAACGGAGAGTTTAATAAAAAGTTTTCACGCAAGTCGGACATTTAATAAAAGCTTCCACACAAGTCGGACAATTAATAAAAGCTTCCACACAAGTCGGACGATTACTAAAAAAATTTCCACACAAGTCGGGCGTGTAATAAAAAGTTTCCACGCAAGTCGGACAATTAATAAAAGCTTCCACACAAGTCGAACGTTTAATAAAAAGTTTCCACGCAAGTCAGACAATTAATAAAAGCTTCCACACAAGTCGGACGTGTAATAAAAAATTTCCGCGCAAGTCGGACAATTAATAAAAGCTTCCACACAAGTCGGACGTGTAATAAAAAGCTCCCACGCAAGTCAGACAATTAATAAAAGCTTCCACACAAGTCGGACAATTAATAAAAGCTTCCACACAAGTCGGACGTTTAATAAAAAGTTTCCACACAAGCCGGACAGTTAATAAACAGTGCATCCAAGTCAGACGATTAAGAGAAAGTTCCATACAACGGAGAACAAGCTGAACAGGGGAGCTCAAGGTTCAACGCCCCCTGCAACCTGCCAGCAGCAAGACAGCAACAGCAACTATAACGACCGCTCCACGGTCTATACCAATAAGTCAATTCACTTACCCTATAATATATTGCTATATTAAGTAAATATTAACAATATATATTATCATAAATTGTATGAACAAAACCACAACAGGAGAGCCGATCGTCGTGTAATGTTTAGTATCATCCCCGTAAAAAGGATAGAAGAGTGTATAGCGTTTGAAATAATAGTGAAGAAGAACGTGTGATTCGAACTGACGCTAGACAGTTTGAATCACCAAAAATTGAACCTAAGCGTTACCCATCATCCTACTGGCCGTGTTTTAGAATTTTATTTTTAAACTCGACTATACTCCACTCATGTGAATTGTTATGTTATCGCTATGGTATGTCGCTCTGATGTATTTTCTTATTCGATTTTCGTTCGGTGTTCTTCACTATTTTGCTTGTGCATTGTGTGTGTATCTGTTAGAGACGCCACAAGTGCTTGATACTGTAGTCGATATCGTTAATTACTGGAATAAATAGGAGGGGACTGTTACGTGCGTCCGCCACCCCATCAATTAATAGTTTGTAATTAGAATATAATTTGTTTTAAAGTGGTGTGATGGTAAGGTGGTGGAGGAGTTGCACGATCCACAAGTGAGTTTTCAAACACGCCCCGATTCGGGTGTGGATCGTGCAGTTCTTCGAGTTCGAATTCTGTTTTCGAAGTGGACGTGAGTGGGGAGCGAAAGAGAGAACGGGTTAATGTTTTTGGGATACGGTTTTAAAAAAGATTCCGTTCGTTGAAGTTAAAAAAGAACAAAAGAAAGGAGAAGAAAAACTTACGGTGGTTAAGAAAAAAAACTAAGGAAAAAATTGGAAACAAGTAAACTCGGAAAGTGACTATGTTCGTCCCTTTGTTAAATTAAGAAAATTAAAAGTAAACGAAAGTCGAAAGGTTGCGTTTTTTGTTTGTTTTGATTAATAAGGAGGAGGTGTTTTCCTGGAAGTGCTGATAAGTTTTGGTCCGGCGGAGTACTTATAGATAACGCTGGGAGTCACGCTGGGTGTCGGAAGATGTCTATTTGATAGTTCAACTTCACCAATCACTTGCGCAGGTGGGGGAGGATATGCCACTGGATTCTACACAAGGAAGGGATTCATAAGGAGGCTTCCGACTCACAGGGCTGGGAGCGTTGCGGAAATAGTCAGCCCGAATCCAGGTAACCCTTTTTATTGTACGTTAATTTTGTGTGGCTGTAAACGTCACAGGACTCAAATGACTGCCCTCTGGAACCCCTGGGGTGGGGAGAAAGGGTTTGGATGAATGGTTCTACCTTCTTCAAGTGTATTTAAGTTACTTAGATGAAGACGGCTTAAGTATGAAGCTAGAATCTGGGGATTTTGCCAGTTCAATCTTCGGAGGAAAAACGTAAGAAGGAACGTTGAACGCTTTCGATCCTGCGAATGTGAGACACGAGATAAGGGGACCAGACCTGACTACCGTATTCTAGAAGAGGGTAGGTGAAGGTTGCGTAGAGTGATCGGGTAACGTAGGGAATAGGGAATTCTTTCGACCAGCGTTTCAAAAGACCAACGGCAGAATTGACTTTGAGAATTATGCCGTCAATATGTAAGAAGCAATTAAGTTAAGATTGCAGGTCGTGAATCGATCGTACAGGTGATATCGGTTGGGTAAGTTAGAAATAGGACCGCGGTGAGGAAAGGGAGCGCTTCCATGAGAAGGTGATCCGGTGGCATTTAAGCTTGTGTAGCTTGAGGCAGTTGTTTTCGCACCAAGTGGAAAGGTATCAAGATAATTTTGAAGAGATGATGAGTCGAGAGGAGAACCGATCGCCCTGTAAAGTTTAGTTTTATCCCCGTAAAAAAGATAGAAGAGTACTTTATACTGTCGTCTATATCGTTAATTAGTGGAATAAATAGGAGGGGACTCAAATGACTGCCCTCGGGAACACCCGAGGTGGGGAGAATGGACTACTGCAGATTTCCATTGGGTTGGATAATATGCATTATTTAGACCGTTATTGAACAAAATAGTGTAAACCTTCGCTACTTCAAGATGTAAATGTTTTAATGTAATGTTTGAAATACTATCTATTCCAGAAGATTTTTTGTTCTTAAATGTGTAATGGTTAACAACAGAGTCACCGTGTAATGTTTACATTGGCTGTGGCCATGTAATGTATTGAATTAAAGATGGTAGGATTTTCGTGTATGTAATGCTTTATCATTACTTGTAATATTTAGATTTTTAGAAGTAGCCGATTAAAACCTTATTTCCCTATTTGTGCTGTTTAAGCGCAGCTCGCTAAAAGTGGATGGCGTAAAGCGCCGCAGTGTTCGAATCAAAACAGTTTAGGTATTTGATTGCTTTATTATTGAAATTGCTGGGGTATTTATACTCCCAATCAATCACTCAATTATTCACAAATTTCTTAATCTACTCATACAAATTTTGCTTCATAAGCCATTTCACATTATGCTATTCTATTTTCTACACCAGCTTGGTGCATAGTGTAAGAACAATTACACGATTTGACCCAATTAATTTGTGAATCATTTGCCAGCGGCAAGCTCACAAACGATTGACATATGATTCTTTCAAATCGTAACCGGAGCACTTCGTTTCTTTTACTCAATGAAAAGAATCGACCTTGAATTATGGTCGGCACCGAATGCTGGTTACGTGAAACTAGCTAATTGTGACAAGGGCAAATTGATTTTCTTGATATGATTCTTCATGGTCATTTCGTGGGTATGTTGTTACACTAGTGTTTATTTCTGTTATTTTCACTATTCATCATCATCATCGGCACTACAACCGGGAACCGGTCTTGGCCTTATTTAGCAAGTCCTGAGGCTTGTTAAATTTTCCATAATGATTTTTTTTTTCTGGGCAAGGTCATTAGTCTTGCGCCAGGGGCTCCCTATTGGCGCAGGGCTAATAACCTCTCCCGGAAAAACGAATTAGTATGGACAATTTAACAAGTCTCGGATATCGACCGGATACCGGTGGAGAGACTTGCTAAATAAGGTCAAGACCGGACCCTGGTTGTAGTGCCGATGATGATGATGATGATAGTGAAACCTCGACTTATGCGCCAATTCTTAAGTTTATTGCGTAGCGAAATATGTTTTTGGAGATCCCTATTTTCCAGGTCAAGATTAGAATGACTCGATTCGTTCAATCTATATACTGCTTCGAAACAAGCACCAATTGGGTTCGCCTTTTTTTGAGGATCCTCGACTATTATGAACTCTTCGTTAGAGTTAATGTGTTCCAGGGTAAGTCCTGCGTTCAGCAGAGTTTGACAATTCTCGGGAGTCCGCGGAACTCGCAAACATGGGATGTCATTATAAACTTTCCTTCAAAAGACTCTATTTATTTGAGGGAATATATTCGGTCCACTGGCGTTGGTGGCTTGAATTCTGTTGTTGCAGTCTTCATTAATTACTGATCTATAGTTGTCACGGATCAGTTTTTGAAGATTTTTAATTAGTGACTTAATCGTTTTTATTTCCTGGCTATTTGGATCGCTGAACTGTCTGTAGAGCAGTTTTAATTTAGAGAGCAGAAAACTCTTTTGCCTACACAGCTCGTCGATCGGTGCGTTTCTGTACCGGTTTTTATGGCTCTCCGTGTGAGATACTTTTGGGATACAACGATTCATTGTATTAGTGACAATGTTGTTCATCGTCGAAAGATAATGATCAATGTCGTCATTATGAAGATTTCCGTCAGTTGGAGCCATTGGAGCGTAATTATTTTTTTATTAACCGATCAAAGCACGACCAGTGTGCTTTTTCGAAATTAATAGAACGTATCTGTTTATACTGCTCAAGTAGTGAGTGTTCGTTTGGGACATGTATATCAGCACCAAGTCCATAATGATCGCTATCCTACTTGATTGTACGAAGACAATTTCGAGTAGTTAGATCCGTATCATCATCATCATCATCATCGGCAAGGATCAGTGTTTATCGATGGTATGGTGAATTCAATCGTGGTCGTAGTTCACTCCAAGACGAATTTCGTGAAGGTCGTCCAAAATCAGTTGTTGTTCCGAAAACCATTGATGCTGTGCGCGAACTGATATTGGAAGATCGTCATGTGACCTATCGTGAGATTGAGACAATCTTAGGCGTTAGTGGGACCAGCATACATTCAATATTGCATAAACATTTGACTGTCAATAAAATTTGTTCGCGTTGGATCACACACAATTTGTCAATCGCCCAAAAAAAGGCTCGTGTCTATTGGTCGAAAGAAATGCTCAAAAAATACGGCCGCGGTGCTTCGAAACACGTCTATGACATCGGGACCGGTGATGAATCGTGGATTTACGCGTATGAGCCCGAAAGTAAACAGCAGTCGACTGTCTGGGTGTTTCAAGATGAGCCAAATCCAACAAAAGTTGTTCGCGCACGAAGCACTTCCAAGCAAATGGTCGCCTGTTTTTTTCGGAAAAACTGGACATGTCGCAACCGTACCACTAGAACAACGCAGAACAGTAAATTCTGAGTGGTACACAACCATTTGTTTGCCAGTTGTCTTCCAAGAAATCAGGAAAACCAACCGCCGAAGACGGATCACTCTTCACCACGACAATGCGAGCTCTCACACATCGGCTGCGACAACTGCATTTTTGAGCACCCAAAACATAGATTTGATGGGTCATCCGCCGTATAGTCCTGACTTGGCACCGAATGACTTCTTTTTATTCCCGTACGTAAAAAACAAACTGAGAGGTCAACGTTTTTCGACACCTGAAGAAGCGGTTGCTGCATTCAGAATGCATGTGTTGGAGATACCTCAATCAGAGTGGCAAAAGTGCTTCGACAATTGGTTCAAACGCATGCAAACGTGTATAGATCTTCATGGCGAATATTTTGAAAAACAATAAAGTGATTTTCGATGATCAATATTTGTTTTTGTTCTCTAATCCCGAAATATAAAAGGCAACCCTCGTACACTGTCTTACATCTTTTGTGCATCCGTTTCGTCGTCAGTGTAATTAGAATCTGTTTTCTGTAATCTAATTAAATTCAATAAAAGTTAAGAAAGAAAACGGAGTAGAACTCTGCGCCCATGTCGGTGCCACGACTTCGCCCGCCACAGTGTCCTCTTGGCTCATTCTAGCTAGGTGTCCCGTCCGCCGGAGTCTACCGAGCTAAGATTTTCTTACAGCATTAGCTTCAAGGTAGATTGCGTAGAACTCATGGTTGTAGCGTCTCCGGAATCGCCACAAATTAATCGACTTAAAAACTCTTAGGAGCGTAGAGTCATATCCGACATTCTGTTGATTAATCGGCTCTTCTCTGGCTCGACTGCGCCTTTGTCCTGAATTCAATTCTTCTCAATATAAACCCTCGTAACATACGAAGCCCCTGACTGCTCTTCTTTCTAATACAACTATATAATCTAGGGTGGCGCAAAATTAATCACCCTATCGGAAGATGTTATAATTTTTGCAAATGGCGTCGTACGTAAATCACATTTGACATTTGTAAACTAGACAGCTGCAGTATACAAACAGACAAGCAATGGACCAATGGAGGTCCGAATAAAGATATCCATCACTCAAAATCATTTTTTTGTTGTTGTTAAAAAGTAATTCAAAAACAAATTTGATGATTAATTTTGCGCCACCACGACCTTAGTAGCGCCTATAGAAAAGAGATAGGCATATCACATTGCATTTGTGTTGTAATGACGAAATCTGAAAATGTCGATGGCATCGGTTTTTGTTTTTGTTGGTAATAAGTGGGTCAGCTTCAGCCACTCAACAAGAGTAAGGGTTCGGTGTAGTGTACGGAATTTTGTAATTTAGTTATCAGTTAGAATCAGACTACGTTTTTAAGTGGTGATAGGAATACAAATAAAAAAAATAGATAGTCTTTTGAAAATGTTTTCAATTCGTGTTAGTTGTACACAACAAAACCACTAAAGACTCGAGCTACTTAAGAAGCTTTGCACTTTAGGTTAGAAATCAAATAGAAGAAAATATGAAAGCAAAATTTTAGAAGGAGAAAACACATTGTATGGCTACCAAATTTATCGATAATTCTACGAGCTCACCATAAGGGTTTTCCGGAAGTGACATTTATTAATATTTCAAAACCGCATGTTTTGACTCTGGCGTCAATAATTCTCTAAACTCAGTATTTCGAATGTGATATTAACTTGATTGAGTAACAATTTCTCATAGGTAAACGTAAAGATAAAAATACCAAGGATGCCTAAGGTCCAGAAAATTTATCCTTGCATTTTTTGTTGACTTATTAGCATGTAATTTTATCTTTCTGTTGGGATTCAATTAGAGTTGTAGGTATGAGTACATTGGGAGCTTCAACCTGATGCCCAAGGCACTGTTTCCATTAGCCGTTGTATTTCAGATACGAACATGAGATGGATTCTGAATTTTAAATATTTAATAAATTACGACCACTTCCAAGAGTTTTTGTGGTATCGTCTCGAAGGAAGACTACCCAGATCCTTCCAGTTTACTTTGTATTGCCGTTCTTGTGTTTTAGTTCAGTTAATGAAGATGAACACTATTTAATATATTTATATTTTCGCTTTTAATTTGTCAATAAATTTTAATTTAAAACGAAAAAACATATTATATTGTTTTCTTATCTACGCAATAAATACATATACATCGGAATTTTCTTAAAAGGTTAAAATAAATAAATACAAAACATTTAACATTTATTAATACTATCTGGAGGTCGTTCGTGTTACACTTCTAAGCTATAAGAATGTTCTAGAATAAATTAAAGGACAGATATTTTTGAATGCATTGTATGCTATCCGTAATTTTTGGCGGCGCTAGTTTTTGATTTTATATTTGACTTCATCTTGTGTTCACAGAGCTTGGGTAAGTCTTTAAGTACGAGTAATATAATATAATTCTAGATATATTATGAAGGAGTCGCTTCACAAGTTAAGTATATCCTTTCTGAGAACAGTTATAATATTCGTGAGCGATCTTGAAAGGTTGAAAATGGAAAGCGAATGTTGGTGTGAGTGTTTTAGAACTGGATGTATCTAGCGTTTCGTTTGCGTCCCATGTTGCAGATTTTGAAGTGACATGGTGACATATCTGGAAAGAGAATAAAATTGAATATCAAAAAATACATTATTCTTAGAATAAAATATTATAAAGATAGTATCTGTTTAAGTAGAACTAAGTACATATCGTATTACAATCTAAACATTGTCTACTTACCGTAAAACCCCCATTATTGCAACCCAATCTACATCAGTTTCTGCTAATGCAACAGCATTAGCACCTGTAAATGCTTCACGCATTATATAGATCAAATCTATAATCTTAAAGTCAATGTAAAGAAAACTCACCTTTTCATGCATCTCTTCGCATACAATTTTCCGTAAGATTTCTTGCTTTACTTATCTGGAATTCCAAACCAATTCGGCACCTTCGGTACCAGACAAATTCCTGTAAACAAAATGATTCAGTTTGCATACAATGTAACCGTCATGACAGGGACCATAAATATTGCGCCGTCTATTTTCCCAGCCGCGCCATGTGTACAACATACACATTGGTTCCCTACATACACATTGGCTGGCGACTTATACCCAAGGGACCAAAGCAAATACGCATTCCGCCTCTCTTGGCATCAATTAAATCCTATAGCACAAACAAATGCAAATAGGAATTCAATACCTACCCTTACTAGCGATGCCATAAACACCATTTCCCAGTAACCTAGCTAAAACCAATAGCACATTTCCACATCGCATCGTGTTCTCTTGGTTTAGCCGCGACGCACATGTTCCAACAAAGATTCCATTAGCATCCGACGATTTCGGTTTTATTTGCTTTACCGAAATCGTATCCCATGAATGCACGGTATGCCCTTTCTTTGTTCTAGGTTCGTTCTCATCCATGAAAGAACCATGCACACATACCACCATAATCATCATAGCGAGTGAGCTCTGTACGAACAAGATATCGCTGAGTCTTCTTCCATCCTTGAGTGCGCGCACATCGTGTCGAATTATAACTACGACAAGGGATCGGTCGGGTTTTCTACCCTCCGCGGTACCGCCCATACGGTACGGTGAGATACGGGGTTATTTACTAAGTGCCACCTTTAAGTTTATACGTGTTTCGCGAATATTATTAAAATGAACTAATATAGATGTGAAAAATAATAACAAATACATTGCCGCGGCAGTGTACCTAGTTATAAAAGTAATTAGAAATATAGTTTTTTTACGTAAAATAAAACCAATACAATGGACTCAAAAAGTGCGTGTCAATTATTTACTTCTGGTGGTGCCGATCGATTAATGTGGACAACAAACGTGGCGGCGTATCGTTCTTCCCCTAGGTGACATTTTGCTATGCTTCTTTCGGTTGTTTTCGGCGAACAATTTTTGGCGGAACATAAATAATGTGAATGATGGGGATGCGAAGAGAATCAGCGCCGTTCGCCGGTGCACAGTGCTTCGCACCCCACAAGCTCTTCCAATTCGTGCTTGTGGAGTTTCCTCCATTGTCCTGCCTCCTCGTCATATTTACTGCCAAAGATACCCCTTAAAACTTTATTCTCGAATACGCGGAATTTGTTTTCTTCCCGTTTTGTGAGAGCACATATTTCGCATCCGTATGGAGCAATCGGTATGATTATGGTTCTATAGACACGAAGCTTTATGTTACATGATAGCAGTTTGGATTTCAGCAGTTACTGACATCGTGCCAACTATAGTAGTCTATATAGTCTTTTGTTAATTTCCTTCGACATTTCGTTACTGGCCGTCAGTATCGGTCCCAGATATTTAAATTCTTTAAATTTTTCAAATATCTTGCCTCTGACGTTTATATGTGTTCTCTGAGGTCCACCTGCTATCCCCCTACTCATGTATTTTGTTTTGTCTTCATTTATTTATAGGCCCACCTCTTCTGCCGCTTGCATGATGATTTCATTGTTTTTATCTAGAGTTTCTAGATTATCGCCCAAAACGGCGATGTCATCCGCATATGCGAGCAGTTGTGTTACCCCCTTCAGGAATGATCCGGCCATGTTGTCGTCTTATGCCTTTCTGACGACATACTCGAGCACAAGATTAAAAAGGCACGGTGTTTTAGTCCGTCCCGGATTTCAAATGGTTCTGAGAGGTGGTTTTCTATTCTGCCTCGCCCTTTGTTTTCGTTCATGCAAATTTGAATGAGGGCAGTCTATTTTTTCGGTATTCCCAGGCACGATATGGTAGAGTCTTTGCCTTGCGACTGAGTCGTAGGCTTTTTAGAAGTCAACGAACAGTTGGTGAACCATCTATCCGTATTCCCACTTCTTTTCCAGCAGTTGCCTTATTGTGAACATTTGGCCGCTTTTTGACCGGTTCCTACGGAATCCGCATTGGTAGTCTCCCAGTATTTCTTCTGTGTACGGTGTGATTCTCGCCAGTATGACATTTGTTAATATTTTGTATGTGGTTGGGAGAATTGATATTCCTCTGTAGTTTTCGCAGTCAAATCTGTCGCCTTTTTTGAAAATGGTCGTGATCCTTGGCCTTTTGTATATTTAAGGTTTTTCTCTTTTTTTTTGGTTCAATAACAACGCTAAGCACTGCTATTTTAGGGAAGAACCTCCTTATAATATTTTATTTTCTACTGTGCCTAAAATCTAAAAGGTGTGTCCGAGTTTGTTTTTTTAAATATGATACAATCAATATTTTAATTTTTTTTATACTAACGCGTGCACAAAAGGGGATTTTGAAACACCCTTGAATGTCAGAGCACAGTGCGAGCGGATGGAGAGGAAGTGGATAAGGAAAGGAGCTGTCGATGTATATTGGTCTTGAATGTCTGGACATCAGAACGACGAGGACACACATGATCAGGTAGAACATTCCATTCGTGTGGTTCGGCTAAAGAATGACTACCTATGTTTATTTGTGCGCCTGAAGGAAAATGTCTGAAGGGGCGGAACACATTCAGCAAGTTCAGTTGAGCAACGACCGTGGCAATGGGGGGGTTCTTTCAAAATACGCGAAGAAACACCCACAATTCCAACGCCAGCTCCCGTCACCAACCCGCAGTCACCTGTAAACATTTCCTCCCCAAGGGCATTTTTTCATACATTAATGCATCACACCAAGTTTCCTGAGAATAATTCGGTTAATATACAAAGTAGCCGTCATAAATCATGAAACCTTATCGGAGCTCCTGTTAGCCAGCGTATCCTGCCACATACATGCGCACCAGATTTTCCCGGCTTATCCACATTCACGGCAGCCTTTTGTCCAACCGACACAAGCAGTATTGAAACCTCCATTTGCTGGCATTAATTGTATCGATTCAAAAGTGCAAAAGTAACAATGTTCGATAGTTTTTATGTGAAATGTTGAGACTCTAACCAAAATACATCAGCTAATTAAAAACATGCCTTTGGAACAATATCTGTGTGTTTTATTTTTCCTTTTGTGAACGGTTTGCGGCGGAACACTGTGGTGTATTAGTGAACCTGGTCCCGTGCCGGCACACCAACTAATATCACCCACAGTAATATCTATAGAAAAGAGATAGGGATGATATGTTGCGCCTATATTCTAACGACGAAATTGATTGACTTACGGCTGAGTCCCCAATAGGTTACACTGCTCAATTTTGCCGCCTGTCGTGCACGTGTAGTGCAGTTTTAGATGCGCCTGACCAAATATGGGAGTTAAACTTCATTTTTGGACGAATATATGCTTTGTAAATAGTGGTCAGGTTAGATGGAGTGAAGTATCTTTTGCTTCTCTTAAGGAACCTCATACATTTGGCTGCAGCTTCAAAAATGTGGTCGCTCCAATTAAGAGTCGAATTAATTCGGGTGCCGAGGATTGATAGTTCCCTGGCTTCGTCGATGCAAGTGCCGTTCATCGACAGTATACTTACTTTGGGGTTCGCTTTTGACGACAAGAGGCAGCACTGAGTTTTTAAGGCATTGAATTCTACTCGGTTGGATAATTCCCACTGATATATCTTGTTGAGGTCTGAATTCTATGTATCAAGCATAAGTTGGTGGTTGGTAGTGACGTTCGAAGAGTTTGGACGGGAGTGTTCATATGAGTATGTGAAACTCAACGTGTTATCATCAGTAAACGTAGTGAATTGGGTTCTGAGTAATTGACAAGAGATCATTTATAAAAATCAGTAAGAGAATGGGTGAGAGTGCCGAACCCTGGGAAACACCTGCATTAATTTGGTAAGAGACAGACTTCACACTTTCAAGAACCACTTGAATTGAGCGGCCTGAAAGATAGTCTCTTTTCCAGTTGATTAGGCAATTGTCCCCTCCATAGTAATGTAATTTTGACCAAAGGGCTGGATGCCAAAATCTGTCGAAGGCTTTTGAAATATCCAATGCGACTATCTAGCTTTCGACGAGGTAGTGGATGGATTGGGTGTATAGCGTTTGCGACGACAGCGAAGAACGTGTGATTCGAACCGACGCTATCACGGTTAGAATCACTAAAATATAGGACCAAAGCTCAACGCATCAGGCCACTAACTCGTGTATGAATTCGATTTCTAAATTCAAATACACTCAACTGATGTGGAATTGTTATGTTATCGCTATGGTATACGGCTCTGATACTTTTGCTTATTCGAATTTTCTTTCGGTGTTCTTCAGTAGGAAATTCTCTGAAATCAGAAAAAATAATTGATTGTCGAGTTAAGATAATATTGTATTAGCTGAAGTACTCGTGCTTCAAAAGATTATCCGAAGGATCCATTGCAAGGAACTTGAGGGAACTTGGTGACATATCATACGGATTAATTTTTCGTCGCAGTGGTGTTCCAGTCAACCCAACTACAGCCGGATTAAATCATCTCATCGCATCAGTGTTCCAGCCAACCAAACTACAGACGGGTTAAATCATCTCATCGCAGCGGTGCTCCTGCCAACAAACCACCATACGGATTTTGGCATCGCATCAATGGTTTGTGCGAAATACAACCGCAACACAAGCACAGAGAGCAGGACCAATTATATTTTGTGGATATAGATAACCAATAAAGTAAAGTGAATTGTAGAACGAATAATAACTCCGCCTTAAATTTAATACTTCGGGAATTTGTGTCCACAACCTGCACGCCACAGCACAGTAAGAAACAGCCATCAAGCGTCAAAGCTAAAGGAAGATTCATAATAGATAAATTTATCAACAGGCGACAAATGGTAGCAACGGTTCCACCTTTAGAAAGCAATTCCGGTTTATTTTGGGACAACTGGTTTATGTTACTTGAGCATTCAGAGTTAATATACCAGACGGAGTTAAAATCATTGGGTAGGCAGATAATTTGGCGAGAGTGGCTATAGCTAAACATCTAGATGACCTGGAGAATATTTGCTCCCAAGCAATCCAGAGCATTAAACGCTGGGTAGAAATTGGGGGACGGAAACTAGCCGGACATAAGACGGAGGCAGTTTTAATAAGCAGCCGCAAGAAAGTTGAACACATTGAATTACAAATAGAAGGACAAAACCGGATCCAGTCCCTATATTAAATATTTTGGTGTTACCCTCGACAATAGATTGATATTCAAGGAACACCTGAGGAAAACGAGTGAAAAAACGGCAAGAGTATGCAAAGTGTTGGCGAGACTGCTACCCAATGTTACTGGGCCCCGGCCTCACGTAAGTAAAATGATAACCAGTGTCAACACCTCCATTATAATGTAGGCAGCTCACATATGGGCAGGAGTCGCACAGTATACGTCGTACATGAGGGGAGTGAACTTAGCACCTAGGCTGGCATCATTTAGAGTATGTTCTGCATTCCGAACGGTATCCAAAGATGCCATAAATGTTTTGGCCGGGAGGACACCACTTGACATTGCAGCTAAAGAAAACGTTGCATTGCATTAGGTCTCCCAAGAGAATCGTCGGAGAATGCAGGCACAATTAGAGCTCTCAAGCATAAGAGAATGGCAACGAAGGTGGAATTCTTCCACCAAAGGAAAATGGACCCACACCATGGTATCTGATATAGAAACATGTGTGAAAAGAAAACATGGCGAGCTGACTCAGCTAATATCAGGACATGGATGCTTTCGCCAATACTTGCACAAGCTTTAGGCTCCATGAAATGGTCGGGAGAAATCCCTGGCCGTCTTTTGGAGCTTGGCTGATGGACCGGTTCGAGAAAAGGTTGGTTAGGTGGTAGTTGGGCCCAAGGTGAGATACCACCCCGTCACGCTGTACATTCCGCGATATCGCTGAGAGAAATCTTCGACGGTGTTTCGGATGTGTGACTGATGGCCCGGACTGACACGGACATAAGTCATGATGGTACCTTCTGATATGAAGAATTCCGGAGGTAAACTAGTCTCCCATTCGGATATCCGGGGGGGGGGGGGGGGGGACATCATGCAGATATCATGATAAATAATGGAACTTGAAGAGGTTCGTCATCGCATAACCGAGCTCGCTCTCGAGGCTCTGCTCACGCTCGACTGGTGATGGCATTTTGTAACATCAGGGGCATCGGTTCAACCATTATGAATGTAAACGCTGTCCACCAATATTTGCAAACAACGAAACCTGATGCCCTTGCCCTAATTGAGACACAGGTCGATTCGTCAACTGATTCGACATATCTTCGTTGCTAGGGATACGACTTACATTCGAGATTCCGTTTTAAAGGCGGAGTCTGCGTCTTCGCGCAGTCTAATCTGGCTTGCCAGAGGATGGAGGCGTTGGAACCCAATAATATGGACATCATATGGTTGAGGGTCGTGCTGAAGAATTCCGTTAAATTTCTTTGTTGTCTTTACCGCTCCCCGAATAAGGATCGACCGGCGACATTCTTCGAACATCTTTCACATACCGTCGACTGGATACAGATCAACCACCCAGCTTCAGAAATTGTTGTCCTTGGCGATTTTAATGTGCACAATTTCGGCTGTTGTTACGTTCTAACAGAACCGAGGAGGCTGGGAGACTGGCGGAGATGTTTGCTGTAAGCCACAACTTGACTCAACTTGTGGGGGAGCCAACGCGAGTGCCGGATGCCCGAAGCAATTATGCGAACATCCTGGATCTGTTTTTGACATCGGAACCGAGTATTTATACCGTAGGGGTTTCTGCGCCCCTGGGAAACTCAGATCACTGATTGGTATCTGTCGCGCAAGCACTTGCATATCAAGCGAATAATCGACCTAGGCAGCTTCGCCATGTATGGAAGTATTGGGCTGCTAACTGGGACGGTTTGCGAGATTTCTTCGCATCCTTTCCATGGTCCGAGGTTTGCTTCGGAAACTCTGATGTTAACGCTTGCGCGGAGCCGGTATCAGAGATTATTCTTCTGGGGATGGAGATGTATATTCCACATTCCATCAAACGAAGTTCGTCTGATAAACCATGGTTTGATAAAAAATGCGACCTGATTACAGCGGCAAAAAATAGAGCTTTTAAGCGATGGAGCTCCAATCCCACCGATGTTAACAGAACGAATTTTGTTAGAATCAGAAACGCGTGCAACCAGGCGATTGATACCGCGAAGAAAGCTCACAACGACGGGGTGATCAATAAGCTCCTTCGGTCCCCAACTGGCTCGCGCTCCTTCTGGTCAATGGCAAGAGCTGTCCGCGGAAACTTCACATCCTCCTCTCTCCCTCCGTTGGTGACCGACAGCGAAATGTTAGTCAAGAATTCAAAGGATAAAGCTAATGTGTTCGCGAATTTATTTTCCGCGAATTCAAACCTCGATCCCGGCCTTTTGTAGCCACCTGTGATCTCGCCGGTACAGTCTTCCATGTGGGATGTGGGATTTCATCCGCGCACTATTCAACGCATTCTACGTGAACTGGATTGTAGGAAGGCAGCCGGCCCGGACGGAATACCAACAATAGTCCTTAAGAACTGTGCTCCAAAACTATCGCCGATTCTTGGCCGACTCTTCCGCTTATCTTATGCACGGAGGACCTTTCCTGCCTGCTGGAATATCGCTCGAGTTCAGCCAATCCCAAAGACGGGAAAAAAGTGTCTCCCACAAAATTACCGACCTATAGCATTACTATCTATTTTATCTAAGGTAATGGAAAAAGTCATCAATACAGAGTTAGTTAAGTATTTGGAGTGCAACGGACTTCTGAATGATCGTCAATACGGATTCCGTGGCAGGCGGTCCACGGGTAACCTTTTGACACTTATAGCCGATATATGGACATCTGCGATTGAACGGCATGGTGAGTCAAGGGCGGTCGCATTGGATATCTCCAAGGCTTTTGACCGCGTCTGGCACGGGGCATTGCTGAGTAAACTTCGTTCATATGGACTTTCCCAACAGCTTTGCGACTGTACGAGGAACTTCCTCGAGAATCGATCCATCCGGGTTGTTGTGGACGGTGAGTGTTCGGATCTGTATCCTGTTAATTCGGGGGTACCCCAAGGTCCAATTTTGGCTCCAACCTTGTTCTTGCTTCACATAAATGATTTGTTGGAGACAACGAGATGTAGACAGATTGACTCTCTGAATCAGGATCTAGATAGGGTCCTGCAGTGGGGAAGGATCAATCTCGTCGACTTCAATGCAACGAAGACATAGGATGCAACATTCACAAAGAAAAGTGGACCATCGGTTCCACAGCTGATGATGAATGGCCGGGCCCTCGAGGCTGGGGAAAGTTTGAAATTGCTCGGCGTCACGGTCTGTGGGAATGTATCATGGCATAAACACGTGTCGAGTATCGCCAGGTCAGCCTCAGGAAAACGGTGCTATCTTTTTAGAGCCAAGAAATATTTTACTCCGGCTCAACTTCTTCTCCTATATAAATCCCAAATTAGACCCGCGCTCGAATATTGGTCTCATATTTGGAGCTCGGCTCCTAAACATACCCTCGACCTACTTGAGAGCATACAGAGACGAGCGATCCGCCTGATCGGGGACTCGGTGCTGACGTCGGGACTACAGTCGCTATCACATCGAAGGCGCATAGCCTACCTCTGTCTGTTTTACAGATATTTAATCCGGTACTGTTCTTCGGGAGAAGTCTAATAAAAAAAAAATAAAAAAAAAACGATTCCTTTGCACAGCGTGGGCATTTATGCGACCTCCCGCCCCTAATGCAAAGAATCGGTTGACGGTGGAGAGGGAGCAAATTGAATCAAGAAGAGGGTCACAAATTGGCAAGAGAGAAGTTAAGTTGAAAATAAGCGTGTGCTGGGTAACCAAAAGAAAATAGAAAATCAAGGAGTCGAGTTTATAAGGATATTTCTTCCGGAGTTGACATACAAAAGCACCCAGAGCACCCTAACGTCTGTGGTGTGCAAAAAATTAAGTTCAGATATAAAAGAAAAAAATTTATAATAATAATAATAATTGAAATAAACAATTAATCATTTATTAGTTTGAATTTTGTGCCCATCTTGTGCGTATGTGATAAAAGGGAAATTGTCACTAATTCTAGATGAACGTTTTGTCAACAGCGTTTCGGTTGATTTCTTGAATTGTGTGTGAATTTGAGGTGCGGTTAAAGGAAACACTGTCAATTAAAATACCGAATTGAATTGTGCTGTAACAGGTAATTGAATTTTTCATCAACGCCGATTGTTTCGGGAGCAACAATTGCGAGTGTGACCATATTGGATACCTGTTTGTAGTTGCACAGGAAAGGAACCCCTTCTACCGAACGAGGGGAACCGAGTGAGTGCCGTTTAAAAATATAATAAAAAATATATTTTAATTGTGTGATTAAAAATTGCAACAAGAATACAATTTAAAAAAAATAATGCAACAACAAGACCACTCGAGCTACTTAAGAAGCTTTGCACTTTAGGTTAGAAATCAAATAGAAGAAAATATGAAAGCAACATTTTAGAAAGAGAAAGCACATTGTATGGCTACCAAATTTATCGATAATTCTACGAGCTCACCATAAGGGTTTTCCGGAAGTGCCATTTATTAATATTTCAAAAACCGCATATTTTGACTCTGGCGTCAATATTTCTCTAAACTCAGTATTTCGAATGTGATATTAATTTGATTAGGGATCCTCGATAGTATAGTGGTTAGTATACCCGCCTGTCACCCGGGAGACCGGGGTTCGATTCCCCGGCGGGGAGCCCATGGCGCAAGACTAATGGCCTTGCCCAGAAAAAATAAATCATTATGGAACATTTAACAAGCCTCAGGACTTGCTAAATAAGGCCAAGACCGGTTCCCGGTTGTAGTGCCGATGAAGATGATGATGATGATTAATTTGATTGAGTAAAAATTTCTCATAGGTAAACGTAATGGTAAAAATACCAAGGATGCCTAAGGTCCAGAAAATTTATCTTTGCATTTTTTGTTGACTTATTAGCATGTAATTTTACCTTTCTGTTGGGATTCAATTAGAGTTGTGGCTATAAGTACGTTGAGAACTTCAACCTGATGCCCAAGGCACTGTTTCCATTAGCCGTTGTATTTCAGATACGAACATGAGATCGATTCTGAATTTTAAATATTGAATAAATTACGACCATTTCCAAGATTTTTTGTGGTATCGTCTCGAAGGAAGAATACCCCAGATCCTTCCAGTTTACTTTGTATTGCTGTTCTTGTGTTTTAGTTCAGTTAATGAAGATGAACACTATTTAATATATTTATATTTTCGCTTTTAATTTGTCAATCAATTTTAATTTAAAACGAAAAAACATATTATATTTTTTTCGTATCTACGTAATAAATACATATACATCGGAATTTTCTTAAAAGGTTAAAATAAATAAATACAAAACATTTAACATTTATTAATACTATCTGGGGGTCGTTCGTGTTACACTTCTAAGCTATAAGAATGTTCTAGAATAAATTAAAGGACAGATATTTTTGAATGCATTGGATGCTATCCGTAATTTTTGGCGGCGCTAGTTTTTGATTTTATATTTGACTTCATCTTGTGTTCACAGAGCTTGGGTAAGTCTTTAAGTACGAGTAATATAATATAATTCTAGATATATTATGAAGGAGTCGCTTCACAAGTTAAGTATATCCTTTCTGAGAACAGTTATAATATTCGTGAGCGATCTTGAAAGGTTGAAAATGGAAAGCGAATGTTGGTGTGAGTGTCTTAGAACTGGATGTATCTAGCGTTTCGTTTGCGTCCCATGTTGCAGATTTTGAAGTGACATGGTGACATATCTGTAAGGAGAATAAAATAGAATAAAGAAAAATACATTATTCTTATAATAAAATGTAATAAATAGTATTTGTATTTGTTTAAGTAGAACTAAGTACATATCGTATTACAATCTCGGTAATAAAAAACAATGGCTATGGCACAAATTATTAATGGTGGGATACAATCGTGATCCTTAGCTTTTTGCGTATTTAAGGTTTTTCTCTTTTTTTTTTTAGTTGAATAGCAACGCTAAGCACTATTATTTTTATGATTTATGCTACCTGCTTATATTATTTTAGTTTCTACAGTGACAAAAAAAAAATTTCTGAGACGTGGGTCCGAGTTTTTAAAAAAAAAAAAAATTATATAATCAATATTTTAATTAGTTCTATACAGTTCATTGAAAAAGATACAAATTTTACTATCATAGGTTTGCTTGGCTAATTTCGGATACACTGCTATTTTCGTGAACACAACAGTGTGTAGCTAAATCGGTGTAAGATATGAGAGTTTGTTCGTCAAAGGGTCATATAGGTCCAATCTCAGTATAAAGAAGCTCAGAGGGCTAAAGAAAACGTTTCTTTATACATCGTATGTCCCAACATAAATCGGAACGTATTGAAAAACACAAATGGTTAATTAATTTATCCAAAAAATTATTTTACTTATTCGAAATAATCAAAATATGCTCTTTCGATAAGTGCATCAAATGACTTTTGTATGTCGTTAATTGAGACGTTGTTGACGATGGCAGTCGTCGTTCGTTTTTTGGATGGATTTTCTTCAACTTCCTGGGATTCCCTGCATCTGGTGACCGACGTTCAGCACTTTGAAGATTTATTTCTGGTTCATATTGAAACATCATGTTTCATCACCAGTTACAATTGTTTTTAAGAAGTTTTCGTTATTTCGAACACTTGTAATGATGTCTTTGCATCGTTCAATCCGATGCTGTTTTTGATCATTATTTCAGTTGATGCAGAACAAAGTGTTAATTCAATTTGTGCAGGTCAAATTGTTTATTTAAAATGCGATGAATTATTGTTTTCGGTATTTTAAGTTCCATTCCCGTGAGCATCACTATTCTGAGCAAGGTTGGCGCCATGCCCGTAAAATCAAATTATTATGAAAAATTTAACAAGCCTCGGATATGGACCGGATACACGACAACGACCACGGAAACGAAAATGGCTAAACGATTTAAGAATTTTCCCATGAATCGTCCGCTATCTATACAGAGCTTGAGCTGCACAGCAGCTAGCCGATGCCCTGTCCGAATATAAGGCTGACGTAACAGCATTACAAGAAATAAGATGGATGGGGAGTGGTGTTATTCAAAGAAATGAGTATGACATTTATTACAGCTGTCACGCAAAACACCATGTGCTCGGGGTAGGTTTTGTAGTCAGCCATAAACTGAAGCCTGCAATCATCGGCTTTAATGCAATAAACGAAAGGCTATGCACTCTTCGCGTGCGAGGCAAGTTTAAGTAATGCCTGTGTAGTGATCCTAAATCACTACTCCCATCCAAATCCCCAATATTACCTATAATCCCAACCTAATTCCCATAGTGAATCATATGAGCGACAAGTTAAACCAAAAGTTAACGACAACATTGATTCAATTTCAAATTAACTGACATCCCAATCCAATTGAATCATATGCACGTTAAATTTAAACTAATAATCCTAACATCATGAAATGCTTAACTCTAAATGCATTTCATGATTTCCCCTTCCAGGAATTTATTCAAATAAATTCCTATCAATTTCCCGGAATCCTATTCCAATTGAAGCACACAAAACCTTGTTTGTGCTTCTTGGAATTTTTATATAAAATTTTTAACAAATCTCTGTTGCCACAGAGTATAAAAGGTCGGCACATTTTGGATTCGTGATCAATCGGAATCCAGAGGCCGAGTCAACGGCCACCAGTTAAATCAATAAAATAAATAAAACAAATATAAATCAAAACTAATCGCCTATTAATATAGCCACCCTGCCTTAGAAACACCCCATTGATGTAAGAAAAACAATTTATCAAAAATATAACCCTACACCTGCCCAAGATACGATGTGAAAATCGTTCTTGGCGATTTGAATGCGAAAATAGATCAGGAGCCGGTTTTCAGGCACTACGCTGGTTGCTATAGTTTGCATTAGAACACTAATGACAATGAACTACGAGTCATCGAACCGGCAGCATGAAAAAACTTTGTCGTTGCGAGTACCAGGTTTCCGCGTAAAGATATCTACAAAGCCACCTGGGTATCACCTGTTGGAGCCACTCGCAACCAAATTGACCACGTGTTGATAGATCGCCGCCACTCCTCGAGCCTGATGACGGTACGAACGTACCGAGGTGCCAACGTCGACTCCGATCACTATCTTGTTGGTACCGTTTTCCGAGCGCGGATTGCCTTACGGAGACGTATTGCATCCGCGGATCACACCCCACGCTGCATTTACTGCAAGGATAAAGAGGGTAATCTGATCACCGATCCTGAAGGCATTCTGGAGCGATGGGAAATGCACTTCAATGAATTGCTAAATAGTCAGCTCACAGAAGAATTGGAGGCTCCACCAATGCAAGATCAAGACCAAATGCTGCCGCCACCAAGCATTGAGGAAACATTAAAAGCCATTAGGCAGCTCAAATCAAATAAAACCCCTGGAGCTGATGCCATACCAGCTGAGCTAATCAAACAAGGGGGGGCAGCGTTACATCAGGCAATTCATGAGATCGTGGTGCACATATGGGAGCAAGAGGAGTTGCCGGAAGATTGGGGTCGTGGAATAATTTGCCCCATACATAAGAAGGGAGATATCATAGTGTGCAGCATCTATAGGGATATAACATTGCTGAGTACCGCCTATAAGATACTCTCCAATATCCTACAAGATAGTATAGCCCCATACGCTAAAGTCGTCATTGGTAAATATCCCAGGCAAATCAGCGATTGATCAGATATTCACCCTTAGGCAGGCGATGGAAAAATGTCAGCAATTTAAGATTCCATTATATCATCTATTTATAGACTTTAACCGCCCACGACAGCATAGCCAGGGTAGAACAATATAATGCCATGAGAGAGTTCGGCATTCCAAACAAATTGTTACGACTTTGTAGGTTGACCATGATCAACGTAACTAGTCAAATCAAAATGGCGGGATTGCTGTCCAAACCAATAAACATCTATAATGGACTCCGACAAGGGGACGGTCTGGCCTGCCTCCTCTTCAACCTGGTGTTGGAGAAAGCAATCCGTGATTCTGGCGTCACAACTAGAGGGACTATTATCACCAAGTCCAGCCAGATACTTGCCTACGCAGATGTCATCAACATCATCGGTAGAACCGAATCGGCTGTACGGGACTCCTTCACCCACATCGAGCAGACGGCACAAAAACTGGGACTGCACGTTAATGGGGGGAGAAAGTAAGTACATGGAGGCAACTTATGCGAAGAGAAGACCTAACGTTGGTCAAACTATCAGGGTAGTGGAGCACGAACTTGAAGTAGTGCAATTCTTTAACTATCTTGGGTCAATAGTATCAGCCGACAACAATATGGAAGAAGAAATACGCGAACGGCTGATCAAATCCAACAAAGCCTACTATGGCCTATCAAAGCTCTTTAAATCCCGAAATTTATTCAGAACATCCAAGCTACTACTGTACAAGACCATGGTATTACCAGTACTCATGTATTGATCCGAGACCTGGGTGCTCAATAAAAGGCACTCTGAACTCTTAGCCGCGTTCGAGAGTAAGGTTTTAAAGAGAATTGTTGTTCCCGTATATGAGGGAGGAGGATTCCGGAGGCACTACAATCATGAGTTGTACGCGATCTACCTTGAAGCTAATGTTGTAAGAAAAATCAAGCTCGGTAGACTCCGATGGGCGGGACACCTAGCTCAAATAAGCGAAGAGAAGCCTGCTCGGAAAGTCCTTTATGGCAGGATGTATGGAAGAAGACAGCGGCAGACCTTGTCTGCGATGGAGGGAAGGTGTGGACCAGGACGCCCAGAGCCTGGGAGTGGCAAACTGGATGTCAAAATTTCAGCCATTTTGGACGCGTAGTTTTTATTTGACAGTCGTTTGAGTGGGTCGATGTGAGTGTTTTTGTGAAAATGCACAAAATCGAGTATCAAACTGTCATTAATTTTTGTTTTTAAAAGGCAATACGGCTGAATACGGCTAAATTAAAGATGAGTTAGAAAGCTGTCCGCGCGTTGGGTGCAGTGGTTGCTCACGTTAGATCCAAAACGTGTTCGAATGAACATTTCCAACTCTCTGTTGGCGCAGTTTAGGCGCAATAAATCCGTGTTTTGGCGCCGATTAATTACTGTCGATGAAACTTGGATACACCATTATACGCCCGAAACAAAAATACTGTCAAAACAGAGGACTGCAATTTTGGGAGAATTGGCTCTAAAAAAGCAAAAACTGTTTTTTCGGCTGGGAAAGTGCTGGCGATTTTTTTTTTTTTTTGGATCATAGAGTTATCTTAATCGATTATCTTCAAAAAGGATAATTCGTTACAGGAGCGTGCTACGCATCATTACTTGATCAACTGAAAGCAGACATTGCGGAAAAACGGCCACATTTGCAGAAAAAGAAAGTCCTGTTTTATCCAAGACAACGCACCGTCTCACACCTAGCCCCATGCGACTTCTTTTTGATCTCTAATCGAAAAATCGCGCTCGGTGGACAGGGATTTTCGTCAAATGAGGAGGCAATCACCTTCGTGAACAGTTATTTTGCAGAGAAAAACGCCGAGTACTATTTGGGCGGCTTAGAGAGATGGGAGCATCGCTGGGAGAAGTGTGTAGAGGACAGGAGACTGTGGGGAAGGAAGTATTGTGCCAGGTATGGGCACTCGGTTCACTTCCTTCCACCAGCTTAACGAAGACAAAGTTCCACGGGAAAGAAAGTCACAAACAAAAGAAATAAATGCACACTGGGAACTGCGCAAAATTAAACACACCAATTGATAGGTGATCACCGACTTTTTATTTCTTTACTTAGAGGTTCTTATATTTCACTTAGAACTTAATATTAATATTAAATAGATTCTTATAAATTTAACGCAAGATGAACCACTTCTCCCTCGACACGACTTCTGTATATATACGCTTCTCCGCCGCGCGACGGAGAGCGGGAGATCGCGCGACCAGCGTGGTCGGCAGATGTAATTAGACTCAGTGATAAACGGCTCGTGCAGTGCCGACTCGCTCATGGGGTGAGTTTTTCCGACAGAGAAAGTGTTTCTCTCGTGGTGAAAACAAGGAAGAAGGACTTGGTAATGTATGTGTATGTGTGAGTGAAGATCACATTGGTTTTTTCATACACAAGGCCATGTGAACGAATCTGAAAACAAGTAAAGGAATGATGTTCATCAATGAGATGTGAGTTCGACTAAGTAAACAAGCCGAATCTCATTGGGTGCTAATTGGGGTTTCTGTTTGTTCAATGCCGCTAGTCATGAGAAACATATCCCGAAATATGGGAAGGCAAAGAGATCATCTACCCGATCATCATTGTCTAAGCTATGCATTGCAGCTGTAACGATAGCCGCAATGCCCATGCACATGGTGCTAATTGATTCTATCTTATTTACAGGGAACTAGTCTCAACGTCTATGGTGCTAATTAAATGCAGCTGCATAGGACTGTTTATCGTTGGTTAAAGCGGTCGCCAGCCAGTGTGTATGTAGGTAGTTTTTATTGTACACATGTTGAGGCTGGGATATACCAACTCAAGGGTAAGATTCCGTGATTATGCGGTTGTATTATATGCGAACCGATGAATTTCCTTTCAGGGAATTTATGATAAGGTAGGAAGAAATTCTTGTAGGGAATTTGTATGCGAAGCGATGCATGAAAGGTAAGAATTCTCTTCTAGGGGCTTAAAGATTATAAATTTGATAACCTAGATGCGTAAAGCACTTAAGGTGCTAATGCGATTGCATTAGCGAAAACGTATGCCGATTGGGATGTAGATATGGGGCTTTTTCAGGTAAGTGGGCAGTGGAGTTTGGCGGAACCGGAAAAATAAAAATAAATTTTAAGAAAAAATGTCTTCGATCTTTGTTAGGTCGGAAACTTTTGGGGCCACCCTCGTATATAACTGGGTGCCCCATAAAATATTTCGGTATGTTAACATTGAATAACTTTGACACTTATCAACCGATTGCCACAATTTTAACCATGAATCGCTGCACACCGAAACAACGCACATAAATAGTGGCGCTACAGCGTTTGTGATTCGAGCCGACGCTATGATGGTTAGAATCACTAAAAGATTGAACCAATGCTCAACACATCAGGCCACGGCCGGGTGTACGAATTCGATTTCTAAACGCAAGTACCCTCAACTGATGTGGAATTGCTATTTTATTGCTTGGTATACGGCTGATGCTTCTGCTTATTCGATTTCCTTACTATTTTGTTCTTCACTATTTGCTTGTGTATTATATGTATTTGTTAGAAGCGCCAGTCGCACATATAGTCGAAAATAAAGCGGTCAACAACCACCGCCAGACATCACTAATTCGTCCTTTGGTGTCGAATTCTGTTGAGCACGGGCCAATGGAAGATCGTCGTCATACCGTTCGTCAACGTCCAAGTGTTGCCGAGAACCCAAATCTGTGGTATCTTCACCGCGCTCAGCATTTTGCCGCCACTCATCATAATCATCGGCACTACAACCGGGAAACAGTCTTGGCTTTATTTAGCAAGTCCTGAGGCCGGTGGAACACCATAATTGTGTATTTACAAGGATGAGAAAACATTTTTAAGCACAAAGTGCAATTGACTAAAAGATTATTGGCGACAGACCGTCCACCTCGCTTGGAATACCTACCTATTTCTCTCTCGCACGCTCTCTTTCTCTCTCGATCTCACTCTCTCTTTCTCTCTCGATCTCACTCTATCTTTCTCTCTCTCTCTCTTACTCGCTATATATACATATATATATATATAGATATATATATGTATATATATATATATATATATATATATATATATATATATATATATATATAATTTGACAACAATTTTACAAAAACACATAGTAGATTTATTTCCCAACTATACGTTTTTGTGCCTAACCATTTGTTTATAATTATTTTTGATTGTTAAATAAATGAATTTCAAAATCAAAAGAGCACTTACACATCCGTCTCCCAGCTGTAAGTCGGACAGCAATTTTATGAAATACAAAAGAAAAAAAAAAGCAAATAAACATATAGAAAAACGAAAGCAAACAAAAACAAGGTAAATACATTTAGATTAAATTATAAAGTACACATTCTAATACTGAAAAAAGCACAAGATAGCGACCCTGATTAACGATGTGTGACTTTACGACTTTTTGTAATTTGTGGTGCATCTCATTACAAAAAATATGAGTACACTTTATAATCCACTAACGTTGCTATTACATTTAACAGAGCATAACCATGGATTCGGTACAGTACAAGTATATGGCAATTGGAAAATAGACAACTAAAAATATTTAAATTAATTTATGTGCCATCTTTTACTTACAATGAACATTCTTCTTCTTTGCTTGTTCCTTGTGCAACTTCTTTACTGGTGGAGATTTCTTCAACGGCAATGGTGTTGGCATAGATTCAGGAAGACCATACTTCTCTAAGATGTCTTCCAGATTAGATCTCAGTTCGTCATCAAAATCACTTCCTGGGAGAAGTTCGTTCATCCATGGCCACGCTGCTAAAACTTTTGGGTTGATCTCAGGATATTTCCTCTGCCATTTATATTCAAATTAAAAACCATTTTGCAGTGATTTCATATCATCTCACCACTTCACTATAAATATCGTCGTCCATTGATTCAATTTCATCTGAAACGTATTGTGGGATATCCAGTCCTTGGTAATATGGTCGATAATCGGGTCTGCTGAGGACACCTTGACAAAGCAGTACCGTCAGGAATAGATTCGCGGACAAGCGATTCAGTGTAAAGGACATTGTTAGCTGCTGACAACTGAGCCGTTTCCTGTGAAAAATAAAGAAATCCCTTTTATGAAGACCATGATGGGTTGGTTTCAAAAGTAATTGACATGCGAGCATATAAATGGACAGCTTTGTTTAAGTTCTCTCTATAGGAATCAGACCATTTCCGTCTTTTTGTGTTATCTTATGGGAATTGAATGGTAATTCATTTACATTTATCTATTTATAGGATTTATTTTAATCCAACTAGAAAATTCATTCAACTTTTTCCAACATATGTTCCAGGGACGATCGTTGTACACAAGTGGTTTGAACTGGCCCAATAAAAAAGCCGCGTGGGTCTAATTCAGGCGGCCGTGCTGACTACTACAGACCTTCCCTCTAGGAGATGAGGTGTCGGGAAATGTATGACTCGACTTTTTGTACTTTATGATGGTAAGGGACTGGCGCAAGGCTAATAACTTTGCCCGGAAAAAGAAATTATTATGGAAAATTTAACGAGCCTCAGACTTGTTAAATAAGGCCAAGACCGTATCCCGGTTGTAGTGCCAATGATGATGATGGTAAGGGAACGAAAATGGTACACACCGCAATCTCGAATCCCATCCGAGCAATCTTCGTTTCGGGGAGTCCAATATAAATCAGGAAGTTGCTCTGCCACACCCAATATATATGTGTATGATCAGTTCAGCAAATGATGATATTTGCTTATAACCCACTCGAAGATTGATAATAAGCAGTTGATGACAAGCGTTTTCTTATCTCATTTCCAGGGACGTGTTCAAACTCTACGTCAGTAGAGTAGCATTTTGTACCTACTGATTGCATTTACATCATCTTTCTGTGGAATTAGAATGATGTCGGACTGTTATTTCTACCGACTAGACTTTGATAGTATGATGAATACAAAATTTTCCATTGCTGTGTTTGCTGCAATAAAGTACTCTATTACTAGTCACGTTGCAAACAATAATACATTATTTTCTCATTGGTAACAAATACCAATATCCCCTTTTCAATAGCTTTTTTAAACTGACTACACGAAAGAGTTTCCGGAAACAACTGCTGAACTGTAACTGGAATTCAAAAAGTTTACATTAGGTTCTTGAAAGGATTCTTTAGGTTATATAATCTTGTCAGCGTTATTCGAATATTACGTGTGTACTGGACTTTATAGGCGTTAGTTATGTATTCCACGTTTTATCGAAGCCTGCTTGAAGGGCCATTGTATAAAGTTGAGCTACCGAATTACAATTAAATAGAATCCTGAAAAGTCCTGCCGGGGTTACTTCAGTTGTCGTTTCTCTGATTACAGATAAAAAGTTAAATAATTCTGGTGGTTGATGATGTTAAGGTAAAATTAGTTACAACTATAATATAATTTTAAATATAAAGAAAAAATTTGCGTTACTTAACAGCGATGGTAGTATGACTCACAACATAACAACAGTATGACTCCCAACATACTAAATTGTAAGCTTAGAAATACAAGTGCATGAAGGTCGTAATTTATATTCTGATGAAATGCCAATTCGTTCTGAAATGGTATGAAAATTATCACAGTCTGAGGAGTTTCGGCCTGATAGTATTGTAATTTTGATATCACTCTGAATTATGGTTATCATTTCTTTGAATTTATGGATTTCGAAACATGTCCATGTCATATTACGTTTATATTGACTGTGACGCCGATCGAATTTGTGTCTTCTTATGACTTAATGATCTGCTCGTAAGGATTCGGAGTTTCTCTTTAAGGGGTAATATCACTGTGACTTTTTTTAAGCTCTTTATTTTTTTATTCTTTGATACTTTAAGGAGTGTTTCTTAAAGTATCGACGAATGATATAAATACACCGTAAATTGCTTTTTGATCGCTTTAAAATCAATGAGATTGCCCTTCCCTCATTCTAGAGTTTTGTCTCAATTTCAATTTAGGGAGTTGGTGCGACGTTAATGCGTCCGAAAAGGAGAAATCAATATTGCATCGTTGGTCAAAGTGTAGCCAAAGTTTCTTGTCATCCGTTGGTATTAATTGACTGAATAGAGGAAAAATCGGAAGACACACCATCTACAACAACACGAATGGACGTTAGCAAGCTATTAGATCGACGAACAAATATAGTTGGACCTAATACACAATCTCGAAACTATCCGCAAATATCAAAGAGATCCGTTTACAATAATTCAAATTTATCGTCTCTCAAAGAAACCCTTACGTCGATTGGAAAATTGATGGGTAAGTTATAAGAACGAAGCTTTAGATATATCTAATACGACCACTCTTGGTTCACCATGTTTTCCTATTACACATGTCCAAATAGTAATCACAAGAGAGGTCTCCCACGGATCACCTGCTGTGAAATTGGTATTGACGATCGTTTAGCAGGCCGTTGCATTATTATTTAATTTAATTAATTTTATGTAAACATTCATGTAGTCAAATTTAAATAAATATGACACTTATTCTGGTTAATACCAGAAGGATATTTTATTATAGAAAATCAGTAATAATACATACAGTTACATGCGGAGATAAGTGTACGCGATTCGTTCATGGCGAGACTCATACTCTGACTGTCTACTATACTATACGGCGTACAGCTCGCAATTAGCTTCTCGGCTTACTCGCAAATTATATGATTACACACACATATTTATTGTTTATTAATGGCTTTATTTTAGCTCTTCAATAGTATACTGGTTAGTATACCCGCCTGTCACGCGGGAGAACGGGGTTCGATTCCCCGTCGGGGAGCCTCTGGCGCAAGACTAATGACCTTGCCCGGAAAAAACAAATCATTATGGAAAATTTAACAAGCCTCAGGACTTGCTAAATAAGGCCAAGGCCGGTTCCAGGTTGTAGTGCCGATGATGATGATGAATGGTGTGACACCATAGCGTTAATTATTATATATTCTCACTACTTGGAGCACCCCCGCACCCCCGCCCCTCCCTGCCCCAAACATGCGTTCTCAACCCATTTTTGACCTCGTCTTCCCCCCGCAGAAAAAATCACACAGCTTACCCCCGAAACATGTGTTTGCGGCTACGCACTGTACAAACTTGGAGACAGCAAGACATATGAACATATTTGTCTCGTTCTGGCGCATCTCCACGACAAATCTGATTCTGTCTACTATGAACGCAAAACCAAAACCAGTGTCAAACCCCCTATTCAGCAGGAAGTTTTACCCACTAACGTACTCAGTCTCCACAAACTATTCGTAAATTTTCCCCGTAATTTTCAATTTATCCCCCAATAAAGTGTCGAATGATCTTATAGCTTTCGGCTACTTCCTTCACTCCAGAACGTAATCACATCTTCGACGCAGTAATGCCGACCTCAACAAGTTTTTTCGTTCCTAAATTGGCCGACTAGATGATTCTTGCCTCTGTCAGATCAGCAACGTTCGAAACCTCTTGTGTAGGCAGCTAGATGTTATCTTTACATTTGCCAACCTCTTCGCCACTCACTTCAATCTGTCATTCACCAATGACTCCCTTGTTCCTGACGCGTCATACTTCAACTACCTACCCAACTTTTCCCGCGGGCCCCTTCTCCACAACTCCTTTGATCCGCGCTTAATTGAATCCAAGCTGCTGTAACTCAAAGAGGAGTTTACAGCGGGCCCCGATGGTATCTCTGCAATTCTTCTTAAGAAATGCTCACCCATTCTCTCTTCTCCCCTTTCACAGATCTTCTATCTCCCACTTTCTCAAGGTGTATTCCCCCACATATGGAAAACCACCTTCATCATACTATACGTCGCGTACTACCGCCCCATCGCCAAACTGCCCCACTTACCCAAGATTCTCGAAAGCATTCTATACGAATCTCTTAGCCTTTGTTCCAAATCTTTTATTTCACCAAGGCAACATGGTTTTGTTAATGGGCGATCAACTACAACCAATCTTGTTGAGTTCGCTTCCTTTACACTAGAGTCCGGTAATGGGGTCGATATGGTTTCAACCGACCTCAGTAAAGCATTCGACAAAATCTCCCATAATCGAATCCTCTTCAAATTATCCGCCCTCGGTTTCGAACCTGGATTGCTGAAATGGATTTCTTCCTATCTAACCTATTCCGTGTAGTTCAGGTCCATGATATCCAACCCCTTCCTTACACCCTTTGGGGTCCCTCAAAGTAGTCACTTGGGTCCTCTCCTATTTATACTTGCCACTAATGACATTAATAAAGTCATTAAGAATTCCACAATGTGCCTATATGCTGATGACACCAAGATATACAAGATAATCGACTCACCACTTGATCCTGCTCTGCTGCAATCAGACCGAATCAGATAACTTCTCGACTTGGTGTGGCAAAAATTGCTTTAGACTTAATATCGCCAAATGCCAATCTGTAACCTTTTTCCGTAAGCGTATTCATTCATTCTCACGTCCCTATTCCCTCCATAACCAAGTCCTGACCATTGTCCAATCTAACATATTATAGATCTTGGGATCCTTTGCGACAGCGAGCTTAATTTCCTCTCTCGCATTGATGAGACCATCCGGAAAACCTTCGGATTTGCGATGATCTAAGGAATTTTCCGACCCCCACGTAACAATCCCTTTACCTTACCTTCGCCCGTCCACTGCTTGAATATGGTAGCCATGTATGGTCTCAGAAGTTGTCTCAGATTATATCGGACACCGGAATCGGACTATAAAAAGTATTATTCAAATGAGACTTTATATAATGAAGCGTTCATAAATACGGTGGATAATTTTATGATTAAATTAATCAGAGGACATATTGCGAGAGCAATAAGCTCGTCCAATGACCTAATTTTCGGGGCCTATTATCCAAACACTCTGTACTATGAGAGCGTGCGTCGCAACGGCTTTGTTCCACCAGAGGCGTTCCTTGACTTGGACATGAAAGGGCTTATATGTTACAGGATAGATCCGGAATTGCGCTGATCTATCATGTAAGTAAATCATCCGTAGACGGGCGATTGTGCCACGACCGGGAAGTCACGCGCACTGAAGAAGAGCTCTTGTGCTTCAATTGATGATCGAAGAAAGCGGGAGATTGAGAGAACAGAAACACGATATATGATTATCTTGGGATGGATTTGTTTGTATGTGCATGAATCAATGTAGTTCTAAGCGAAACCCATAGACCTAATTCGGTAATATGGTGAACTCAGAGCTAATTAAGCTGATGCTATTCACCTGCGAGAAGAGAGCATTGATCCCCAGCGAATTAAGTGTCTGGAGAAAGTGTAAAGGACGCTGACTTGGCTGGGGAATTCTGATCATGGGAACTAACTTAAACGCGGTAATAATTTCCCCAGCGGTCGCAAGATTAAGCAACCGCCATGTGACCAAACTATGCCGTTGCCAGGCGACATAATACGATTTCCTGTGGAAATCTCATGGGTTAGCGAAATGGGGTTGCCGTATGGCAAAAATGTAGCTAAACTCAATTATGCATAATCTGTATAGGATAATGAGTTTAGGTATACGTCCGTTTAACATGTTTTACAGGGGAATATCTTATAAGGGGAATGGGTAGAAATGACGCGCTGAAAGCAGTGAGGAAGAGGAAACCAATAGTGTGGACACTAAATGGACATCGATCAGAGACACAGTCAAACAAACAGCCCAGAAGGTATTAGGAATTAAGGAAATAATTAAGTCCAAACCCTAGTTTGACGATGAGTGCAGGGCGAAGATCGAACAACGTAAATGCCTCAGAGTGATCCACTTAGAAAGATATGATGAAGTCAACGCAGAAAGATACGGAAATATTCGGAAAGAGACAATGAGACTCTTCAAACGCAAATAACGCAAATGGGAGAAAGCTCGGATCGAAAAAATCGTAGAAAATGCCAGAGCAAACAACATCAGTATGTATGCCGGCATAAAATCAATTAGAAACGGCTACGGAGGGAGAGCCAAAAAAATTCGAGACGCAACGGCTGTCTGGTCACAGAAACAAACAATATTGTGACAAGATGGAAGCAGTACTTTGAAAACCTGCTAAATGGGCGCACCCATCAACCACAAATAAACGCACCAGACGTACATACAGCCGAGCCTCAGATCCCAGAGCCTTCTTTCAACAAAGTTGTAGACGCAATAAGCCGATTGAAAAACAACAAGGCTCCCGGTGTCGACTGCATACCGACAGAGCTTATGAAGCATGGAGGAGAGGCAACCTCTCGAAAGATCTATAGCGTTTGCGACGATAGTGAAGAACGTGTGATTCGAACTGACGCTATGAAGGTTAGAATCACAAAAAATTGAACCAATCCTCAACACATCAAGCCACTGCTGTGTGTATGAATTCGATTTATAAACTCAAGTATACTCAACTGATATGGAATTTCTATGTTATTGCTTGGTATACGACTGATCGGCTCCTCGATAGTATAGTGGTTAGTATACCCGCCTGTCACGTGGGAGACCGGGGTTCGATTCGCCGTCGGGGAGCCTCTGGCACAAGACTAATGACCTTGCCCGGAAAAAAACAAATCATTATGGAAAATTTAACCAGCCTCAGGACTTGCTAAATAAAGCCAAGACCGGTTCCTGGTTTTGGTCCCGATGATGATACGGCACTTTCTTAATCGATTTTCTTTCGGTGTGCTTCACTATTTGGTTGTGAATTGTGTGTGTATCTGTTAGAAACGCCACAGCTCCACCAACTGATTAAAACAATGTGGGATAGGGAAGTCACTCCGGACGAACTGAAAATCGCAATAGTCGCCCCCATTTTCAAAAAAAAAAAAAACCAACAGATATGACTGCAAAAACTACAGAGGAATGTCATTGCTCCCAACCACATATAAAATATTACCAAATCTCATACTGGCGAGAATCACACTGTACGCAAAAGAAATATTGGGAAACTACCGGGGCGGATTCCGTAGGAACCGGTCGACGAACGACCAAATGTTCACAATAAGGCAAATGTTGGAAAAGAAGTGGGAATACGGAGAGACGGTTCACCAATAGTTCGTGGACTTCAAAAAAGCTAACGACTCAGTTGCAAGGCAAAGACTTTACCATATTGTAATTGAGCTGGGAGTCCCGATAAAATATGCCGCCCTCATACAAATTTGCATGAACGAAACTAAAGGACGAGTTATAATAGAAAACCACCTCTCAGAACCATTTGAAATCCACGACGGACTAAAACAGGGAGACGGCCACACATCATGTCTTTTTAACCTTGTGCTCGAGTCTGTCATCAGAAAGGTACAAGGCGACAACGTGGCCGCATCATCCCTGAGCGGGGTCACACAGGTTCTCGCATACGCGGATGACATCGCCGTTTTGGGCGGTAATCTAGAAACTGAGGGAAAAAACAGTGAAATAATCATAGAAACGGCAGAAGAGTGGGCCTAGAAATAAATGAAGACAAAACAAAATACATGATTACGGCGAGAACAGGTGGACCTCGGGGAACACACATAAACGTCAGAGGCAAAATATATGAAAAAGTTGAAGAATTTAAATACCTGGGAACGATACTGACGGCCAGTAACGAAATGTCGAAGGAAATTAATAAAGTACTGCATTCCGACAACGCTAGTTGGCACGCAGTCAGTAAACTGCTGAAATCCAAACTGCTATCACGTAATATGTTTATAGAACCATAATCATGCCGATTCTTCTATACGGATGCGAAACGTGGGCTGTCACAAAACGGGAAGAAAACAAATTCCGTGTATTTGAGAATAAAGTCCTAAGGGGTATCTTTGGAGGCAAATATGACGAGGAGACAGGACAATGGAAGAAACTCCACAACCACGAATTGGAAAAGTTATAACGTAATCCTACAATAGTAAGAGTAATCAGGTCACGAAGGTTAAGATGGGTTGGACATGTAGCGCGAATGGGCAACGATAGGACCGTGCGTAGAGTTCTTGACGGTAGACCAACGGGAAAGAGACCGACAGGACGGCCGCGACGGAGATGGGAGAACAATGTTAGGTTTGACCTTGAGGACATTGGATCGGATGGTTAATCGTGGAAAGAGAGTGCACAGGACATGGAACGATGTCCGAGTCGAGTTGGCCAGGTTATGAACGTCCGGATTCCTACAGGCCAATAAATAGTAGTAGTAGTAATACATATCCGAAGATTTATCACGAGACGATATACTGGAGCATTGCATTGGCGGTTTCACCGAAAATGCTTCAAGAACGAAAACTTAAATGCCGTTTTTCTCGAAACACATTTTTTCCGCGCCGTGCAGCGTAACTCACTAAGTTTTGAAATGATTGACTTGAAATTTTCCACAGATATTCCTTAACTTGCTCCTCAATAGTATAGTGGTTAGTATACCCGCCTGTTACGCGGGAGACCGGGGCTCGATTCCCCGACGGGGAGCCTCTGGCGCAAGACTAATGACCTTGCTCGGAAAAAACAAATCATTATGGAGAATCTAACCAGCCTCAGTACTTGCTAAATAAGGCCAAAACCGGCTCCCGGTTGTAGTGCCGATGATGATGATGATGATGATGATTCCTTAACTTATTAGCCTTTGCATACAATTTTATAAAAATTGTAATATTAAGTATTGTTTTTAACAATTTGTTTATGAAAAAAGGTGTTTTTTTTGTCATAAAATTTTTATTTTTCAGTTTTTTTTCGTTGATTTTATGTTCGCGCAAAGAAGCATTCCATATTTTAATGGAAAAAATATTGTTCGTTGGTATTAGATAACTACAAGGACCAGGGTGTTTCTCGGCGCAAATCCGAGGAGTCAAGTTTGGTCGGCTGTAGCGTCGCCATTTTGTCATTTTTTTTTATTCAAAAACATTTTTTTTCGTACACATTATAATATATTGTTATATGTAACTTCAGACAATAAGTGCTTTCAGCTTTTTGTAAAAAATTATTGAAAAACACGTCATTTACAAGGACTTCCTCCTTAAGTTATAATAAATACAAAATAAAAACAAAATACTTTAGTAAAGTATTTTGTTTTTATTTTTTACTTAAGTTATAATAAATACAAAATAAAAACAAAATAGTTTAGTAAAATTGTGTGATGAAAGTGCTATCTCAGATCCTATCAATGTTTTTTATATTGATGACAACAATATTAGAGTCTCTTTTAGAATGATTTATAGTAAGTGTTGTCTTTATGTACAGCAAACATTAACCTGTATTTGAACTAAACGAAAAATTAGCAAAAATGGAAGTAAAAAACATTAGCATAACATCGGATGTCAATTAATACCACTAAAATCGTGTTGAAAAATTCTTAGCCAATAAATGGGAATTGTTAAAAAACTAAAATTAACTCTTAAGACTAGCCTTAAGAAAAGAATTGTATTGTCAATTGGGAGAAGGCTTATTAAACCACAAAATTGTTTAAGTAATTGCTAACTTGTTTGGCTTGTGAAGTATCCAATCATTGAGTATTTAACACATTAACTACTTGATGTTACACTTTTGATAATATAAACAATTAAGCAAACAATTGCTGACATACTCTCCCTAAATTTTCCCTGAAGAGTGTTCGTAAAGCCTAATTGAAAAGCGCAACGCAAACCATTAACACATTAGCATAATTAACAATTTAAACGTAGTGTACTTCTCCTTCTTGTATCCTGGACTGAAATACCCGAAATATGACTCTCGACTGTTGGGTAAGTCGCCTCCGGGTACAAATTGAAACTTTTAAATCATTAGTCAAAATTACCCTTCCACTTGACTCTTATTAAAAATCTTGTGTCCTTACCAATGATTTATTTCCAATCGAATTTATCATCCAAATGTAATTAATTGATCACAAAACTTTTCTATAAAAAAGTAATTTATCTCTATGCTTTACCCACCTATAGAAAAAACAGAAGTGGAGTTTGTTTTGTGTTTTCACTTTTGTCCGATGACCACTAACTTTAATTTATAGTTTTTAAATTAATATTATCACTTTGTGTAATATATATTCTTGTTTTAACTTTTTTTTGTGTTTATAATAAACTAGTCTCTTTTGCAGTACTTGTGATTTCTGCTTGTTATCCGTTAAGAAATTGACTTATAAATGAGACCTTAGACACTTAGTCTGAGCGTTTATATAGGCAACAGGTGTCTAACGACAGGTAGTCGCTCACCAAAAATGTTAATTTGATTTTTGATTTGCTAAGGATACAGTGTGGGTGCGTGGGTACGTTTCTAAGTGTTGGTAGAAAAGTGCACAGGCGCGCGAAAACCTCTCGTATGCCGCAGTTCGTTACTTTTATGAATTTCACTTTGTCGTAAGATGATGTCCTTTAATTTAACTTTTACCCTCTGAATGTTTTGTTGTAACTACACAAGTATTCCACAAATGCAATCTGCTTTATATCATCTGTATTGCTTGTAAAGACCTGCGACACTGAACCTGACGAATACGCATTTTAAGTGGTGAATCAAACTAAAAATTGATAACAGATTTAATTAATACAAAACAGAATTTCTGATGGAAGTAATGGGCCAGAACGATGAGAAATAGAATGTGGTAAGGCCTAAAGTAGGGCTGCTATATTTGGTCGATGAGGAAGTGAAGAGCAATCATTCATGGCTCAATTGTCTAGAGAGGGTTAGTATACATGTCTTTTAGTCCAATATAGACTAAAAGTTCTCAGTTTCTCTTCCATCGCGTTGATAGCGATTATGGCACGACCATGCCAAAAAAGAAATAACAGAAAGACTTGTTTCTAGCTGGGTTTGCAATAAATAAAACGTATTTCATCAGTCATTCATAATACTGCGTCGTATCTAGTTGATAAATTTGAAACTGGGTGGTCGAAAGAATTTGTCAAAAGTTTTGAAAGATGAACAGATAAGGGTGACGCTTAAGGGTATCATTAACCTTTAAAAATCGTCTTGATCTATAATGTTAGCTTTAAGGAATACTCACGTCACTACTTTGGTGACGCAGAAAAGTTTCTTGCTGACATTTTTTGTGGGTTGTACTATTCGTACACTGAAGAAGTTTTTCATATTTGTTTTGATTTTGTAACGCCTTTAGGTTTTCGAAACAGCACAGTCAATTCAATATTTACATTTTTGAATCAAAGGCTAAAAACTGTTCAAAAAAACAGTAATTCTGATATAAATTAAATTTAGCGGCTCCTCATGAACATTCTAAATTATATTGTTTTAGGGGTTTTAATTATTTCTTCATCGTCATCATCGGCACTACAACCGGGGACCGGTCTTGACCTTATTTAACAAATCCTGAGGCTTGTTAAATTTTCCATAATGATTTGTTTTTTCCGGGCAAGGTCATTAGTCTTGCGCCAGAGGCTCCCCGACGGGGAGTCGAACCCCGGTCTCCCGCGTGACAGGCAGGTATACTAACCACTATACTATCGACGAGCCCTTAATTATTTTTTATTTAATAAAAGAAACATTCTTAATTAATAAAACTAACAAGAGATTGGAATTAGAAGTAAAAGAAAACTAGACATTTTTTTCTTACGTTTGGGGTTACAACTTTTAAAAAAATAAAGAAACCAGTCCCTCGGACGACCAAAAAATGAAAAAAATGTTTGCATTCCGACCAGAGTTCCAAAAAATGTCTTCTAACGGCAAAGTACTTTTTGTGTTTCGTCCATTCCCCGAGATTAATTGCAAAATACGAGTAGATAAAAGCGGGAGCCTTTTTTTACACTAGCGCGCGCACAAAAGGGGATTTTGAAGTACCCTTAAACGTCAGAGCACTGTGCGAGCGGATGGAGGGGAAGTAAATAAGGAAAGGAGGTGCCGATGTATATTGGTCTTGAATGTCTGGACATCACAACGGCCAGGAAACACATTATCAGGTAGAACATTCTACATTCGTGTGTGTTGCGGATTCGCACTGGATGCAACCAGCGAATTCGCAACTGGATGCAGCCCTTAGCAACCAAAAAATAACAAACGTCAGCAACCAGCTGACAGACAATAAATTCTTTGGTTGTGAAGAAAAAACGTAAATAAACCTCTCCTTGCATTAGATGTCGACGACTACAGTTCACAACAATTTTACTAATCCTTGTCCATCCAAGGAATCGTAATAAATTAATAGTATTAAATAACATTGAAAGCAAATCGAGTTGTAATTATAGTTAGCAGAGTTATTCTTGGGTTCCTGCTAACATTGGGGTGCCACAGGGTTCTATTTTGGCTCCAACCTTGTTCTTGCTTCACATAAATGATTTGTTGGAGACAACGGATAACAAGGTGTTCAGTTTTGCGGATGATAGTATGCTTGTTTCCTCCTTTTCACCTGTTCGGCCGATTGGTGCATCTGCGTCGCATCAGCTGAGATGTAGGCAGATTGACTCTCTGAATCACTATCTTGATAGGGTCCTGCAGTGGGGAAGGGCCAATCTCGTCGACTTCAATGCAGCGAAGACACAATATACAACATTCACAAAAAAAAGTGGATCATCGGTTCCACAGCTGATGATGAATGGCCGGGCCCTCGAGGCTGGGGAAAGTTTGAAATTGCTCGGCGCCACGGCCTGTGGGAATGTATCATGGCATAAACACGTGTCGAGTATCGCAAGGTCAGCCTCAGGAAAACGGTGCTATCTTTTTAGAGCCAAGAAATATTTTACTCCGGCCCAACTTCTTCTCCTATCATCATCATCATCGGCACTACAACCGGGATCCGGTCTTGGCCTTATTTAACAAGTATGAGGCTTGTTAATTTTTCCATAATAATTTGTTTTTCTGGGCAAGGTTATTAGCCTTCTTCTCCTATATAAATCCCAAATTAGACCTGCGCTCGAATATTGTTCTCATGTTTGGAGCTCGGCTCCTAAACATACCCTCGACCTACTTGAGAGCATACAGAGACGAGCGATACGCCTGATCGGGGACTCGGCGCTGACGTCGGGACTACGGTCGCTATCACATCGAAGGCGCGTAGCCGGCCTCTGTCTGTTTTACAGATATTATCACGGGTGCTGTTCTTCGGAGATTCTTGGTATTGTTCCGCGCAATTAGATTTATATGCGCTCCACAAGACAATCCGACGCGTGGCACCCGTTTGTGGTTCATCTCCCGATGGCGCGAACATCCATGTATCAGAACTCGTTCCGTTACAGAGCGTGGGAGCTGTGGAACTCCCTTCCCACGCGATTGTTCCCGGAACGGTACAACCTGCAACTGTTCAAAAAGAACTGCAACAGTTATTTGATGGTATCTCGGGGCGCCCGCTCGGCGCTATAGGTTCGCCTCTCCCCAGAGAAGTCTAATAAAAAAAAAATAACAAAAAAAAAAATCCATATCCCGATTCAGAGAGTCGATCTGGCTACATCTCATCTGGCGCGAAGCTGATGCACTAATCATTCAATTACTCGAAAAAGAGGAAACACACGTACTATCATCTGCAAAACAGAACATCCTGTTAACCGTCGACCCCATAAATCATTTATGTGGAGCAAAAACAAGGTTGGAGCCAAAATAGAATCTTGGGACATCCCAGAATCAATAGGAGACATATCCGAACGCTCGTCGTCTACAACAACCCGGATCGGTCGATTTTCGAGGAAGCTCTTCGTCCAGTCACAAAGCTGTTGGGAAAATCCGTATGAACGAACCTTATTCTGCAATGCCCCATTCCAGACGCGGCCTTGGAGATATCCGATGCGACCGCCCTCGACTCACCGTGCCGCTCAATCGCAGATGTCCATATATCGGTTATAAGGGTCAAAACATTGTCAAAAGTTATATAAAAACACGATTGAAAAGAATTGATGATAAATTAAAATTGGGACATGAATGCGTTCTGCAGTACAAGTACAGACGAATACTCTAAGCGGAATAATATAGTATATGATCGGTTCGAGAGAACCATGGTCTGTAACTAACGGACGAATCGGAAATTGAATTCGTTTAAACTCAAAGGGCATGTCGGTTGGGTTCATTGGAATCCTCGAAATGAGAACTTCCTCACCTTTGAATTTTCCTTTAATCATGAATTTTCTTATCACCAAAGGCGTTCGGTTGCATAGTGTTGATTGGTTTAGATTTCGAAGCATGATGACTACCTAATTCTCCCTTGGTCCCCTCATCTATCAAATTATCCAGTAACACCTAGTTGAAGAAAAATTAAACTTGCTGAGACGAGTTCAGGCGTGGATCTGATGAACTTCTGACTGTCCTTTAAAAAAATGTTCCTCTTCTCTTTCTCTCCCGATATCAAAGGTATTCAATCTATCCCTTACATAAGGTGTCTTCCCAAATAACTGGAAATCCTCTTTTGTCACCCCCATACATAATATGGGGTCTAAAAAGGATATTAGTAACTACAGTCCCATCTCCAAACTGTCACGTATTCCAAAACTGTTCGAAGGCATTCTTTACAACGCGTTATGTTTTCGCTGTACATCCATCATCTCACACAACCAGCACGGTTTCCTTACGGGTAGGTCGACTACCACCAATCTAGTTGAATTCTCATCCCACGCTCTCCATGCCTTAGAGAACGGCAACGAAGTCGATGTACTCACAACCGATTTCAGCCAGGTCCTCGACAAACTTTCCCACAATCTCATCCTCTTTAAGCTATCCTCCCTTGGCTTCGAACCCTCACTGATTAGGTGGATTTCTTCCTATCTTAAAGATCTAACCTACCGTGCCCGATTTAGATCCACCTTCTACAATCCTTTTCTTCCCACGTCAGGGGTTCCCCAGGACAGTTATGTTGGACCCGTCCTATTCATTCTTACTATTAATGATATAGACTCCAGTATGAAGCACTCCTCCATCTCTCTATACGCGGACGACAATAAACTCTTCAAGACGATCCGCTCTTCTGTCGACTCCTCACTTCTCCAAATGGATATCCACAGCTTTTCAACTTGGTGCCAAAGTAACTGCTTCGAACTAAACATTGCCAATGTCACTCAATCACCTTCTCCCGTAACGATTGCGATTTGCCCTCCGAGGATTGAATTGGGAAAATCCTCTGATTCTACCTCCATACACGAGCTGTCTTCACCTAAGTAACCTTAACACACTTGAAGAGCGCAGAATTCATGCCGACATCCTCTCCATCCACCGTCTCCTCTCAGTTTAAATCAACTGCCCAAGTCCGCTCTCCTCCATCACATTTTCCACTAATCCCCAAAATCTGCAAAACCCTCGTCTCTTCTATTTGCCCGCCCATCACACGCCTTACGGGTCTAATGAACCCATTTCGCGAATGCAGGGCTGGGCAAACTCTCACCCCACCTTCTTTGACTTCAATCTCATCTCTCCTACGCTTAAACGTCGTCTCCTCTCTTACCCCTCCTGACCCCACTCCGCTCAACCCCTGCACTCTCACACAATCATACTCCCACCCTAGCACCCGGCTTATCCTCGCTCTTCCCTGTCCTACATCTTAGACTGTTATTCTACCCATCTTTTTTTAGTTCCCCATTCCAGTTTTTAAATTACTTTAAAGTTAGCCCTCCTCCCCCAACCCGCATGA